>QGSO01000457.1:275000-875000 GCA_011037825.1 Carya cathayensis | reverse complement strand
TATTTATTGTATATGATATATCTTCATATAGCTTTACCAATATATATTTCTTCAGTAGTTCAATTTGTCTCGAGACAGACACAGTCTTAAATCCTTTTCAGATCTGCGCTACTGTCTTTTAACTCCAATAGATTAATTATTAGTTTTTGATATATCATGAGAAGAATAGGTTAACAAAGAAAGCGAAAGAAAACCTCAAAATACCTGTAAAGTATTGAAGATGGTGGATTCCAAGAGAGTTCTAATGGTGGAAGGATCAGTGGCAGAATGTGAGGACCCACCTATCAAGAACTCACGGAAGGCGCGGAATGCCACTGCAGTTTCCGTGCTCCCTGGAGGCAACCACTTGAAAGCTGATACAGACACAAGACCATCTCCAAATAGCTTATCCACAGACCTCCCCGCGTCCGAAGCACTCTCCGATTTCAGGCTCTCTATACATATCGAGCAGAAAGCAAGCAAGTCAAGTTTCAAAGCCTTCAATGCAAGCGGATCAAACACTCTGGGATAGAAGCTCAACCTCATCTCAACGGCCATTGCCTTTTTTTTCTTAACTTCTCTACTCGAGATCAGTTCGTTGAAACCCATCAGCCAATGAAGAGCGAGCAACCGAAAGACCAAATAATGCTGCGCTTCTCTCGACATCAACATAAGCCGGCGGGCAATCTCGCTCTCTTGCCCATCGAACGCATCCACGAACCGCAAATACAACATCAAAACTACATGGCACAATATTGGATTATAGGAATATACCATCCCGAAGAACTGCACCTTCAACATCGACGGCTGCAAATCCAAAGATATAGCTACCGGTGTTATCATCGCCATAAACTCCACCATCCCGCATGGCGTCAACACCTGCGGCGACTCCAGCAAAAACGCCATCGCTCTCCTCAGCTCCTTGTAGTTCAAGCACGTATTCGTCGAGTTGGAAGAACCACCGGCTAGCAGAGACTGCGGCACATTGAAGGGAACCAAAGGAACAGAAGTGTTTAGCACGGAAACGTTGGACTCGAGAGCCACGATGTTATGTATCACCAAAGTGAATAGAAGAATATAGCTCTGCGAGGCGTGGGTCCGCTCGTTTTGGCACAAGCTCCAGAGGTGGCCGGCGATGTCGGAGAGCAAACAAGGGTAAAAGCGTTCCAATTCTCTCAAGCACTCGCACGCCACGGCACGCGTCTGCCGATCGGGCCCGTGGTTGGGGCGGTTGACAATGATTAACAAAAGTTCGACCAAGCTCTCGGCGTAGCGGATGTGAAACTTGTTGAAGACGTCGAGGGAGATGAAAATGGAGGTGGTGGAGACGAGGAACTGATCTTTGAGAGGTAAGGTAATGTGAAAACCGTCGGCGGGGGATTGGATGACGAGACGGAGGGAGTCGAGGAGGCGGTCTAGGGAAATGGGTTCGAGCAAGAAGGAGTCGGAGAATTCTTCGAGGAAGAGAAGGAGGTGGAGCTTGAGAGGGAAGTCCCTTTTAAGGATTGAGGAGAGGGCGAGGTCGAGGAGGACTGGGGAGAGGGCGGTCCATTTGTGCCGGCGAAGACCGCCGTACTGGAAGTCGTCGATGAGGGTCTCCCAATCTTGCGGGGACACTGGCTTTAACGCCGCCGGAAGTATATCCGTCATGCCTGCCTTGCCTTGGCCTCCCCGTTGGGTTTTGGGAAAGAGGCTCTCAAAGTTTCAATTCGGACAACCTATTATTTGTTCGTTTGTTTCGGTGTAATTGTTGCGGGATAAGGCCAAACTAATTCTGAACGGATCCAAGAAAAGGAAAGTAGGATGGATACACGTTACATAGCAACGGTAGCCTAATAAAATAGGATTAATCTAAAATACTATTTAACTCCACGTCCTTTCTGTTTAGATACGTTAATTTAAAGAGTAATGATACCCTCAGTACCGGTTTACTACTTGTCTTACAGAATTTTTCATTTTCTTTTTACAGCAGCTGAATGCTATAATAGTGAACCCTTATCTCTTTCGAAATTTCGGTCATGCTTCTGACAGCAACTGAATGCTACAGTACTCATTAGATGATGTGAAGGCTGCTTTTGCCATGTGTCAAAAGATAGAAACTTCTTCTCCAATTTGGACTCTTCTCAACTCCTCTCTCTCTCACCGTAACCAATAATTTCTGTTTGGTTACCCCACTGTTGAACAACGCAGGCCACAACCCACAAGCCTAGGCACTTTGAACCCAGCCCACGAGCCCATGCGAGGGAGCCCAGCCCACGAGCCCAACTCTTGAGCCTAAAGAGATTAAGCCCAAACGTTCAGCCCATTTAAGTCCAGACGTCGAGTCCACTCCGAGCCTAGACATCAAGCCCACCTCTGTTGTGGTGAGGATACTTATGTCCATCGTGCCTCCTCGATGCACCTCCTACAGTATGAAAAAATGAATTATTTACTTGAAATTTTTAAGACATGGAATTGAATTTGTATACACATTCTTGCAAGCATACGCTTAAAATAAATTTGTATATACATCTTGCGTTTGAGCGAAGTTCCTTAATTTAATTTGGTATCATCTGTACATAAACTTAATTTGGTATAATGTAGTTGTTTGATTCAAAAAGTGACTTATTTTTAGGTAAGCATAACTTATTTTTAGTAATTAATTTGGATAAATTAAGCTTAATTGTTGCAAGCATAACTTGTGACCAATTTCGTAAAATTAGGCTGAATTGTTGCAAGCATAACTTATTTTAATTGTTTTAGTTGGTAAAGTAAAATTTGGTAAATATATATTTATATATATATACACAGATTACATTTGAAGTAGTTTTTAAGATAAAGGCAACCTTTTACCAAATCATGATCTTAAAGTTTCAACTATTTGATATTATGCAAATATTGAGATGCTGCCACACTTTTAATTGCTTACTGGTTTGGTTTGAGATGGTCCAAATATGGCATTTTTTATTATGAATCTAATTATTAGACAAACATTTTATCCCTTTAATATTGACAATCTAATTCTGAGAATGAATTAAATTTATAATATAAGAGATTGTTTCCTTTCTGACCCATAAATATTTAAAAAAAAAAAACTCCAAATGATAAATTTATAACTAAAAATTTGGCTACTATGAGATTTAATGATGATATATAAGAAAATATATTGGATGTCTTAATGGTTATGTAGATGGAACCAAATGTTAGAAGTGAGGATATTGTTGAAAAGCCTAAGGAGGGAATGCCATTTTCTTCAGTTGACGAAGTAAGAGCATACTATATGAAGTATGCAAAACAAGTTGGCTTTGGAGTAACAAAACGAAATTTCAAAGTCGGAGAGGATGGAAAATAAGATATTTTATCCTTGCTTATGTCTGCCAAGGCACATCTGTGAGCACATTGTCAAATATTCTTAAACTGAGACCGATAGAACATAATAGATGCAATGCAAAGATTAATGCAATATTAGGTTCTAAAGGTAACTTTTGCTTGACCCATGTTATCCTTGAACACACTCATGCTTTTAGTTCTGAAAAAGCAAGATACATTAATTGTCATAAGAAGTTGGATGAGCCGATGAAAAGAAGACTAGAATATAATGATATGGCTGGTATTCACTTGAGCAAGAACTACAATTCTTGCGTCGTTGAGGCAGGAGAGTATGAAAATCTGACTTTTGGATAAAGAAATGCACATAATTATATACGTGAGGTCATATTACTTCGACTTGGGTTAGGAGGGGCCGAAGCACTACAAAACTACTTCACTCATATGCAGGTGCAAAATGATGGTTTCTATTATGTCATAGGCATTTGATGATGAAACCAGATTGCGAAATGTGTTTTGGGCAAATGTGTTGAGGTCCTCGGTCTAGACCCAAAACACCAAGTCCTCCACGCCAATGGTGGCCTTGTGATGACCAAACCTTGGTTCCTCTCTTGCTTGGCTCACGTGCAAAGATGGTCAATATGACCACTTGGGGATGGTGGGGTTATGTGTTTAGGCTAAGATGGGTATATGGAGTGATGGAAAATGAAAGGGTTATGTGGTTCAATGGTGATGGGCGCACGGCACAAGTGTGTGCTAGTGTAGGCGCCACTTGGAAGATGGTTTAGGGTTTGGAAGTTGTGTTTAGGGTTTGGAAGATGTAAGATGGATGGCTAGGATTGAAGATGAGTGATGTGGAGGGAAAGCTAGGGTTGGCCGAATTTTTGGTGATGGAGGGATTTTAGGAAGTTTCCTAAAATCTTGGAAGTCAAACTTCCTTGAATCTTGGAGATGACCTTCCTAAAAGCTTGGGATATGATGGAGATATGAATGGCTGATTATGGGAGTGATTTTAGGAATCAATTAGGATTCCTAAATGATAGGAATCTTAATTGGAAGATGGAGGGGGCGGCTAGGGTAAAATGGATGAAGCCAACTATTATGAAAAGTTGACAAACACTTGTGTTGGGCGATTTTGGGGCTTGGATGGATTGGATGAGCAAAATATACTATGAACACCTCAAGAACAAAGATGAACACGCATGAACACAATGAAAAACATGCATGAACAATGAAGAACACTCAAGAACAACGAAGAACACTCAAGAACAATAGCAAAATACTAATGAACTTGAATGAACAAACACATAAAAAGGATAATCAATACTTGATTCACGGATTGCACAAGTAATGAATAAACCTCATAGATTGATAAACACAACTTGAATTCACAAATTGCACTAAGTTGCAAGAACAAGATAGATTGAATCACACTTATTCAAAGAATTGCAAAGTGTGATTCTCTATTTGGGATTCACGAATTGCACCCAAAAAGCCTAAGTGCAAAGGCACCAGTTTATGATCTCTCAAACAATAGTCTTCCCTCTAGGAGTTTGCCAAAAGATAATAAAGCAAATGAAAGAGGTCCTATTTATAAGAAAAACAAATTGGAAACCCCCAATAGGTCCCTAGAAAATAAATAATTAAAGCAAATTAAATGAATACAATAAATAACAAGATAATGGCCATGGACCAAGGCTACCCGTGGCATGCATGGCCCATGGTGGGCTAGGTGGTGCACGGTGGTCAGGTTGGTCCATGGTCAGGTGGTGCGGTCATGGCTTGCTGGGTGGTGAGCCATGGTGGTGCGTGGCATGGCTGGCTGATGGTGAGCCAGGTGGTGCGGCATGGCTAGCTGATGGTGAGCCATGGTGGTGCACAGCATGATGGGCATGGCTTGCTGAAGGTGAGCCATGATGGTGCACGGCATGGTGGGCATGGCTTGCTGAAGGTAAGCCATGATGGTGCACGGCATGGCCCAGGCTGGTGGCCTGGGCGCTGAGTCTGCAAGGCATGGGCTGGAGCCATGTGCTGGATGGCATGCCTGGTGGGCATGCCACTGACCTGCTCCGCAAGGCATGGGCTGGAGCCATGCGCTGGATGGCACGCCGCAAGGTATGCCACTAACCTGCTCTGCAAGGCACGGGCTGGAGCTGTGCGCTGGATGGCGTGCTTGTGGGGGCACGCCACTGGCCTTGCTAGGTGGTGTGGGGGCACGCATGCATGCGCGCAGATGCACGCTCAAGGGCACGTGCAAGCCTGCACGCATGGTCTGTGCGCGGTCAATAGCCTACACGGTCGCCCGCTGCGTGTCATGGTTTAAACCAAGGCTTGCAAGCAGGCTAGCCATGTGATTATCCTGACCCTCCATGAGTTGTGTCGATGTGTGGTCCCGGGCAAATCTCCTGGGGGTTGTGACAAGATGCCTATAGTAGAGCTGCGTATGAGTCGTTCGGTGATGTTATAACTTTTGACAAAATGCACTTGAACAATATATACAAAATGCCATTTGCTTCTTTTGTGGGCGTCAATCATCCTGGTCAATGGATTATTTTTGGATGTGGCATGATTTCACAAATACGCTTGTATGGTTATTTGAGTTGTGGCTTAAGTGCATAGATGGTTGTTCACCAGAAGCTATCATAACAGATCAAGATAAAGCTATGCAAAATGCAATTGCAGAGGTATTTCCAAAATCTCGACACTGGTTTTGCTTGTGGCATATAATGAAAAAAGTTTCTGAGAAGTTTGGGTCACATAGTCAATACGATGACATCAAAAGTTAGCTGCACAGGTATTTGTTTTCCATGATTATTTCTTAAAGTGTTATCTCCTTCAATTATTATGGAAAATGATTTTTTTTCTTTGGATTATGCACACAGGTGTGTTTATGACACATTGACTCCTGATGAATTTGAGTATTGTTGGCTACAACTTCTTGATAATTTTGATCTACATAATAATTCATGGCTTGAATTGTTATATTTTGAGCATCATCTGTGGGTACCAGCATACATGAGGAACAAATTTTGGGCAAGAATGTCGACTAGTAAGAAAAGCGAGGGTATGAATGCTTTCTTTGATGATTATGTAAATTCAAAGATAACATTAAAGCGGTTTATAGATCAGTATGATAATGCACTTAGGCGCAAGATTGAGAATGAGCTTGCAGCTGACTTCAATTCATTCCACATACAAATTTTGTGCATAACTTTTTATGGCATTGAACAGCAATTTCAAGCAACTTATACAACTGTAAAATTTAAAGAAGTTCAAGAAGAATTAAGATGACTGATTTATTGTTGCACATCAATGGTTCGGAGTGAAGGAGGGATTTTTACATATCATGTGTTCGATCAAGTCCTAGTTATGGATGGGTTTAGAAAAAATACAAAATATGTTATTGAGTTTAACGATGAAGATTGTGAAGCAAGCTGCACATATCAATTGTTTGCTTTTAAGGACATTTTGTATAGATATGTCATCCATGTGTTGGCACTTCATGACAAGGAAGAGTTGCCTGACTCGATTTAGAATGTGCTTCCAAGTGCAGAAGTGTCAAGTTGTATCAAGGATAAGTCCAGGATCGTATTCCACAGGGACAATGGGTTATCAAAGCGTATAAAAGATTTGTGAGGAACAAATGAATCAAGTATGTGAGATGAAAATAAAATTAAAATGCTATGCCAAAAAAAAATAATTGAAATTGAATTTAGAGTTTCTAAAAAAACAAATTAACAAACACTTGGGTTGGGTTTGAGATTCTTTTTATCTCGGATTCTAGATAATTTATCGATTAACAATCCAGTCAAGGAATTGATATTCGGAACATAAAAATTAAGCTCAAGTTTTTGCAATATTTTCTCAAGAAATTCTCTAATTTACTAGCCAAATTTATATTCATAATCAATCGAAAGAGACCTTGATAAATTCAAGCTTTTGTTGTGCCTTACGTCAACAACAAAACAAGAGCAAGAGCCGCAATCTTTTTTCCATTTGAATCCGACTAGTAATTTAGTGAAATCAACATTAAACAATAATATATTGCATCAAACTAGAATCTAAAATAAATTAAATCTCATTCCACAACCCAAGCTTTAGTAATTAGTTACACATGATATTTTTAGTAACAAAAATAAATCTAAGTGGAATCATATCAAAAACTAAGAAAATATAAATAAACTTTAGAATGAAATAAAAAATAAAAAGTCTATAATATCAACTCGAAGAAATAAGACAAACTAAATTAAAGTAATAAAATTGAAACCAACACTAGGTAATAAACTTGAAACTATAACAAGGTAATAAAATTTAAACTCCAAAACTTATAACAAAGTAATAAAAACTGAAACTTATAACAAGGTAATAAAAACTGAAGCTTATAACAAGATAATGAAAACTGAAACTTATAACAAAGTAATATAAACTGAAAACCTTAACAAAGAAAACTAAAAACTAACTCTTAACAAAGTAAAAAAACTGAAACTCTTCACAAAGTAATAAACTCAAAACTCCAAAACTAATAACTTAAAAATTAACCCCGTAAATAACTTGCAAAATACAAAGGAAATAACTTGCAAAATAACTCCAACAAGGTAATAAAATTGAAACTCCAAAAACTCTCCACTGCCTTGATGCCCTTTCTCTTCTGAGCTCTCTCCTATTTATAGGAGAGAGCATCCTACCATTTATCAAGAGTGGGTGGCCAAACTTTGAAGAATGGTGGAGTGGGTGGCCTAACTTTGAAGAATGGTGGAGTGGGTGGCCTAACTTGGGAGTGGGTGGCCTAACTTTGGTGTGTGCTGTCCATTTTTCTTCTGCATATGCATGTGCTGCATCTTCCTTTTCTGCATGTGCTGATTTTCTGCTTGCTCCCTTGAGTTCCAGCCTCTTTTAGTATTTTCATAAATGCCCTGCAGTACATAAAAAATGTATTTCTTTCAAAGGCAAATATAGAACTTTATGTATATAAAATATTGACATTAATTAATTTGCATTTAATATTAGAATTTGATGCATAATTAAGTGTTCAATCTTTATTTGATAAAATAAATCACTCATTTAAACAACTTAATTATGCAATTCTAACCTTTTATCACACCCCCCAACTAGCTTTTTGCTAGACTCTAGCAAATAAAGCGAATGAATTCATGCAAATGTCAACTTGAGAAATCTGAGAATCACATGCCATGAAAATAGATTTGTTGAGTTTAAGATCACTGGAGATAGATTAATCTGAATTTCGTATCAACTGAGAGATTTATACACAATTTAGTTAATCAACCAAGGGAATTACATGTAACAAGCTTGCTTTCTTTCAAGTGCATGGAAATGGGGTTAGAATTCCAAGATCGACTACCAGGAGACATTAACAGTTTCAATCACAACAATCAATCTGAGAAAACCACATGGTCTTACTCTAATTCAAAACCATTGTAGCGGTGGCTTTCACGCTATTACACTTTGAAAGGCGCCTACTTCTTTTGTAAGGACCCCGGTAATAGGCAGCCTTTTCCACTACACAAATGTAATTTTTTTTGTTTTTGTTTTTGTTTTTGTTTTCTTTTTTTTTTTTTTTTTTTTTTTATCCCTGGCTTGTCCCTTTTCTCATTTAATTCAAATTTCTTCCTAAGCCATTAGGATATGGTTCATTAGAGTCTCAAACAATTGAAGTGTAAATCAACCAACAATGACTCAATGTAATCTTTCTAGGCCTTCCGGGTATGTGTTGTGTGTGTTTTAGCAAAACTCTGAACATCTTTCCCTTGGTTTAACAACTAAATAAAATGGATAAGTCCCTCTTTTGACATATACTCATATTTGCACTACATTCCACATGTTCCAATACTTCAACAAATCATTTTTTTTTTTTTGTACTAACACATCTTCAACAAAAAAAAAAAACTTTAACAGAAAACTCTCCCCCCAACTAAATTTGACATTGTCCTCAATGTTCAGCAAATGAATGTTCGACAACATATATTATTCAGGTATGAATTGAAACAAGATAAACACTGCAGAACATATATTGAAACGAAAGAGTAAAGAGGAAAGATGTCACCTGAAATACTCAGGTTGTTAGTTGCTAAGAAGATACAAAAATCGTACCTGCAAAAAGAGAATACGAGAAAATTAGCAAAAGATTACTAAATTTTTTTTTTCTTTTCGGTGGATCCGTCCGTGACCCGACAAGCGTGGCTGGAGATTTGAAAAAAACGCCTGATGTTGTTGACAAACGAGATTGAAGGCTCCGGACTTGTTCTTTATGCTCTCTCTATAAAATCAGTCTCAAAGTTCATTCAATCCGCATCAAGTTTTCTTCTTATTTCTATAGCTCATCTGCATCCCTTCACATTCTCGCCTTAAGTTCTCAATCCCTTTCTCAATGGCTCATTCTTCTACATCTCAACCTCCTGTCCTTTCTGCAGCTGCCATTGGTGCCATGTTGCAGCAAGAAAATAACAGCATGGCTAATAAGTCAGACTCTGATGCTATCTATGATTTGGTGAGTCTCGGAACTCGCTACTCATCCTCCATTGTTGCTTTTTCCCAGCGGGTTCAAGCCAAAAACCATGAGGTTGAAAGGCTAAAAGAACAAATTGCTATACTTCAACGCATTGTTCAAGAGTCTCATACAAGGGAAGGAATCCTTCGGCAGCAGAATAAACAGTTGAAATCTCTATTGAGTTCTTCATTCCGCTTGCCAGCTCCCATGAATAGGGCTGACATGATTTTGTATGAAGAGAATGAGCGTCTCCAAATTGAGGCTAAGAACCTCAAGTTTATGTAAAAGCATCTTTATTTATTTATTCTCTTTTTTTTTTTTTTTTACATTTTCCAGCATGTAAAATTCAAAAAAATGGGGAGTTTCATCTGCTTTCAACTCATTACTAGAAACAGCTAAAATAAGAATTGAAAATTCAACGAAAAACTGAAGGAAAGAAGAAAAAGGAAGTACCTGGACGGCTTGAAATGAATGCAATCAAAATAAAAATAAAAACTGCAAAACAAAAGAAAACAATGAAAAGAACAGGATAAATCAATGACCATCAAATTGGATCAAGCAAATGTAGAGTAGATTCCTCAGGTGCAAAGTTAGAAATAAAAGGCTTGAGCCTTTGACCATTAACCTTAAAAGCATTTCCATTTTGAGGATTGACAACCTCAATAGCACCGTGAGGGAAAACTGTTTTAACCACATAGGGGCCACTCCATCGGGACCTTAACTTGCCAGGGAACAAATGAAGTCGAGAATTGTAGAGTAAAACCTGTTGATTAGGCTCAAATGATTTTCTTTGAATATGCTTATCATGGAAAGACTTCATGCGTTCCTTGGACAGCTTAGAATTATCATAAGCATCCCTCCGAAGTTCCTCTAATTCACAAAGATGTAATTTCCTCAAAGATCCAGCTTGATCAAGATCAAAATTAAACTTTTTGATGGCCCAAAATGCACGGTGTTCAAGCTCAACAGGGAGGTGACAAGCCTTACCATAGATTAACCGATAAGGAGACATACCCAAAACAGTTTTATATGCAGTCCTATATGCCCATAATGCATCGGTTAATTTCAAAGACCAATCCTTTCGGTTCGGACTCACAGTTTTTTCCAAAATGGTCTTAATTTCCCTATTAGCAAGTTCAACTTGGCCATTTGTTTGGGGATGATATGGGGTAGAAATTTTGTGGTGAATGCCATACTTATGCAAGAGGGCAGCAAAAGGCTTGTTGCAAAAATGGGTGCCGTTATCACTTATGATGGCCTTAGGCATGCCAAATCTAGCAAAAATATTTTCCTTCAAAAATTTAAGCACCACCTTATGGTCGTTTGTTTTACATGGTATGGCTTCGACCCATTTTGAAACATAATCAATGGCCACTAAGATGTACAAATAACCAAAAGAAGAAGGAAATGGCCCCATAAAATCAATTCCCCAACAATCAAAAATCTCTATGACCAAAATGGGTTTTAAAGGCATCATGTTTCTTTTCGTGACAGCACCTAATTTCTGACATGACTCGCAAGTCTTGCAGAAACTATATGCATCTTTAAACAAATGAGGCCAATAAAAACCACTTTGTAAAATTTTAGCAACTGTCTTGTGTGCAGAAAAATGACCCCCACATGCCTCACTGTGGCAAAAAGAAAGGACAGCTTGCATCTCATGCTCAGGCACACATTTTCTAATGATTTGATCAGGACAATACTTGAAAAGGTAAGGATCATCATAAAAGAACGATCTCACCTCATGCATGAACTTTCGTATATCTTGAGCACTCCAATGAAGTGGTGTTTTTCCTGTCACCAGAAAATTAACTATATCAGCAAACCAAGGCAAATTTTCAACCAACATAAGATGTTCATCAGGAAAAGAATCAAGAACAGGTGTTGGTTGTTCAGTTTCAGCAACTGTGAGCCTAGACAAATGGTCGGCTACCACATTCTCTACTCCTTTCTTGTCCTTGATGATGATATTGAACTCTTGGAGTAAAAGTATCCATCTAATCAACCTTGGTTTTGCATCTTTCTTTGTCAATAAATACTTGAGAGCTGCATGGTCAGTAAAGATGACTATAGGAGAACCAAGAATATATGCACGAAACTTCTCTAAAGCAAATACTACAGCAAGTAATTCTTTTTCAGTAGTAGAATAATTTTTTTGAGCAAAATTCAAAGTTTTACTTGCATAGTAAATGACATAAGGAAGTTTGTTCTTACGCTGTCCAAGAACAGCTCCTATAGCAAAATCACTTGCATCACACATGATTTCAAAAGAAAGTGACCAATCAGGAGGTTGAAGAATCGGAGCAGTGGTTAGCAAAGTTTTAAGCCGACAAAAAGCTTCTTGACACTCGGGTGTCCAATCAAATTTTACATCATTCATCAATAGCTTACATAGAGGCTTAGAAGTAGAGCTAAAGTCTTTGATAAATCTCCTATAAAAACCCGCATGCCCAAGAAAAGATCTAATGTCTTTCATTGACTTAGGTGTAGGAAGTTTAGAAATCAAATCGATTTTTGCTCTATCTACTTCAAGTCCTCTAGATGAAACAACATGTCCTAGAACAATGCCCTGTTGCACCATGAAATGGCACTTCTCCCAATTAAGTAGCAACTGCTTCTCTTCACACCTGGCCAAAACAGCTTGTAAATTGGTTAAACAAACCTCGAATGAATCACCAAATACAGAAAAATCATCCATAAACACTTCTAGAGTGTTCTCAATCATGTCAGAAAAAATGCTAAGCATGCATCTTTGAAAAGTTGCTGGTGCATTGCATAAACCAAAAGGCATTCTCCTGAAAGCAAAAGTACCAAAGGGACAAGTAAAGGTGGTCTTTTCTTGATCCTCTGGTGCTATTTCCAATTGATAGTAACCGGAGAACCCATCTAAGAAACAATAAAAAGCATGTCCAGCGACTTTTTCTAACACTTGATCAAGGAAAGGCAAAGGAAAATGATCTTTCCTAGTGGCGGCATTCAACTTCCTATAATCAATACACATGCGCCAACCAGTAGGAATTCTTGTAGGAATCGATTCATCTTGATCATTTTTAACAATGGTAAGCCCAGATTTTTTTGGAACTACATGAATGGGACTTACCCACTTGCTATCCGAGATGGGGTAAATGATACCCACATCAAGCAATTTCAACACCTCATTTTTAACCACTTCCTTCATTGTGGGATTCAACCTTCTTTGCATTTCCCGAGAAGGTTTTGCATTATCTTCTAAATAAATCCTATGGGTACACTCCAAGGGACTTATACCTTTTATATCAGCCATTGTCCATCCAATAGACTTTTTATGCTTCTTAAGCACATCTAGCAATTTATCTTCTTGTTCACTAGTTAAGTGAGAAGAAATTACCACAGGGAAAGTGCTTTGTGGTCCTAAGAAAGCATACTTCAACTCCAATGGAAGAGGTTTGAAGTCCAAAGTTGGGGATTGCTCCTCCGAAGGTTTGAGAGTTGATGTCAATGGTGGAAGTTGCTCAAATTTTGGCCTCCATGGTGGTGTAACTTGCTGACCTATTGAGGAAACAAGAGATGAGTCATTAATATTATCAACTATTTTCAAATCTTCTTCAAATTCCTCTAAAGAATCAATAAGTTGAAAGTAATGTGCAGAATTGTCATCAATGAAATTTTCCAGTAAATTCACTTCATGAACTTCTTCAACTTCTTGCGGTTGCCTGCAAAGATTAAAAATATTTAGCTCCAAGGTCATATTTCCAAAACTCAATTTTAAAACTCCACTTCTACAATTTATGAGTGCATTAGAAGTGGCCAAGAAAGGTCTTCCTAAGATAACCGGTGCTTGGAAAGTAGAATGATTAGTCAATTGCATGTCGAGTACGACAAAGTCTACTGGATAGTAGAATTTGTCTACTTGAACCAAAACATCTTCCACAACACCTCTAGGAATCTTTATAGACCTATCTGCCAACTGCAATGTGATAGAAGTAGATTTCAACTCACCCAATCCAAGCTGAACATAAACATTATAAGGCAATAAGTTCACACTGGAACCTAAGTCTAATAATGCTTGGCCTATTTTTGAGTTCCCTATCATGCAAGCTATGGTAGGGGATCCTGGATCCTTGTATTTGGGAGGAGTGTTGGTTTGGATAATAGCACTAACCTGCTCAGTAAGAAAAGCTTTCTTTTGCACATTTAATTTTCTTTTCACAGTGCATAAATCCTTTAAAAATTTAGCATAGGTAGGAATCTGTTGAATAGCATCCAATAATGGTATATTTATCCTAACTTGCTTAAAAATTTCAAGGATTTCAGCGTGATGTTTATCTTTATGCAAAGGGATTAACCTTTGAGGAAAAGGTGCAAGTGTAGTGCTTGGGACACTTTTAGATTCCAAAGGACCATGAGCCTCATTTTCAGAAGGAGGTTTAGAAATGTTACCATTCTTTTCTACCTCTTGATCTGGGATGCCGATCACCTTACCACTTCTCAAGGTTGTAACAGCCTTGACTTGCTTGACATTTGGATCTCCTGCCATACCTTGAAATTGCTGGTTTTGGCCTTGTGGATTAGGCTGAGATTGTGCAGGGAACTTCCCTTTCTCTTGAGTGCTCATGGTTGTGGTCAACCTTGTGACTGACCCTCGAATGTCAGCAATTGCTTGTGAATTTTGACTGTTGATAGCAGCTTGGCTTTGCATGAATTGTTGAAAATTGGTGGACAGCTGCTGAAAATTGGTGGATAATTGCTGGAAATTGTCTTCAAGGTTCTTTTTCTGAGCTGGCACCATGTGGTTGGCATATTGAGATGGTCCTGAACCTCCTGGGGTTGTATAGGGTGCAAATTGTGAAGGACCAGCTATGTTGGTTGCAGGTACAGCAGCTTGTTCACCCCTCCAACTAAAATTAGGGTGATTTCTCCATCCCGAATTGTAAGTGTTGGAATAAGGACCTGAAAAAGATTTAGCAACCATATTAACAGCATTAGATTGATCCAAAAGAACTTCTTTAAAAGCTGGAATGGTTGGGCAATCATTAGTTGAATGCCCTTGGCCCTCACAAATATTACAGCTCAAGGTAATCTGAGGTACAGCTTGTACTTCATTCACTTTCTTCAATTCTATGGTTTCTAATTTCTTAGAAATCATAGCCAACCTAGCATTCAAATCATCTACTTCCCTCAGATTATATTTCCCACCCCCTGAAATTGTCTTTGAACTTTCCGACCTATTATGAACATCAGATGTATCCCATGATTGTGCATTTTCAGCTAGATAATCAAAATACCCAAAAGCTTCCTCAGGTTCTTTGTTAAAAAACTCTCCATTACACATGGTCTCCACAAATTGTCTCATCTTTGGTTGCAACCCCTCATAAAAAAAACTAATGACCCTCCAATTCTCATATCCATGATGAGGACATGCATTTAAAAGGTCTTTGAATCGTTCCCAACAATGATAAAATGTTTCCACATCCTTTTGGCAAAAATTCATGATTTGTCTTTTCAAGGCATTGGTTCTATGCATGGGAAAAAATTTCTTTAAAAATTCAGTTTGCATTTCTTGCCAAGTCCCAATGGATCTTGGTCTTAAGGCATTCAACCATGTCTTAGCCTTGTCTTTTAAGGAAAATGGAAACAGTTTCAATCTTATGACCTCTTCAGTGCATGTTCTATCCATGAATGTGGAACACACTTCTTCAAACTCTTTGATATGCAAGTAGGGGTTCTCAGATTCCATACCATGAAAGTGTGGTAACAATGGAATCATCCCAGGTTTGAAATTAAAAGCATTTGCATTAAGAGGTAAAATGATGCAAGAAGGTGTGCTAGTCCTAACAGGCTGTAGATATTCTCTAAGTGTCCTGTTTGGATTACCCACTTCCCTATCCTGATGCTCATTTTCAGCCATGATGCTATCAGTGTCGGCTGATGATTCAACGGAAGATGATGCAGAGCTAAAAGATGTCAATGATTCTGTCTTAAACAGTCGAGATGTATGGTCTCTAGTCCAACCAGTCATACAAACAAGAGCAGATGATCAAGGACAATGAAAAATAAACAGAGAGAAGGGAAAAAAAATTAGATGTTACCCAGGCTGTGAAGAGGTTCACAGCTCCACATACGTCCTCTTAGCAGTAGAGAAATGCTCTAATAAGCACCAGTTGTCCCCGGCAACGGCGCCAAAAACTTGACTCGATTTAGAATGTGCTTCCAAGTGCAGAAGTGTCAAGTTGTATCAAGGATAAGTCCAGGATCGTATTCCACAGGGACAATGGGTTATCAAAGCGTATAAAAGATTTGTGAGGAACAAATGAATCGAGTATGTGAGATGAAAATAAAATTAAAATGCTATGCCAAAAAAAAATAATTGAAATTGAATTTAGAGTTTCTAAAAAAACAAATTAACAAACACTTGGGTTGGGTTTGAGATTCTTTTTATCTCGGATTCTAGATAATTTATCGATTAACAATCCAGTCAAGGAATTGATATTCGGAACATAAAAATTAAGCTCAAGTTTTTGCAATATTTTCTCAAGAAATTCTCTAATTTACTAGCCAAATTTATATTCATAATCAATCGAAAGAGACCTTGATAAATTCAAGCTTTTGTTGTGCCTTACGTCAACAACAAAACAAGAGCAAGAGCCGCAATCTTTTTTCCATTTGAATCCGACTAGTAATTTAGTGAAATCAACATTAAACAATAATATATTGCATCAAACTAGAATCTAAAATAAATTAAATCTCATTCCACAACCCAAGCTTTAGTAATTAGTTACACATGATATTTTTAGTAACAAAAATAAATCTAAGTGGAATCATATCAAAAACTAAGAAAATATAAATAAACTTTAGAATGAAATAAAAAATAAAAAGTCTATAATATCAACTCGAAGAAATAAGACAAACTAAATTAAAGTAATAAAATTGAAACCAACACTAGGTAATAAACTTGAAACTATAACAAGGTAATAAAATTTAAACTCCAAAACTTATAACAAAGTAATAAAAACTGAAACTTATAACAAGGTAATAAAAACTGAAGCTTATAACAAGATAATGAAAACTGAAACTTATAACAAAGTAATATAAACTGAAAACCTTAACAAAGAAAACTAAAAACTAACTCTTAACAAAGTAAAAAAACTGAAACTCTTCACAAAGTAATAAACTCAAAACTCCAAAACTAATAACTTAAAAATTAACCCCGTAAATAACTTGCAAAATACAAAGGAAATAACTTGCAAAATACAAAGGAAATAACTTGCAAAATAACTCCAACAAGGTAATAAAATTGAAACTCCAAAAACTCTCCACTGCCTTGATGCCCTTTCTCTTCTGAGCTCTCTCCTATTTATAGGAGAGAGCATCCTACCATTTATCAAGAGTGGGTGGCCAAACTTTGAAGAATGGTGGAGTGGGTGGCCTAACTTGGGAGTGGGTGGCCTAACTTTGAAGAATGGTGGAGTGGGTGGCCTAACTTTGAAGAATGGTGGAGTGGGTGGCCTAACTTGGGAGTGGGTGGCCTAACTTTGGTGTGTGCTGTCCATTTTTCTTCTGCATATGCATGTGTTGCATCTTCCTTTTCTGCATGTGCTGATTTTCTGCTTGCTCCCTTGAGTTCCAGCCTCTTTTAGTATTTTCATAAATGCCCTGCAGTACATAAAAAATGTATTTCTTTCAAAGGCAAATATAGAACTTTATGTATATAAAATATTGACATTAATTAATTTGCATTTAATATTAGAATTTGATGCATAATTAAGTGTTCAATCTTTATTTGATAAAATAAATCACTCATTTAAACAACTTAATTATGCAATTCTAACCTTTTATCATTGCCTACAAAATAATTCCTTGATAGGTGGAGGAAGTATTGACTCAATTTAAAAATTGTTTTAGAATTACTCCCAAGTATAAGAGTTGTCAAGTAGTAATAGGGAAGTCCCTAAGTCATTTCCTCAATAAACGATTAGTTTAAAATGCAAATTCATTCACTATCAAAATTAAAATAAAATAAAATTATTAGCAGACTATCTACGATAATATTCACAATGAGAATTGATTTTTTTTGTGGATATTATAAAAACATGCCCTCATTTCCTTTTTGCATGAGATGGTGAATGAGTGCTAAAAATATGTAAGAAAATTGAGTAAACTAAAGTGTTAACACGAGTGGAGAGTAAGAAATATTTAGCTAGCATGTAATAATTTTCGCTCTAATGCACCTTGACGCTACTTCAATCGCTTCCATACATTAAATGGATTCGTGAACGTGCATCGATTAAATTATGATTATCCTCGCTTAAGAAGCTAAACCACATTCATCAACGTCATCTAATCCAATGTTTCCAAGCAATAAAAGGAAGTTCACGAAGTTTACGTTCTAAAGGACATTTTATCAAACACCATGTGTGCCAACCAAAAAGCCACTATTTTCCATCCAATAGAGTTCAATCTAAACCAGAAAAAATTACACTACTTAGACTAATCAACTCCAATGAAGATAATCTAACGTAAAGATACAAACAGTCTCAAGCAACCAACACGAACCAAGCAAGAGTGGCGTGAAGATGAATGGAAATTACAGAAAAAAAAAATTTGCATACGAATGAAAATGAATTCAACATAATAACTACTTGAAATGTTCGGCTGAACTAAAAAGAAACTAAATGAGAACAAATTAATGTAGATGAAATGTAAATAAAAGCTTGAATCAAACACAAAGCAAGGGAAATGTAAAAACTGAAAACATGGAAAGGAAAAATGGGTTTCAGAGTCTCCAGAATTCCCCAGCCAAAACCAAATGTTTTTCTCCCCCTCTCTTGCGTTTTCTCCCATCTTTGAGGTAACAAAAGAGTTGTCTTTCCTATTGGCAATAGCTGTATGTCCAAGAAGGGAAAGAAGCTCTGTTGCAGCAACGTCTCACGTGAACTGGTATCCATCTGATGCAAAGATCCATGTGAGATGTAGCTTTCCATGAAATGTGCTGGTGCAGGATGCGACTGGATGTGAGCTGAGTTTGCTTTTGACGCAGGAGGCCGTGGTCTTCAAGATGATTTCCGTGATTTACTCTGCAGTGCCTTTAGGAGAAGTAAGCATGCTTGTAGTGCTCTGCATGTTTCCATGATTTACTCTACAATGCCTTTAAAGAGTCGGGTCCACTTTGAAGATAAGGGAAAAAGCATTGCTTTTCGTTCGACGGAAGACCACTTGAAGTTACGTGTTGTGCTTTTGGAAAGAAAGGTCAAGGTGGGTCCAATTTGAAGATAAGCATGCATGTAGAGCCAAAAAACTACCTCTTCCTACATATTACCGTGTGATACATTGTGCTTTAGTTGAAGAAAGAGTCAAGGTGGGTCTTGAAGATAAGTCTTACTTTTGCTTGCTTTTGACGCAGGTTGAGCTTGTAGAGTGGACTTTTCCGTGGGGTCCAGTTTGAAGATAAGCCAATAGGTGTGAATTTGCTTGCTTTTGACGTAAGGATTAGCTTGTAGAAGTGCTTTTCCGTGGGGTCCACTTCCATTTCATCTAACTTGAAGAGCATATTGCAAGGTGTGGTGATGAAAAGTCAAAGCATGTGCACTTGAAGACAACACTTTTCCATGTGAGTCCAAGTTGCTTTTCCATGTGATTGGTTACATGTAATTTGAAGATAAGCATGGAGGCTTGTGTGAAGTGCTTTGGAATTTTGGCAAGCTTGCTATGCTTTTAAATTTGTAATGGCGTGAGTTCCTTTGTTATGCTGCATTTTTAGTCACATGACTCCGTCAAACGTGTGTCTTCCGTGTGGAAATTTCTACCCGGCTCACCTGCACATGTGCATAACGATTAACTTCCTCAATTTCATGTAATAAATCAGAGATTAAGACCATAAAATTAGGTTGTTATCAATTGAGTTAGAATTTATTTATTGAGGCCAAACTCATTCAATTACTAGTAAGAAAAGTGTGATTGACTCGAATTTAAGTGCAAAATAATCACAATATTATAGCTCAATCAAGTATCTAAAACGAAATTACATGCTTGTCTGAAGTAGCCGTGACAATCTGAGTTATAGTCCAAATGCATACCGACTGAATAAATTGAGCAAAACTTTTTACGAGATTTCTTCAATTGTAGGCACTTCATATAAAGGTTGTGCGAAGTTAATGACTAAGTTAAGTAAGTTGAAGCTCGAGTAGGTTGATGTCAGCCAGGGTATGATAATCATTCAACTGAGTTGTTATGGGTGATAAAAGGGTCTGACAAATTAAAAAGTCTCGTAGCTACACGTAGTAAAGGTAAGCCAGTTTCTAAGAGGAAATAGACCACGACTGAGGAGGCAGTGAATAGGTTAAAAGCAATGAAGACTCAACGGGCTCAGGTAAGTTAGGTAGTTTAGGTATCTTATATTTTTAATCATATTTTGTAACCTATTGATATTAACTATACGTCTTGAAATTATGAACAAAAAAATAGACTGCACCTAGATAGAACAATTGTGGTAGATTTTGGCTCACCTAGATTGGCCGAGCGTGACTTTCCTATAGTCTCTACTGCTCAATCAACTGTGGTATTATTTATAAGTATTGTTTATATAATATGATTCATTAACGATATTAGTTGTGAGTTTTTTCTCTATTTTTGGTGGTTACAATTGTCTTTTCAACTTTTGGACAAAGAAATCTCTTGTTGTACTCCTACATATCAAGATGTACATGTCGATATCCGTATGTATTATATCGTAACATTTATTTATGCTGAATTTAAATATTACTCAAAATAGAACAACTACTGGTTTAACCATATAATTAATGCAGGTTTGAGATTGTAGATAAATTCTATAGCCACATTGGCTAGATCGTAATGTGGCAGACTAAGTATAAGATACAAGGTATATATATTAAGATGTTTGGTAGCGTTATTAAGTTGAGTAGTTCTTGAATATTATTGAGATGTTTGTGCTCATTTTTGGGGCTAACTCTTCTGATAGGCTTGGCGTTCCTTTTTTGCAACTGATTTACTTATCACTTGGAAGAATGATTTTTGTGCTCATTTACATATTTGTGGTTTTGCATTCTTTTATTATGACTTGGAAGAATAATTGTGGGTTTGGTGATTTTTAAAAATTGGGCATCAGATTCATGAAATTTGAAAGAAAGATTTGGGGCGTTCTAAAAAGTGAGTTGATTATTGTTGTTGTTGTTTTTTTTTTCCTTTTGTGTTTACTGTAGGATGGGTGTGTTGCAATATACTGTTTTATAATTTTGTACTTTTGTGAATTTGTTTAATGTTAGCAGTAGTTAATTTGAGCTTGGAACAAATATCATATGAAGCTTTTTTTTTTCGTAAGAAGGGTTCTTGTGAGAGATTGGAACTTTGATGATACAAGATTGGAGTGTTGATTTTGTGAGTCTGAGACTCCAGAATGGTTTATCGTTTGTAACTAGTCACTTGGATTTGTAACCATTTTGTACACAGGTTCTTAATGTTGATAATGTTATAACCATCGACTATAACCATTTTGTATAACCATGACGTAACCATTTTCTTGTCACTTTAGACGTTGAAGCAGCTTATACTTGACAAATTATTTATATAATGTCCAACTATCTTGGAAGTCATTACAAAAGTACTCATTAGAGACTACGTGTAAAAGACAACTAGGAGCTAAAAACCACCTCTTAATTCCTCCATATGCAGATCGTAAATTTTCTTTTGTAGGAGCCAAAACTATTACAAGAAAAAGCACTACAACAACGTGCACCATACCATAAACATATTTTTTCATTCTTTTATTTAGAGGCACATATCAATATGTTGGAATGCACATATCACATATTGACTAAAAACCTTATATAATGCACATATCATAGTGTGACTGAAAAGGTTATATATATGGAACTTTTCCATTCCAGGGAGAAGTAAACATATACAATATTGTCATCATATCAGAATACACATACCAAACATAATATTTTCAAGTAACAGCATATACAATATTTTCAACCAAGAAACCAACAAAATTTTCAAGATGGTTTGAAGTAGTTAAATTAAAATAGTAACCATATTCATATAACTAAGAAACAAAATCCAAGACTTTATGAGTGCAGCCTATATCTACGCATGAGAATCTTGATATACAACTTAGGCCATGGGCTTTTACTTGAAAACACAAGCTACAAGCTACATGCAGCTTCTATTAAATACAAAAAAGCTAAATGCAGCTTATAGGAAAATACTTGACTCATTCATGTAAACTACAAAAAAACTTATGAAAAAAGGATAGACAATACGCAAAGCTAAATGAACCTACTCATTCTGCGTAAAAGTCCACATTGGGATAATGTCTAAGATATACTAGTCTCCTAAAAAAATCAATGAACCTACTCAAGCACACCAAAACTCATATCAAACCATAAAAATCAATATAAAGCCAACCATGCTACCCTTGTCTGCAATATTGAAGTGAATCCGCCGAATTGGAATCTCTTGAACCTACAATCAATTTGAAAACTTATCCAAGAAAGTCAAAATCAATCAATGGGTGGAGAATCTAGACCTGTTGAGAATTTGTTTCAAGAACCTAATTATTCTAAACTAATAAAACAAGTCATTTAAATGGATTAAACAAGTTGAAAGCCTTAAGTGCCCAAGGCCTTTAAGTCATGTTGCTCTCTTTCATAACTTGTATCAAATGGATCAAAACTAGTTCTCCTTCCTTCAAGCCCATCTTGAGTGTTAGACTCTTGCTAGCTTCATCCCAAGTGGATTGCATCAGTCCTTGTATTGCCTCATTGATCTTCTTGGCTCTTTATCTTATAATTGGTTCATCTGAAACTTGTAACAGATCTTTAAGACTAGATCCATCTTGGTGCCCAATATATTCCTTTGAAATTTAAACTTCACAAAGTTTTCACACGTTTGAACCACTTCTACTAATTAGCAACTATCCACATCAATGTCTCTTATTTCAAAACAAAATCCACAAACTCCTTGCCATCCTAGTATTAAATATTGCATGAATTAGCAGCTTTTTCTCATGGTAATGCTAAAAATAACTTGGGACCATACTATATGTGCAATCTCATAGGCTTGACAAAATAAAAGTGGTTACTAAACTAAACATTATGGTGGCAAATTCCATCTGTACCAAGTACAAAAGCCCATGGATTCTACAATTACACTAATTAGCACTGTTCATCCGAGTTCCGAACCGGGAATCTGGGTATACCCGTCCCGGAACCCGGATTCCGAACCGGATTACTGCGGGTTATGATCCGGGCCGGAACCCGGATGAATCCGGATTTTTACAACCCGGAAATCCGGGTTCCAGACTATACCCGATTTTTTTTTTTTTTAGAGAAAAATAATGTTGAAAAGCATAATTTTTTTTTTAATCTAAAAGCCTATATTCTATTACCACTTTTTCAAGAAAAAATGTTGAAAAGCATCTTTTTTTATATATAAAACAAAAAATATTTCTGGTTAATGTTATAAGAAGTGTCTCCTTCCAAAAATAAAATAAAATAAAACTAATTACCTTTTTAACTAATTACATTATTTGATATTTATACAAAACACAACTAAGCCAACGCCAATAATGGCTGATTCATCAGTATTCTTTACCTTCATCCATTCATAAAGATCTGCTAGTGTAATTACACCTACATCCAAAAGGTCCTTGCCCCTCATTTCACAATACCTCGTCATACTCTGCCAAATCTGTTGCAGTTTTACAAAAACACAAATTATTTCATTCACTTATAATAGAACAAGCTAGAGGGTTGATTAATAAAGATTTTTTTCAACAAATTATTGCATGGATGGCTATGTTTTGTCACAAGGTCATCTTTAGCATGACAATCAAGGAGGACTGAAGCTAACTTCTCATTGAGATTTTTCACAGGTCTTTCTGGTCCTCCTTCATGTGGTGTTGGAAATATACATATCTAAAAAAAGAAACATGACTGATGTATTATAATCACATTTAACACATCCTCCACCAATTAAAATGCCATGGGCTATGAGGTGCTCACACAAGTGGTCAGACAATGGGGAAGAAAAAAATAAGTCAGAAAATAGAAAAGGCATGCGCAAGATAGAAAATGTAGATGTGGAATCTTCCATGGTAAATTGAAGAACAGAAGATGAAAAGTGAGACAACATGAAAGAAATTTGTTAATAGAGCATAAGGTAGATGATCAAGAGAAGCCTCCATTACCTCTTTTTTAGTTCTCCTCAAGGGAATAGCAACTCTTTTAGCTGAAACAATTGTCTTGTCTAAAGATTTTTTCCTCCAAAACCAAGACTTGTGGTCCATGATTCACAGGTAATATTAAGAATTAATATTAATAGTACCAAAGAAACCAAGTCCATTTAACTAAGACACAAGGTAATATCTTTTGGTTGTTGAGGTATTCAGCTCTGCTATTTACAATCTTAGTCATAACTGACTTAATTTTGATCTAAATCACAATAACTTGATTAGTAAATCTATTTTTTCATCAGTAAGCAAAACTAAACATTTCAGTAACCATTTTTACTCGACTAAATATTGAGGAAAAAAGAACAATACAAAGAAACCAACTTATGGAGATTTGGGGTAAATTCTTCCTGACAATAATTGATGGTTATGAAGTGAGTCTAGTGGAAATTGTAGTGTATACAACACTTATCTCTTTGCCAAGACAACAAACTCCAGATAACTAATTGCAATTGATTCACTTTCATCAAGGGAACGTGTGAAGGGGGAAAATATTAAGGAAAATTAGGGAATATTGTGTTCTGGCTATGATAATAATTGTGACAAGGTGGATTGAGATCCGCTATAATTTCTTTTAACAACTATAGCATTATACACATGTTGATTGACTGGGTAGAGTTCTTAATTGGGTACATACATAAACGCAGTTTGTCCCTAAAAAAAAGGATCCCCCATAATTCATCCTCAAGTTCTAGAGCCTAGACTGGAAAAACATACTCGCAATCTAGAACAAGCTAGAGGGTTGATTAATAAAGATTTTTTTCAACAGATTATTTCATTCACTTATTACAAGCTGATCACATCATAATCTACATCACTTCCTTCAGATTTTCCTTAAAACATAGCCATCATAAACAATAAGCATACTACAATGCAAAAATGCAGAGAGTAGGCTATCCCAGTAAAGAATAACGATGAAGCACCCAGAAACAACCACTAAAGTTAATGTTATTAATATCTAAAACATTCCCGTCGTGCCACAACCAAAAATAAAAAGGCAAATAGAAATGTTAAACGCCCTAAACAGATTTACAATACGTATCCCCTAACAGCAAATTAAACAAGCTAACCGAAAACCACCTGAAACAAAGAAACCCAGTTAGCAAAATAGTAAAAAGAAACCGTAACCAATTCCATGATATTGACACTTCTTCTCCCAAGCAAATGATGAACATGACCTTCTGGTATACACATAAATGCCCACTTCCCTAATCCTAATTAGAAGCTATAAGAGTCAATACATAACATGACATATAGATAAACAAACAGCAGAAAGTTGATCAGCATAGGATCTAGTAATTTCTCTGCACCAAAATATACTGAACAATAGAAAGAAAAACAAACAGGTTCATGCTCACAGCAACCACCACCAAAGGGTGGGAGCAGAAAGTTGAAAAAATGTTTTACCTGTATATACTAGCAATTCATTTACTATTTAGTACTTTCTACAACTGTTTGGGAAATCCATGGAATATCTTTCATATAAGTTCCTAGTTACCTACCTAAAAGTTTACGCACCCAAAAAATTATTTTTTTTTCTTGAGTAGGTTATATTATTTTGATCTAATGGCTCTTTTGGTTTATGTGAAACCGTACGTTTGTAGCATGCCTTATAATCTTCAATCCTATGCTACTCTACAGATCTAACCAACCAATTACAACTAACAAAATAATAACAACAAAGAAACTAAGCTAAACAAAACTCTAACAAATAAAACCCAAAAAGAAAAGAGCTGATCTAGACAACCAAAACACTACTCACGCACTACCACAACATAACAGGTTATAGATCTGGGCGAAAAAATAAAACCCAAAAAGAAAATAGTAGATCTAGTCAAACGGCAGCCTCTGCTAGTCACCGGCGACGATGGCTAGGGTTTCGGCTTCCCCAACACACTCTTGATACTAAAGAACCTCCCCCCATGGAGAAGAGATCTAAATGCTCGAAACACAGAGAGAGAGAGAGAGAGAGAGAGAGAGGAAAGTACCGAGAGTTGCAAAAACTCTTCTATGGAGTCGTGGACGGTGGCCTCAGATAACACCGGTGGCTATGGTTGTGGTTTCGGTGCTCGATCGAGAGAGAGAGAGAGAGAAGGCGAGAAGTGAGATAGAGAACAGAGAGATCCGAGAGAGAGAGAGAGAGAGAGAGAGAGAGAGAGGGGTCTGAATTTTTTCACCGGGGGGGTGCGGCTAGGTTTTTTTTTTTTTTCATTTATATACCCGGATACCGGGTTTTAAACCCGGGTCCCAGATTTAAAATCCGGTACCCGAACCAGATTAATCCGGTTTTCCAAATCCGGGTGCCGACCCGGATTTGACTCGGGCCGAAAACCTGAACCGGAATCCGATATAGTCGGATTCCGGTCTGGGCTGGATAAAATTCAGCCTGGATGAACAACCCTAACACTAATATCTACCTAGTCTTGAAAGTAGGATATCAACAATGATCAAGTTCCTTAAAAAAAGAGATACATTTGAAAGGAAGATGAGATCCATAATGAAACACGAGCAAATGTAATATTTTAGAAACCCCACTCACTGTATTTCACCTTGCCATGATAAATTGTTTTCAATGCAAGATTCTCTGAGGAATGTATTTGTTAATGATGTGCATGATTAAGAAGAAAATAAGATTTCCTTTCGATTGAATTTTTATTTCATACGTTTAAACTACCAGCAAAAGATCCCCAAGAGTTTTTTTTTTTTTTTTTCTATCATAGAAACCATTCTCTCAATATCCACATCTTGGATGGAAGAATTACTCTAGTCCTAAGCTCTCTCCCCATGTTTCATTTTTATCATTGCCCTTAGATTAAACTCTCTAGTTATTGAAACCATACATCATCTAGACCATTACCTTTTATCTATAAGATATGGTTATAGAAATGAACTAACTCATCTGAACCCACATTTGAAGAAGACCACCACCATTTCAAATCACAAAGAAGTAAGAAATACCAAATCAACCTTACCCTTAAACTACTATATATATATATAAGGAAGGAATGAAACGTTTACAAGAACTACTTCAAAACTAGGTTTAAAACAAAAGTAAGAAACTACTCTATCACTAGAGGTATGCATCACTATTCACTGACCTACAATAAGAAAACTGACACTCACGTAAGGAAATTTCATTTCCAAGCTTTGTAGCAGCCTAAAGAGGGAAAGAGAGACTAGATGTAGCTGACTAACCAATTTCCAACACAAGTCAATAAATATCTACAACAACAAGAAGGATAATTGTAACACCCCCTTGCCTATAAATGGTTAAAAGTGTCACTTACTTATGTACATGTAGCCAGGCAAGAGACTTGCATAATTTGTGGAAACATTGTTCATTACTTGCAAGAGTTTATAAAAAACACATAACTCAATTTCTCAAACTAACTGAACTGGAAATTCCTTTATATTCATGGTCTCTTCCTTCTAAACTTGGCCCGCTTGCTCGTACTGATCATCATCCTGACCTAGGTGGAGTTTTAAGAAAAACAGGAATAAACTAAAACGAGTCGAAGACTCAGTAAAAAACTCATCGCAATGCAACATAATAACTAGAGGATGTTTCATAAATCATTTCATTCATGTTGAGAATCTTTAAAACATGACTGATTATGCTGATGGTTATGTTATGCATGACTTGTTTTGATTATCTGAATTAACTAACTATTCTGACATGTCTGGCAACACATTTAACCATGTGTGCAAGATTGTGCACTAACTTTCCATGTTGTAGTACAAAGGAAGCCGACTGTGCAGTACTCTGGCATACTATGGTGGACCACACTTGAGTCCGTAGCTTGCATATCCAACCTGATCTGAATTGCATTAGTACCATGCATCTGATTGACCATATGATTTACAGATTAAATGATCTAATTTTATCTTGTACTTGAACTTAAAATAGTTTAAGTGTCCTATCCGACATGAGATGCATGATATACATATTGATATAAATAACTGTAAATTATTGAACTTGAACATGATGTTGAATAACATGATCGTGTGCTGTGCTGGGTGACATGCTTGCATATGACATGAGTGGTACATAAAAAATGGTTATCAATGAATTGGCCTCAATAATACTTTATATAAGCTTAACTGTGATGATCCTAATTTATGATCAAATTACTTACCTTATTGCGCTGCTTCTTGAATTTCACTTTGTAGCTCGTCACCAATAAAGACCAACGGGATGGAGGCTGGTTGAAACACCATGTAGTAACCTCGCAGAAGAGAGGGACAAAGCATAGATGGTGCAAGAGTGCAGTGGTAACGTGGCGAGAATACCGTGGTCTCAGCTTCCGTTGTTGGTGGCTAAAAGGAACTGCAATGGTTGAGAATGGCCTCTGGTCGAGCAACACCTTGAGAGCCCAACATTCTCTATTTTAATCGGCAAAAACAGAGGTTTGAAACCGTGAGACGTGGGTGGCTGGTTCCGTGGTGGTGGTGAAAGAGGTTTGTGGTTATGGGATAGCGGGGGTGAGTTAAGATGGAGCTGGCAGTAAGGGCGACAATGTACACTGGGGGTGACAAGGAGGTTGTCGTGCATGTGCAGTGCTTCCTTCTTGTTGGTTATAGTAGTTTGGATTGGCCTCCATCAACTGCTTGCACGGTGGCTTGCATGAGGTGGGTGCTACGTGAAGGGTCTGTTGCCGTTTGTTGCTCACCTATAGAGGTGACATGGTGGCTTGCTGGGCATGCATGGAAGCTTGCGGTTTTCTTGTTGTTGTGCAGTGACCAATGTGAATGGTTGCTGGTCTTCGTGATGTGCTGTGGCTTGTTGGAGTGTGGGAGGAAATTCATGAGAAAGAGAAGATTTATAGGCGGCGACTGCAACATGTAAGTTAGTTAAGAATTTAGGAAACCCTTCAACATAGGAAATCTTAGTGGGGGAGAAAGACGTGCATGTGTATGAGGCCATGGGCTTCGTGGGTATATGCTTCCATACGTGTGAGCCAGTAACCAAAAAGGGAAGGCGTTTCAACTCAGTCAAAACTGAAATATGTGTGTAAGTTGGTTACCATGTAAGAAGTCTTTCGGACTAAGAAATTACCTTAAAGAAGATACAATACTGTTACAAGTACTCGCCGCTGGGTACCTACTGCAGAATCGCTCACGTTAGTCGATATATTATTATTTTAAAAAAATGAAAATCGATTAAAACAATTTTCAAATCTGATGAAATTTGCAAATTGAGCCACAAGCGTGAAAAAAATCCCTCTCTGAAGAAACACATAAAAATCATCATCGAACCTCCATCCCAGTGATTGTTCAACTACCAACCAAATTATTCCTCTGCTTTTGCATTTCTACCATCCTAGTAGGTTTTTGAACTCCTGTTTGAGCTAAAAAATGCAAGTCTTCTAGATGGGTACGTAGTTTTGTTGAACACCCGCTCCTCTCTGCTCTATCTACTATTGACACAGTGAGTTTGGGGCTCTTTTATTTATTTACTTCAATTTTTTTTTATTTTTTCCATTTATAAAACTATGTTTGCACATTGTTAATAATCTATAATTCAAATTTAACACTAGTCAGTATATAGAAAACCTATGAGGTTGACACCACTTCATGTAGTATGTTAGCATATGTTAAACACGATGTTTTATGTTCTCATAAGTAGTTGTTTGTACTGGTAGTGATGTATTTGTTAGTCGACTAGAGCTTGCTATTTTTGAGAAGCAAATGTGTTAACATGAGCAAGAAGATGAAAGATACAAAATTATAGTAAGAAAAAAGATACATGTGGTGGATAATAACGTAAAAAGAGAACAGAGCACTCAAGGTGCTTATTGAAATGCCTCAAATGACTACTTCATGTTAGATGATTTTCACTACTATTCTATACAATATTTATACTACTCAATACATAACAACCCATTCAATTGGTCAAACTAAGGCCCAGTCTTCATTACGTTGTTTGTTGATAATAAATTGACTAGGAAAAACAAGTTGAAGTAGACCACATTGCCTCCCTTAACTCGAACACTCCTCTGTCCCCTTTAAACAAAAATGTTATTAATTTGTTTGGGATGACATGTAATATAATAGCAAAGAAATATCAGTCATGCTATCCTTCATTATTGACTGCACTTCTTTGTTTGAAGCTAGTTGGTAAGAAAAGGGAATTTTCTTGTTTATGTGGAGTAGTAGCTGTATTGAGGTTCCTATAAAAAAAAAAAAAAAAAAAAAAGTAGTTGTATTGAGGTTCTTAGAATCCATGTCAAGTGCAAGTAAGTTACTTATTTAATTGTTCTTTTTCTTCTCTTTCCTTGCCTTTTCTTTTCTTCTTTTTTCTACTTGTTCTTCTCTTTTGTTGGCGTTTGAAGAGGGTGAGTTTCTCGTCTTCTTTTTTTCATTGTCTTCATGTTTTAGACAGTAGTTCTACACCTATTTTAGTGAAACTAGGTTCATATTTTCCTGGAAACTTTTTAGATCATGGCATATGATATAAGAAATTACATAATTTATACATCCATCCATCCATCTAAGATAATAAGAGCAAAGCCTTTTCCAAAAACTAGTTGCATTACATAATATATACATCCATTCATATAAGTTTTAGGGAAAATGTACAGAGACAATGTCTCATTTTAATAAGCTCCTAATTAAAGCTCTCACGGGTGAACACTGAACATGATTCCCTCTTTGATCTTAAACTTCAATATAAATAATGACCTCTTTCCTTACCCACAAAAGCCTTTGCATTATTGTATCTACACCATGTCTCGTTTAACAAAGCACAAGAAAAGCAGCATGCATGAGATCAAATGTATGAGAAGAAAAAACAATGAAGCTGTTGTAGAATTCCATATCTAAATATTGATTTACTGGCCCCTTTCTTCTTTAATGAAAATGGAAAATATATTATGAAGAAGAAGAAACTCTGAGAGGAAGATGTCGATTAATATATATATATATAAAAAGAAATGGTATTGTACTGTGTGTGATAATCATTGAAAAGGCTCCTGCAAAGTTGAGTTTGCACCCACGAGGATTTGACATTAATGCTAAAAGCATCAAGGCATCAAAATGTGTTGTCAATCATCCAAGGAAATGTGGTTTGTTTCGTATTTTGTGTGGGTGTTGCTGGGTTTGAGAAAATGATTTTGTTGCTTAATGGAAGTATAGTTCAGTTTTGTTTATTTTAAAGTTTTTCATTCAGAATGTACTACTTGTAAGGCCAGTTTTAATTACTCTTGTGGAATTATGCAGTTCATCTTGGAAAAAGGGGAAGAACACCCATCTCCACTAACACCATCTAGCTCAAATCCCCAAACTACAGTGTTATATTTTTTAAAAATTTGTAGGACTGTGTTGGGTTGATATCTAAGAATTTTGTACATTAATAACTTGTGTAATAACATATTAAAGCATATTATCAACTTCTATAAACTTCGAAAATTACATACACATGCATGGTTACTGTGGAGAACTTCCTGCGTGGTCACTAGCTCTTCTGCAACATCCAGATGGCTACCAATATCCAAGCAACATTCAAGAGGTGATACAACTGTGTTCTTGAATTGTTTTTATAAGTTTTTTTTTTTTTAAAGATTAATGTCATAGATTTTTTGTTCTTTTAGCACAATGTTGGTTACCCAACTCCTCTCATGACTACTGGATCCGCCGCGAGCGAAAGAGTTGATATAGAAGAAATAGCCAATTGTAGGAAAACTGATATTCCATGTACCTTCGCTAGATTTGAAGAAAGCAACAAAGATAGACTAGAAACCGAGCATGGAATTTCCATGACACCTCAGTTAGAGGATGAAGTTGGTGGTGATATGATTGAAGAGCCAAAGTCGAAGATGGAGTTTAGTTCTTTTGAAGAAGTAATGACTTATTATAAGCAGTATGCTAAGAAATGCAGATTTGGAGTGATGACAAGAATGATTGGTAAGGGAGATGATGGGACCATCAGATATGTCACCCTCAATTGTGCCTATGGTGAAAAGGCCCATAATAGGACGTTGAATGTCGTCAGACCATGTTTGACAAGAAAGACAGAATGTAAGACAAAGATTAATGTCTTAAAAGTTGACATAAGGTTTCAGTTGATAACAATTCATAATGTTCATAACCACGGTCTCAGTCCAAAAAAATCCCACTTCTTTTGATGTAATAGACGATTGATTGACTCCGTAAAAAGAGTCCTAGATACAAACGATTTGGCTGGTATTCAAATGAATAAGAGTTTTGGATCTCTTTTCATTGGTGCGGGAGGTTTCAAGAATCTCCAGTTCTTGGAAAAAAATTGTTGCAATTACATCGATAAGGTAAGACATCTACGACTTGGCACTGGTGGTGCTGGAGCCCTTCGAGAATATTTTTTATGGATGCAGTACAAAAATCTTGGGTAATTTGCATTGATGGATTTAGATGATGATGGGAGGTTAAAGAATGTCTTCTGGGCAGACCCTCGTAGTAGGACAGCCTACCAAGATTTCAGTGATGTGGTTACCTTTGACACTACATATCTGACGAATAAATATGGGATGCCTTTTGCACCATTTATGGGTGTAAACCACCATGGCCAGTAAATTCTTTTGGGAGCAGGATTGATATCTGGTAAGGATACGACGACGTTTGTATGGTTATTCAAGACCTAATTGTAGTGTATGGATGGTATAGCTCCAAAAGCTATTATCACAAATCAGGATAGAGTAATGAAGAATGCTATTGCTATTATCTTTTTAGAAAGTCGACATCGATTTTGTTTGTGGCATATACTGAAGAAAGTCCCTTAAAAGCTTGCCTCCTATGTTGCCTACACAAGTGGGATGAAGAATGCATTGATGAAATGTGTGTATGACACCCAAAGTGTTGAAGAGTTTGAAAGCTCTTGGGATCAGTTAGTCACCACTTACAACTTGCAGGAGAATGCCTAGTTGTAAAGTTTATACATTGAGTGTGAGCATTGAGTATTGGCATTCTTGAAAAAAATTTTGGGCGAGGATGAGTATAACACAACGGAGCGAGAGCATGAATGTTTTTTTTAACGGTTATGTTCATGCTAAGACAAACTTGAAAGAGTTCGTCGACCAATTTGACAATGCACTGAAAAAGAAATTTGAAAATGAAAATAGTGTTGACTTACACTCATTTAGCATCACCATTCCCTACATATCTAGATCTCCGATTGAAAAGAAGTTTTAAGAATTGTACACGAATTCAAAATTCAAGGAAGTTTAGTGAGAACTTACCTGCCTTATAGATCTGGTTACAGAGTTACATAAGAGAGATGGTGCAGTTAAGAAGTATCTAGTAGAGGATGAAATTCATGTGGAAGACTTCACTAAGCTAGTTACATATTCAGTGGACTTTAGTGAGGTGGATACAACTGCAAAGTGTTCGTGTGGGTTATTTTAGATGAGGGGTATATTGTGCAAGCATATTTTGGTTGTATTTAAATGTAACGGTATAAAATTTTTGCCAGATTAGTATATTTTAGAGAGATGGAGGAAAGACATCAAGAGGAGGTACATGTTAATCGACAGCAGCTATGATGCAGGGGCTCAGCGGGCAGATGCTAACATATATTCAACTCTATTGAATATCTATTAGAAGATGATTACTCACACAGCGAGTTCGAGAAAACATACTGAGGATGCAACACAAAAGTTGTATCTAATGATTGAGTTGTGTAGTGACAACCAAGAACTCCCATCAGGAACATGCACGGGTTCCAATGTTGTTACTTGTACAACACATGAGCCAGCTATAAGTGGTGGTTCACATAAAGTATTCAGTCCACTTGAAGTAAGAGAGAAAGGTAAATCACCATCTCTGATGAGAGCATCCATGATGGAGAAAGAGGTGCAAAAAGTTAAAGTGAAGGCAAAGAAAGCACCAGTCAAGAGAAAACATAAACAAGTACATCACTAAGCTAGTTACAACTAAATATAGATGGTGTTGCGGTTTTATAAGTTATTAATGCATACACTTACAAATGGGTTTTGTTACTCGTATATTTTAGAGAGATGGAGGAGATACACCATTGCGGAACAGGTGTAGAAATTTATTTGGCCCATCAGAGAAAGATATATCTAATGTTGATTATCGCAGGTATATTAATTTCCTAATATTTATAATGGAGCTTGTTCTAGATATTTTGACACTTACTAATTGCTGCCTAATATTTTATTTATTTATTTATTTTTTTTTACGTTTGTTATGTTATCACCAGCTTGTTGAAGACAGCTCGGTTGTTGACATTAGTCAAACCTTGCGCCAAGAATCAATGATTGGGAGTCAAGAAAGTGTAATATTTTTGCATTTTTCAGAAATAACCTATCTTTGTGGTCATGTGTGGGGAAGCTTGCTCCTGAAGCCTAATATGTTCCATAGGTATATGAAAGGGAGTGCTGCGTTTCAAATGAGAAGTAGATGAGGGAAAGATTAGAAGAAGATGAAAACGATTTCAAATGCGAAGAAGGGGAATATTTTGGATTACCTGCGTCTCAGCTGTGATCTTCTTTGCCTTTGTCTTCTATTTTCCCTTCTCCTTAAGATGCAATGCTTGTGCCATAATCTCATCTACCTTCTCTATGCAAGCGCGAATCAAGAGAACGAATAAGGGGATGGCTTCTGTTAAATGAAACACCCCGTTTCATTAATTATTACACGTGGACACGTGTATGCGGGGGTTTCCCAACGACGAGTGGAAATAGAGTTTTCCAAGAAGATAAGGGTATGAAGGGAAATTAATTTGAAGAAAGAGAGGTATAAAAATGACGAGAATTTAGGCCCTTGCATTCTATTTACCACTTGACGCTCAAATTAACGTTGAACATTTGAGAAGTTGAAGATGTGAAGGACGATTGAAATCGAAGAATATTTAAATTAATTAGGAAATATTATTATTAATAAAAATGAAAATATTAATAATTAAAATTAAAATACTAGCTATAATAAAACTCCATATTTAAAATTTAAATAACTTGTTAATGCCATAGAATCCAATAAAATTAATCATACTAATAATAACAATAATAAATCTTAAAATAATATGAAAAATTGAAAGATAAAATTATTCGCATTCAATTCCAAATAATATTTTAGTCGGGTTGTTACAATAACAGCACGTCCAAGCATGATTTGACAATTTTGTATACTAAGAGTTTAAAAGTGGTTATGTAAGCCAATATGAAGCTGTAAAATACTAAATCAACTTAAAAGATGTGTAAGTTCTACATAGGCTTATGGTATCCACCAACCTGCCACTCAAACAATGTTATCCATATTGCCATAAAATCACTAAAAAAAATGAATGTGTTTTAAACAGTCATGTACATTGGACTAGCTTTTAATCATCTTGCATATTAGCATGATTTTTTTTCCAAAATAATAATCATCAGACAGCTGCATACATTGGTTTGGGTGTTTTGTGGTATATGAATGGGGACACATTGGTCCTTACTCGTTTTCTAACATTTCTTTCCTTCTATAATGAACAATAATCTAAGCTTACGAAGTGATTTTTTCATAAACTTTATAAAGCACAGTATACAACAATCCAAGCAAGAATCCTAGAAAAGAAAATTGTAGAGAGAGGAAAATTGTGGGGCTTGCCTAGCGGCTCAGGAGGGCGGTCAACTGTGTGGGGGCGACGGCAAACTTGGTGTATTTTGCCCAAAGCCCCCAAATGTGAGAGAGAGAGAGAGAGAGAGAGAGAGAGAGAGAGAGAGAGAGAGAGAGGTGAAGGAGAGGGGAAAGTTAGACAGTAACCTCACCTTCAAAGGGGCCGTTGAACGGTGGCCACACCACAGGAGGCGTGATCCCAAGAGTAGAGGAGGCTCGGCCAAAGAGAGAGAGAGAGAGAGATTGGTTTTGGGAGTGGGTATGGGGATGGGTATCTCACCTTTGATGGTGCCATTGTTCCCACACCAGGAGAGTAGGCTTTGCCTTGTTGGTTTGCAAGGGAGAGAAGCAAAAAAAGGAGCTCGGCCTAATGGGTTCTGGAGAGGAGAAAAAGGAGTTCAGGTGGGTTCTAGAGAGGGGCTTGGTTGGTTTTGGATAGGAACGAGATTAAAATTTTTGTTTTTGAATTTTAAAATGAAAACGAAAATGAAAGTTGAAACATCGGGATAAGGGAGAGTACTGTAGCGCTCTACTGCCATAAGAAGCATGACCAAAATTTCGGAAGATATAAGGGTTCAATACTTTAGCGTTCAGGTTGCTAGAAGAAAATGAAAAAAATGTCCACGTAGGACAAGTAGTAAACCAGTAGTGAATAAACCGCAAGGGTATTATTACCAATACTAAGAATAGGCTTACCATTCTTTTACCACCCTTTTGCTATTCTAGTGTATTTGAAATTTTTATTTATTTTTTATTATTTTTCTTTAAGTATTTTTTTAACATCCTTAATGATTAAGAAAAAATTAAAAAAAATATACAATTTCAGTAATAGTCATTTCCTTAACCATTAACTAAAAGAAAAAATTAAAAAAATTAAAAAGTAGTAAAAGGCTGGTAAGAGGGTAGTAAGTCTATCATCATTCATTTTTGTTACTAACAAACAACTAGAAGTGATATAAAAACTGGTTTGGTTACACAAAATTAAATTATCTCATAATTACAATTTTTTCAAACTCTAACACACAATATAATAAATAATTTAACTTTTTTAATTTTAAAATAAAAATAATATTAAAAAATAATATTATAATAATATTTTATTTTATTTAAAAAAAAAAAAAAGGAGAGAATTTGGATAAACTGGAAACTTCTTTTTAAAACTCTATTTATTTTCCAATAATTTTAAATCTTAATATTAAAGCATTGCTAGAATGTATTCTTGGAGTCGAGCCCGCTCCAAGACTCGAATAAAGAAGCATGAGAAGTGCATTGGGAGCGGGAGTCGGAGGAGTGCAGCATTTTCTTCTCCCTTTCCCAAGTTTTCGAATCGCCAACTATTCTTTCAACTTTTGCACTCCCCACAAGCGAACCCCAACCGTAGGGTTTCTCCGTTACACATCCATGGCGACTGTCATCCCTGCGCCAGTCGTTCAAGTCAAGGAGAGGATTGAACTGACCGTCACCGAGAGGAACATCTTTGACAGGCTTCTCGGCACTCTTCGCCACTTCGGTCTTAGCAATCAGCTCCGAGTTGCCGGCGGCTGGGTCCGCGACAAGGTCAGTGGTTAAGTTCTTTGGCTCTGTTTGTTTTGAAGATTGGTTTCGAAGTTGACGGGTTTTGAATTGTCTTGCAGCTTTTAGGAAAAGAGTGTTACGATATTGATATCGCGCTGGACAATATGTTGGGAAGTGAATTTGTTGAGAAGGTGAGGGAGTACCTGTTGTCTAATGGGGAACAAGTACAAGGGGTTGCTGTTATTCCAAGGTACGTGGATTCGAATTACATTTCGATTTTTTCACTTCGTTTCAGGAAAAATAGTTTTGAAGGGCTTCTTCGTTACCAAACCCCCTTTATCTCGAGGAAAAAGTTTATCGGAAAATACTCTCAGGCCCTGGTCCCCCAAAATTTATTTTAGATAATTGAAACTCGAGGAAGCATTGCGCTGGAAGAAGTAAAAGATACTAAAATAAGAGGTTTTTTTCCTCTCTATTTTCTCAATAGAAACGAAAAATCGAAAATTATTTAGTTATCCTTTATTTTATTTTCTTCACTTTATTTTCTCTTCTAAACAGTGAACCATTAAGTTATAACATTGAAGCTAGGGAGCGTACATTAGATGAACTTCGAAATCTTTTTGTGCACACCTTATGTAACAACCCTTCCCGTAGGTCAAGAATGTTATGTACATTTGTAACCCTACACCCGGCAAAGAGATTTAACATCATAATAGTACCTCATTCATTAAAATGAAGACAAAAACATAAGAATGTAAGCATAAACTAGTCCTATGCAACAATAACACACTTATTCGAAGGTCTAAGACTTCGAAAAAAATAAGTCTACTCCTGGTCATGAGTTCAAATTTCAATTGGTGAAATGGGCCAAAATTTGCTCTCCCATTCAAGAAGGAGGTTTGGGTATTCAGAACTTGCAGTTTTTCAGCAAAGCATTGCATGGTACGTGGCTATGGAGATATCACAATGAGAGGGAGGCTTTGTGGAGAAGCGTCATTGAATTGAAGCATGGGAATATGGTGAACTAAGGAGGTGAGTGGGCGTCATGGTGTGGGGCTATGGAAGCATATAAGAAGAGGTTGGGACTATTCAATATATGCTTGCTTTAAAGTGGGTGATGTATTAAAATTAAATTTTGGCATGATGTATGGTGTGGTGATATGGCGCTCAAGGAAACTTTTCCACAAGTTTATGGCATAGCAAGCATGAAAGAAGCCTTGATTGCAGACCTCTTCATACTCTCTAACGACACTCCACAATGGAATGTCACATACCTTAGAGATGCACAATATTGGAAAATTGAGGCTTTTTCAGATTTCTATAACCTAGTATACTACACCCGGTTGTTGGCGGCAGTTGAAGATATGATCTTTTGGTGCCCTTCTAAGATAGGGAAGTTCTTAGTCCGCTCCTTCTACAAAGCCATGACAATGTATGGTACAAGTTCATTCACATGGCAGAGTATTTGGAAGACAAAGGCGCCCCAAAAGGAAATTTTTTTTGTATGGACGGCTTCCTTGGGGAAGATCCTCACTCTAGACCATCTAAGGAAATGTTGAATCATAGTCTTGGATTGGTATTGTATGTGTAAAAAAGAGTGGAGAGTTGGTTGAACATCTACTACTTGAATTTCAAGACATTGTGGAATGAAGTTTTTGCTCGGGTGGGATTAGCTTGGGTGATGTTGAGACGAGTAGTGGACCTCCTAGCTTCTTGGAAAGCCATTCAGGGTAAATCTCAAATTGCTTCTATTTTGAAGATGGTTTCAATATGTTTATGGTGGTGTATTTGGAGAGAGAGGAACGAAAGAAGTTTTGAAGATCAAGCTCGGTCAATGGAAGAGCTTAGAATTCTATTTTTCAATACTTTACTCCATTGGTTGATTGTAATTGATTTTCATGACTTGTCATTTCATAAATTCCTTGTATCTCTAAACTAAGCATGCATAGGTGTTGATCTTGTATATGTCTTGTATACTTGGGCTTTTCCCTATTCTTTTGATTAATAAAATTTTGTTTACCGATCAAAAGAACAAGATGAAATTTGGATTCATTATCCAGCCCATCCCAAAAAAATCTCTTTACAGCTTCTACAACTGATTAGCAACACCAGTTTGGGGTTGGTATTTTTAAAAACATAAGAAGGGGCTGAATGGAAGACGAATATGATTTTGGCATGCTGGGTGGTATGAAGATCACTCTCTCAAGGAAGCTGTTCAAGAATTATTTGGTATTGCTTGTTTTAAGGATGCTTCTATGGTAGAGCTTATACAATTGTTTGATAATTCTTCTTAGTGATGCCTGTTTTTTGTTGGGCAACATATGATCAGGAGGTCGATCTCTTCACTACATTCTTTCATTTGTTATACTGCAACAGGTTGAGACTGGGTGGTATTAACAACCTTTTGTGGGGTTCTTTAAAGTGAGGGGTCTTTGAAGTAAGATTGTACTACAATGCCTTATATCCCTCCCATGTCCCCCTCCTTTCCCTTAGAATAGTATTTGGCGAACTAGGGCCCCTAGAGTGGATTGTTTGTTTTGTTTGGACGATCATTTTACGGAAGATACTCTTGATGGATAGGAAGCAGCATATAATAGTAATCAATTGAAGCTGTATGCATTGGAAAGGTGAGGAGTCAGTTGACATGTCTTGATTCATTTTGAGATTGCTAGTGACTTGTGGAACTTTATTTTTAGTCTTTTTGTGGTAGCTTAGGTCATGCATCGATGATGGTGGACCTCCTAGCATGCTGGATAGGGTAGTTTCACAATCATCGTAAGGAAGTTTGTGGAAATTGATTCTGTCTTGCTTGTTGTAGGGAATATGGAGGGAGAGAGAAATTATCGGAGGTTCGAAGATTGTGAGATATCATTGGTGGAGCATAAGGCCACTTTCTTCAAAACCCTTTACAGCTTTACCTCTGGGTGGCTGCTCATAATTGCTTCTTTGTTACTAGTTTTGAATATTTTCTATTCTTTTAGCCTTTTCTACTTAGGCGTTGCTCTTGTATACTTTATGTGTACTGGTGTAATGCCCTATTCTTTTTCTGTTTCTAGCTAAGTGACTTTCTTGTACACATCTTGTTGTATGGTGGCTTTGTGCTTATAATGAAATTCTTATTACTTATTAAAAAAGGATTAGTGTAGCCTTTATTTGTTATAACTTTCATTTTCAGCAATCCTGAGCAGTCCAAGCATTTAGAAACAGCACGAATGCGGCTGTTTGATATGTGGATTGACTTTGTAAACTTACGGTGTGAAGAGTACAGTGATAATAGTCGCATTCCTACAAAGGTATACCCTTATCTTAGCGATTGGTCTATAGTTTGGTGTTGGATGCATTCATCTATTTTTTTTTTTAAAGGTCTAAGCTTATGATTAGCAGTATTGATCATGACCAATGAAATCAATAAAAAAAAAGGTTTTATGACTGCAGAAAACTCTTGGGTTCAATACAGGTTATGATCTTTCTTTTTCGTTCCTCCTAGATTAACAATATATTGTTCCCCTTACTTTCTCATAACTTTTTTGTAGTTACCTTATCAAAAGAAAATTGATTTTGTAGTTACATGCTTCATGGATATTGCTAAACAAGTTATCTTCTAGAGGATAAGAGAATGTATATGAAATAAATTGGGTTTTGTTTGATATAGTATTTCCTTGTTGTGTTTTGTCAATTTCAATAAAAAGTTCTAATGGGTGCATCATGTTTGTAAATCATATGATGGGTTCATTTGGTTAGAATATAAATTATATGATTAAATTCACCTCTTCCTGTCAATTTAAACTTTTGAGACAAACAATAATTTAACATGGTATTAAAGCAGAAGTTTTGAATTCGAATCCTAACTCCACACTTCACCCAATTTAGTTAAAGTATTCCATGTTTTGGGGCCACTTATTAAGAGGGAGTTTGACACACATCACATGTAAGGGAGAGTGTTAAAATATAAACATATGTCTTCTAATCCACTAAAGCTTTTGGGATCAATGGTGATTTAACACATTATTTGTTTTGCTAATTTCTTGGTCTCAGCTAAGGGCTTATGTGGGAACTTTACTAGTCATGTTATGCTTGATTTTATTTTTTTGTAAGTCATGCTATGCTTGATTGATGTTCTATCATCTTGCTTTCCACAAGACAGGGTTGGCATAGGTTTTTATTCCTGTCTTTTTCTAAGCTTTTGTTGCTTTAATTCTTAGCGCTTGTGTTGATCTTGAACTAGTTCTGTTCAAACTTTTTGTTTCAGAAAAATTTCAGAAAAGCTGCTGCATCATATTGATAAATCATTTAGGCTTTCCTCGAGGGTTGACTTGGTTGATGAATTTGTCATTACAAAAGGTGGTGGGGCTTAGTGGTTCATATGTAAAGCATTTCTTGAGTAACCAAGCTTCTTTTACTTTGTCAAGTAGTCAAATTCCATTACGTGATACTTTTCTGAGAAAGAATATGGTTTCTGCTGTTCATAAGGCATTTCCAAACACTAGTTGATTGTTCATAACAGTACGCTATATTACAGCTCTGACAAAAACAACACAGATTATTCATTTTGACTTACATTTAGAACACTATAACCCCTAGGGGTTGGCTCAAGTGGTAAAGACCTTGGTCTTGGTGGTATGCTCCCTCCAAGGTCTAAGGTTCAAATCCTCTTGGCCCTTGGGTGCAAAAAGTCTCTAGGGGCCATCGGATTGGAAGACTTTCCCCTTGAATTATCCGAGGTGCATTTGTGGCAAACTCCTTTTCCAAGGGCTGTGCACCCTCGGGATTAGTCCGGATGCTGTTCTCGGACACCCGATGTCAATAAAAAAAAGAACATTTAGACCACTATTATCGTAATAAATTATTTCTAAGGGCAGTTCAAATCCTTGCACAAGGTGTCATTTATTTACAGGATATGGTTAATGAGCTTTGTCAATTTCTTTGTGACATGGATGCTTATGACTCGTGCTTGTGTAAGATATCCATTTCCTCTAGGTGTTTCATATGGAGTCTCTCTCTCTCTTTCTCTCTCTCTCTCTCTCTCTCTCTCTCTCTGTGTGTGTGCTGTGTACATGCATGCATATGCCCAGACATATTTATGGAGCTCTTTCTGCTGAACCTGTTGGAAGAAGTGTTAGTTTGCATAAACCAGTACATGAATATAAGAATAATTTTCTAATTATATGTATTGTCCAATGATGTGGTATGTGTGCTCTAACTTGGGCAATATCTTCTTCTCTGGCTTCCAATTCCCCTTTCTTTTTCTTTTTTTTTTTTTTAATTTTAAAAGAAAATTTACTTATGGCCTACAGCAAAAATTTGGCACAGCAGAAGAGGATGCTTACAGAAGGGATCTAACCATCAACAGGTAACTCTCTAGGCCATGTGCACTTTACTGTAACAGGCATGCCATCATGATGGTAACTATGCTGCTTCAGGATGATCTGTTATTCTATTCTCTCTTTGCATGCATAATTCTTAAATTAACTTTATATTGTTAATCAAGAAATTGTGTTCTTATTCGGCGATATCACTTCATTATGCAGCTTGTTCTACAATATTAACACTAATACAGTAGAAGATTGTACTAAGAGAGGTAGTCTACAGTTTATTTGTGTCTACGCCTTTCTTCTTTTGAACTACTCTGCCCACAGTATTATATGTGACTTTTGTGTTATGGCCTTTGCTTCCATTACAGGCATTGCAGACCTAAAATCTGGAAAGATAGTGACGCCATTACCTCCGAAGGCTACTTTTTTGGATGATCCATTACGAGTTCTTCGAGCTATCCGTTTTGGTACTTGCTTATATTTTCTTATGCATTTATTGTAGCTAAATTGACATAGCTTGGTATCAATACTTTCCTGCAATCTTATTCTTAAACTATTCAGCTTTCTTTATAGGAACAAATTTCTGGTTAATCATGGTCATTTATCTTTCCTTGTAGGCTTAATTTACCTTCTTCTTCTTCTTCTTCTTCTTCTTTTTTTCCTTTTTTTTTTCTCCTTTTGTGTGTGTGTATATATATATATAGATTCCTCATAGCACTTATGTTTCATTTTGTTTTCCTCCTACCTTGTAGCACATTTGTCTTTATTCAAATAATTTTTTGGTTGAAAACCTCAAGTTGATCTTTATTTTCCTTTCATTTTTGTACTGGGTAACTTTGTTTCTTCCAAATATTTAAGATGTGCAACCCTTTTGATACAACCTTTTTGATTAATTTCATAATTGACATGTACATGCTGATTTGACTACATAGAAAGTTGAGCTAGGTGCATACCAAGTAAGCAAGATAACTCCGCTCAAAGTAACAAATGCTTATAATGTTGAATAATAAGTTCACAGCGTTGACTATTTTTAATGGCGAAAAAATGAGTTTAATAGCAAGGCATTTTTTTTTGGTGGGGGAGAAGGAAAAAGCATTAGGCATACCTACATTCATGAGAAGCCAGGGGGGACTTGAAGACAATGAATTTTTTCTATGATTATCCCTCGTTCCCCTGGTCAATTGTCCAGGTGTAGATTTGGCACTATTGCTACCCAAATTTATGTTTTTATACCTCTATATCTTCACTTTGATTTTTGCAACACTATTGTCTAATTTTTGGTCATTTAGGAGCAAGATTTGGATTCATATTAGATGAAGAACTAAAGGAAGCTGCTTCCTGTGATGAAGTGAAAGATGCTCTTGCAGCTAAAATCAGCAGAGAGAGGATTGGAGTTGAAGTATGTGTATTATTTTGCCTGCTTTTTAGTATTCTTGAATATTTATGATCTCAAGGAATACAAATTCAGCTTTTTTGTGAGGGAAGAACTCTTATGCTTATAACACAAATTATATCACATTTTGCTCCATGATGCAGATTGATCTCATGATCTCTGGAAATCAGCCAGTTAAAGCAATGACCTACATTTGTGATTTGATGTTATTTCCAATTGTCTTCAGCTTTCCTCCTGAGTTTGAGCCTTCCAAATCAGAAAGCTGTGATAGGTATTTTCTAATTATATTTCTCAAGGCCATTTTCTGTAATTGTTTTGAGTCTTTTGACAACAACTAAATCTTGGCTAGTAAAAAAGAAAGGCTTGTAAACAGAAAAATAGTAATTTTTTACAAAAATTTCCACTTAGATCTTTTTTTAGTATTCCATCCTTTTCCCTAGAGACTTCGTAGATTAATAATAATGAAATATTATTTTTGAAAACCAGTAAAAAATACCTGCGAACTCTAGGTATGTCAATGAGATATCAAAATGACTATCTTTGACACATTTTTCTTACAGTAATTGTTTAATTATATTTTCTTACAAGTAGATCAAAACATTTTCTTCCTAATGCTTTGTTGATGAACACTTTTAAAGTCAGTATGACATTTGGCCTTGCATTTTTTTGAATCTCTTTCTCAAGAGAAAGGTAGAACCCTGCAGAGGGTATCCAATTGTTGTGAGTTCAATTGTCTTATCTGAGAACCAACAAAGTAATACTCTTCATTCTCTCTCAAGACAAATAGAAACTTGCTACTGGTTGTACACTTCTGAATTTGTTAAATTATCTTTTTTGAGAAACTGATGATGCTAATTTGTTTCTATATTAGCATTTCTAAATTCAATATCATCGGACTTTCAATCCCTTTTTTTCTTTCTCGCAATACATTTTGGAGCTTGCTAATAGGTGTCCAATATGTGGTCTCATTTTTTTATATGAGCAAATATTTCATTAATTTAAAAAAGAGAAATACAAAAGGAGGGGTACACCTTTACAAATATAATGCATAGAAATAAGAATAAAAAAGGGAAATGGTACAAAAAATATGGTCTGGGCCCATATTCCTTGACGAAGCGAAGGAAATGACCATTATAAAAGGTGATTTTTATGCAATCTCACTATATTGAGATATTGTGGCTTTCACCCACATTAGGTGATGATGCACTCAACTCAACATTTTTGGAAAATTCAGTAGAGCTTCCCATGACCTCATCCCCTCATCCTTCATATTGCTGGGAAAAAAAGTAGGGGTGAGCGCCAACATTTGTTGAAGTCAGAATCCAAAATTCTGACTCCAACTCTGACTTAATCAAAGGCCGAATGCGGCCTCTGATACTCCTAGAATCCGCTCCGCCTCCCACTCCGTTTATGGAGTGGATGTCGGAGTCTGACTCCGACATTTTTAGTTAAAAAAATTGTGACTCCGACTTATTAGAGTTGGAGCAAACTTTGTGCGGAGTCGGATTTTTAAATTTTTGCTCATCCCTACGGCAGACCCTACATCTCCCTCAAGCCTTGGTGATACACCATTTACCTTCTGCTCTGATGAGGGTGCCATCGTTTCTTCGGGGAGAACGCTGACTCATGGCGGAAGGCATTCCATTTCGGCTGTCTTTATGCTGATGCCTGACATAGAACCCACATCGAATGACCCTGTTTTCCTTTTGACCCTCCACTCTCTTCTGGATTTGGTTATAGGGACTGGGCCGAACCCGACTTTCTATATTTTCCTTTATTTGATTTTAACGGATTAGAGCCTATCTTAGACTCCCTCTTATTGGGCCTTACAACCCTGTTACCTATAGCTGAAAGCAAGTCTATTTTCATAGATAAAAAAGCGACTGCTGCCTCCAACTTGACAAGTTGGTTTTTTCTCCTTTAATGTACTGAGCATCTCTCTTTCAGCCATATTGCCATAGTTAAGACTCGTATTGCTGGTTCTGACCTTGTTTGGCCTGCATAGTCTTTCAGCCACTTTCACATTGACCCTTCTTTCCCTGGAATCAAATTGAGTAACCAAAGCGTGGCCCGCCTTCAGTGCTGCTGCATACGATCGTCTCGCCACCACGGTTGTGCTTGGGTCTGTTTGTTTCACCTCCAAATTAATGTTCTGATGACCGGATGTCTTCTTCTGGCTTTACCACCATGACCCATCATCAGGAATGGATAAAAACATAGCAACGGCTCTGCATAACTTGACAGAAAATTTCTCCCAACCTAATTCTTCATACCCTTCTGGAATGACTAGATCACTCCGCTTGCCTCCACCATATTCGGTAACTGTCTAGTATCTACCATGTACGTTGGAGCCTCATTGAGCCACAAAGGCTCTATTACCTTCGTGCAAGTGTTTTGTGAATTCCAAATTTCTCTCCGCCTGTAACACTGCTTCCACTGTAGCCACCAGCCACCCTATATTACAACGATGCATAACTATAGACTCCAAACCCTTTAGCTCTTTTCGACAATTTTTATTGAGGACCTCCATATTTATGCTGAAAGCTCAAAAGCCTTCAATTCCACCCAAAAGCGTACAATCTGACCCATCTCAATCAGACCTTCGATTTCAAATGCAGAGGCTTCCTAAGCTCCATTCCTCTTTGTTGCCTCAATGAGGAGAGAGATAGAGCACTCCAGATCTGAACTTCCAGTGATGTTCACTATGTTCTCTGTCTGAGTGTGGAGAGCTTCAACGACGAGAGAGATAGCTACGGATCTGAACTCCTAGCGACACAGTAAGCTTAGTTGGCGCAGATCTGTGATTTACCTCCACGAAAGGACTGACGATAGATAGATCTTGTCACCGGAGAATATCTCGGTGCCGGAGTACTCCCAGAAGAGTTGCTGGACACCATCGACTCTTTCTGTGTCAACGATGTGCCAATAGAGCTGTCGGTTGTTTGGGCTGTGACACCATGCACTTAGGGCTAATGGGACAGACAGATTTCGATGCCGGAGTACTCCCAGTAGAGTCACTGGACGCTGCTGACTCTTTCTGTGTTGACGACACGGCCAATGGAGCCGTCAGTTGTTTGCGCCACCAGTGTACTTAGGGCTCACGGGGCTCGAACATGACTTATATTTAACAAGTGCTACCCCTATATATGTATTAGTACATATACTTTATTTTTGCCAAGTAAGAAAATTTATTGATCTTCATAATTAGGCATAGCTCAAGTATGCAGGTAGTATACAAGAGAGACACCTAATTTCAGTCGATGAGTTAGAAAAAGCAGCATAAAAATCATTAAAGTTAACCCCCTCCAATACAATAGCCTTAGCCCAAAGTAATAAAGAATTGAAAAATAAATCTCTAATCCCCCCAACGGACGTTCCCTATTTTATGTCCATTACTCTCATTCCATATGCACCACATAAGACATAATGGCACCATCTTCCAAACAGCCACTATATGATGATTGCCGTGAGTTCCACTCTAAGAAGCCAAAAGATCCACCACTCTGCCAGGCATCACCCATGCAATATCCAGCCTAACAAGGATCTCATCCCATAAAGCCTTCACCACATCACAATGGAGAAGAAGATGATATGCCGATTCACCATTCCCTTTTCACATAAAGCACCAATCCAAAATAAAAATACTGCGCTTCCTCAACTTATCGATGGTAAGAATTTTCCCATGAGAGGCCAACCAACAGAAAAAAAGCAACCTTTAGAGGCACTTTACTTTTCCAAATGCACTTTCAAGGGACAACAGTAGATGAATTGGTCACCTGTACGGGGATCTGACTGAGAATTTCTTATTTCCAGGGTGAATCCACAGCAATTTATCCTCCCCACCACACTCCAAGTTCAATGCATACAAGGTGCTGTAAGAATCAGAAATGTCCACTTTCCAATCCTCAACAGCTCTAATGAACCTCACATTCCACTGCGCCAAGCCATTCGAATTGTCCATGTAATCTGCTAATAAGCTTCCTGATTCAGTGCATGCCTGAAAAAAGAAAGAAAGGCATCCTTTAAAGCAACATCTCCGCACTAAACATCATGCCAAAATCTGACCCTGGTTCCTTGACCCACCACAAATCTGAAATTACTAATGAAGTCCTCCCATCCATTCCTTATAAATTTCCATACTCCCACACCACACACTCCTCTCACGTCATTTGAGCTCCAACCTCCCCAAATGCTCCCAAATTTAGCATCAATGACAATCCTCCATAAAGCTTCCCTTTCTTGATGATACCACCACAACCATTTTCCAAGTAATGCCTTATTGAAAATACTCAGCTTTCTTACCCCCAAACCTCCACTAGATAAAGGTGTTCAAATCTTCTCCCATTTAATCAAAGGAAAGTTTTTCTCATCCCCCAAGCTTCCCCACAAGAAACCACGAAAGATCTTTTCCATTCTATTAGCTAAACCTGCAGGCACCAGGAATAAATTTATAAAATACGTAGGGTGATTAGATAACGTACTCTAAATTAAAGTGATTCTTCCCCCTTTAGACAAATACATCCTTTTCCAACTGGTCAATCTATTCTCTATCTTTTTAATAACACCATCCCATATTGCCTTGGATTTACGAGGGGTCCCTAATGGAAATTCCAAGATACTTAATCAGCAAAGACGACACCTTACAACCCAAGATTTCAGCCAAGTCTTCAATATTATTTACCAAACCAACTGGAACCATTTTATATTAGACAAATTCACCTTAAGGCTTGACACAGCTTCAAAGCAAAGCAAAAGAGCTCTCAACAAACGAATCTGATTAGGATCTGGCTCACAAAGAATTAAGGTACCATCAGCAAAGAGAAGATGAGATAACATTTATGCTCCCAAGTGAAGAACCACCCACTGAAAAACCAGACAAAGAAGACACATCCACCATTGCCGCCAACCTTTTGCTCAACACATCCACGGCTAAAACAAAGAGAAAGGGAGATAAAGGATCTCCTTGTCTTAAACCACAGGAATTGTTAAAGAAACTCACAAGAGTGCCATTAACCAACACTGAGAATCTAACAGTAGTAAGACAATGCTTCATCCAATTGCACCACCTCTCCCCAAAACCATACCTACCAAGGATATACACCAAAAAGCCCCAATTTACATGATCAAAGGTCTTCTCCATATCCACTTTACAGATAATACTAAGAACACCGGATCTGATTCTAATATCTAAACATTTATTTGCAATGAGAACTGAATTGAGCATTTGGCTCCCCTTAACAAAAACATTTTTTGGCTTCAAAATAATCTTTTACATAACCACGCTCATATGATTGGCAAGAACCTTTGAGATGATCTTGTACACTCCACTCACAAGACTGATGGGAGAAAAGTCTTTCACCCCCATAGACTTGGCCTTCTTCGGGATAAGAGCTATGAAAGTTGCATTACTAGTATGACATAAATAATGAATATGTAAATACATGAGTGATACTTGAATATATTATGACATAATTATTAACACTTGTTTTTGATCGGTAATTATTAACACTTGCACTAGTATAGTATTGAATATAAGTATAGACTTCAATATAATTATATGCTATATATATGATTACTATATAAAATAATTGTATTGAGTTAATATATATTTTATTACATATGGTTAATGATTTTGGAAGTTGGAGTTGGAGTTGGTACTTTGACCAGATTTAACATGAAAAATCTTACTTTGACTCCGTTTTGTTGGAGCTCCAACTACAATTGTGCGGAGTTGGACTTGGAGTCAATGGGTTGGATTATTGTACACCCCTAAAAAAAGTAAGGATGAGTGTTTGCTTTTGGAAAAAGAGGGAGCGAAGATCTGTCCCTTGGCGGCACCACATAGGTGTATGGGGGAGAGGCACGTGGCCCCACATGCAGTCACAGAGGCACCATGTGGGTCTCACTTGCGTTGGACTTTGAGTTGGCAGTGTCAAATGCCTGATGGGCATGTGACCAGATCGCAGCAGATCTAGGTTTTAAATTTTTGGGCAAAATGGAGGAAAAGGGAGGGAAAAAGATCGGAAGATGAACTGAAAGCTACCCAGCATAGGCTGGAAACAAAAAAGCCAGTGAAAGGTCCAGAAACTACAGCTTTGTGGTAGTGCATGGTGGCCATGCGCTGATGGTTTGGGGATGCTAATGGCTGGAGGTGGAGAGAAGGATGGCGGCTCTAATGGTAGTGGGTGTGGTATTTTGGTAGTGTTTTTTATGGATGGCATTTTTGTAGGGGATGATGGTTCTAATATGTAGTCTCATTTGAAGTTTTGGTAATCACGTATGCTTTTAACTCCATCCTCCTTACCCAGCTGGTGTAGATCTAGCGACATGGCGAGTTCATATTGCTTTCCTCAATGCAATGCACTAGAGCTTAAGGTTAGATTTATTGTGATATATTTATAAGATGGACAGTTTCAAAATATAGCTAACAATCCTGAATTGGACCACTTCAATTCTGTCTAATATATAACACATAAAAGAGACGGCCTGAATTGATCGTCCTTTGTGTTAAAAAATTATTTAGTTTTAAATTTGTTGAATAATTACCGTAAGTCTTCAATAAGTATTGCTTGTAGTTGTTACCTCTAAAAAAAAAGAGTATTGCTTGTAGTTGTAGAAATATCAATGCCATTTTCAAAATCTCCAAAACTAGGACCCTTTGTCCAATACAACATTCAAGGTCCGAAAGAAGCTTCTAATGATCATTGGAAACTAGTCATGATTTGTTTCCAAGTATATGAATCAGAAGTTTTTCCTCTTTTATGATTTTATTAGGTGCAAAACTCTATAGTTATTCGAAGCAAGTTGATCTTAAGGATGAATTGATTAGGGACATAGGATAAGATTCGATATGCATAATTTTTGTCAGTTTTATGAAAAGGTAAGTGCTGCTTTTTAACTTTTATAAGAAGTGCTAAAGAAATGCCAAATGTAGTGAGGCACAAAGCAAAACATTCTTAGCTGCATCCTTAGGTGCAAAGTAAAACACAACATTCCATTATGCTCTTTAAAAAATGTTGAGATAACTTTGAATGGGCATTTGCGGGCATGTACTGGCCGAATGTGGACGGTGAGAGGGGACGCTTATGGGACGAGTTGGTTTGGTTGTGGGTTGGTGGACAACCCCTTGGTGCATCAGGGTGATTTTAATATTACATGGTTTCCATTCTCTAGTCATCAACAACTTAGTCTCTTCAGACCATACGGAAGTAAGTGTTCATGTTGAATAATGTTATAAGTTTCTTTACTTGGAATAGTTCGGTTGGTGTCCAAAATTAGATGGTTTTAATTTGATGCTACGGGAGAGAAGGAAGCTAGGTGGATGAAGAAATTGAGATTTTTGATGTCTTGCAGAAGCTAAATGGGGAGAAGGCTTTGGGTCCAAATGGCTTCTCAATTGCCTTTTTCCATAAGTCCTGGGAGTTAATCAAGATAGATTTAGTGGAGGTTTCTCTCAAATTCTATCTCGAGGGAATATTTGATTGATGTCTTAATGCGACCTTTATTGTGTACATTGCTTAAACATATGGGGCTATGGAGATAAAGAACTTCCCCCTCCCATTCGTCTTGTGTGTGGTGTTTACGAGACAATGTCTGAAGTCTTAGCGAGCAGGATGATGAATGCGTGGACAGCAGAATCCACTCAAGAATCCCAGGTCTTCTCCTCCAACTTTTCCAAGTAGGTATCTGCACAGAGAACCCTTTTACTGCAGGAAGCGGCAGAGTGAAGATCATGCTAGAGAAGTCCCTTGTGGTTTCTGGCATATCACATTAATTATGAGGTTAATATTGATTGGATTGCAAGTTTGATTCCACCGACCTTATTCCGACTTCTCACTTCACACAGATTTCAGTTGGGTCTTCTGTTACCTGCGATCAGAAGCCCTGGAAATTTGAACACCTTAGCCATACATGTTAGGCATGCCCCACATTCTGCTACAGCTTGCACCTTCACCTTGGCAGTCGGAGTCCACACCACCTTTAACGTACCCTTTAGCTTCAAATGGTTGTGGCCATTCCGAATGAAATGCATGGACACAATTTTCCAGCACATAATCAACTGTTTTCTTTTTGTTTTCTTTCAGGTTTTGCTGTGTTGTTTTACTTTCTCTTTTGTGGTAATCAAATATTTTTTAATGGTTATGGCCATACCTTATGAAAAGCAAAGGATTTTTGTCTGTCATACTTGCAACGAAAAAACAAAAGTTATTTTCTGTGTCATGCTCAGTTTTTTTTTCTGTGCCATACTGTTTTTTAGTAATCGAATATTTTATTTTTTTAAAAAGGCACAGGCATGTGTTTCCGTGCCAGAATTGAATTAAAAAAAAGTTCGTCTATTTCTGCTCATTTTCTTTCATATTCCTTTATTTAGGCTTTGCAATGCCTACTTGGATGCTACATGGAACCTTATTCAATTAATTGGAGGCTCTGTTTTCAGTGTAAGTGTCTAACATATAAACCTTACGTTTATCTTCCCAATTTGCTTCTGTTACCCTCATTTCGTTGGAAGTTGTGTGGTAATGTTGGTTCTAGCTCATCCCCTACTCTTTTAAGTTTATTTTCTAATGCAATATTTGGTTATCATCTTCTGTAACATTTAATCTTAGGATGAACAACGAAGACTTTCATTGTATGCTACTTTGTTTCTCCCATTTAGAAAGACCATATATAAAGACCACAAGGCGAAAAAGGTACCTTCTATATCCCTTTTGTTATTTATCACGTCTATGGCTTCCATGTTATGTGTTAAATCATACAATCGTACTAGCATTGTCCCCTGTGCATATTATTGCACATGTGGCATTGTGTTTTTTCTGCTGGTATTGTCAATTATTTTGTTTTGACTACCGAGATCATTTGCCTCTTTTTTTGTTTGGTGTCATGTTCTTGTTTTCCATTACTCCCCTATCTTTTATGGGTGTAGGAAGACTCTTTGTGTCCAACTCTCTTGGGTGATATTGCATAGCAGAAATGATTCATTTTGTCTGCCTTATAGGAGGTTGAATGTTGTTTGTCCACAAAGTGTGGCCATATTTTCTGCTGTCACTGCAGCAACTCTCAATCTGCTCGAATTAATAGCTATGCCTTATTGGTTGCATATATTCTTATGTGTCCTAATTGGCGCACTTTGTTATGATACTGAAGGAGTGAGAGTTTGTTCCTTCACAACTTCAGGACCGAAGCAGTTGCTTATGCTTTTAAGTAGTTGATATTGATTGTTGTACATGATCTCTGTGCTTACATCTTCTTATGCGTGTCTTCAAAGCTATTTACATTCCTGAACTGCAGATACCTGTTGTCAACTACATTTTCCGGGAGTCTCTTAAACGAAAAGCCAGTGATTCTGGAACAGTGAGCTTAAACCACTTCTAACAGTACATTTGTTATTTTAACATACTATGTTTGAATGTTAATTCTTTCTGGACTTCCATAGTCTGCAGAGATTTAAGAGTTCGGTCACAATTTCTTCTTCATTGTAGGTTATAAATATACATAGTGCAGTGGACAAATTCTTATCTCTGATTCCTTTCCTTGTGTCTGATGGGGACATTGAACTCATTGAAGTTGACTGGGGAAGGGGATTGGATGATGTCCCTCCTACTTCAAAACTTCGGGTACTAACAGGTGTGGTGTTCAACTTGCTGCATTGTACATTCTCTGTGATTTTCTGCATGATGAAGATACAGTTTGTACCTTTTTTTTGGTACAACGCTTCATGCATTCCCTGTTAGTTCATTTCCTAAGATTACATCTTTCCTCAGCTCAGCTTGCAGAATGGAAGTTTAGAAAATTTATTTTGAATGAATGATCTCTGGCTAACGACAATGACAAGGTCTGTGACTTCTAAAAATTGTGAAAACGTCAAGGTCCTCTACACCTCATTCCATCCATGACATCCCACCCTTATGAACAACCAACATTGTTTTCCTGTTCTGCATCAAAGGATATTTTTCATAATTTGTTTAAACAGCGCTCATATAATGGTTTTTTTTTTATCATTCTTTTCACTTTGTATAAAATATTTTAACTTGCGTAACTTTATCATGTCTAAAACTTTCATCTCTATTCAGGTTTACTTCTACGAGAAATCAAAGATTTTTGGCGTGTGGCCTTGTTGTTGTCTACACTGTTATATCCCATCGATGTTGATCATACTGAAGATTTTTTAAAGCAGCACTTTCAATTGGACAAGAGAAAAGATCTATTTAAGGCAGTTGAAAAGGCCATTACTGAATTAGGTACGGGCAGTACTTCTTTATTCTGTCAAGATGGTGAATTTCCATCCTTTAGTGTGAATTTACTTGCGTGCCTTTAACACCTTGGCTATGTAATGTTGAAGAAAACTGTTTGGTTTCAGAACCATAGAAGCATCCACCTGTGCTCTAAGTCTTTCAGTCTAGCCTTCAATTTGCTTATATGAAAATCTGTTGTGGCTGGCAGTGCTGACGAGGGGAGTTTTTGATTTCCCAATAGCCAGTCACTGCCTTTTAATCGGATATCATACCTAACCTTGCAAAGGGCCAGTACCATGTATTGATAGCAAAGTCCAGAGGGGGCATAGAAATCACCGTTTAAAGTGAACCTTGTTAGGAAGCATGAGTTCCCACCAACCCAGAGTCTGGTCAAGTGTTGGGAAAGATTTTTGGCAATCCTTTTTATTTATTTATTTTAGTGCAGGTCTTGAGAAAGTGTGGGATGTAAAACCATTGCTAAATGGGAAGGGTATTATGAGTGTCTTGGAGCTTAAAGCTGGAGGACCACTTGTTAGGGAGTGGGTAAGTCATTCTTAATCATTGTTATTATTACTACTACTACTATTAATTCCCTTTCCCCATGATGAATGAGTTTAGCCATAAGGAAGGGGGAGAGGGAGGGGTTATATTACAGAACTTAACAAATCTGAGTTGGTAGAAGCTCTAATTGATTCATTAAAAATGGCAGCAAGATAAACAGCTTGCATGGCAACTTGCCCATCCCTCTGGAGCTTTGGAGGAATGCCTTGATTGGATGAAGCAGACCCATTCTAAGCGTTTAAAGACGGAGTAACCATTGACTCTCTGTAATCCACATCCACTCATGGCGAATCTCTCGACTCCCCCAAATTGGTTACACGCTTCTGGTTTCCACTGAGAGATCAGCTGCTAGTTGCCCCAAGTTGCTGAGACATTGTGTGTTTAGGAGGGAGAGGGAGAGAGAGAGAGAGAGAGAGGAAAGAGGGGGGGGGGGGGGGGGGGGGGGGGGGGGGGGATTCTTGGGTTCTTTTCCATGCTTTTTGGTAGGGAAATGCATTTATTTTTCACCTCTTTTTATCACTTGTAGAGGACATTCCAACAGAAATATTGTAAATGCTCCATTCCCTGTATATGGTGCACTTTTTTTTATAGGGTTGGGATCCAACTTGGACGGGGGTTTATTCTATCTCCGCTCTGCCTACTCGGTGTTTGAAGTATAATAGTGAAGCAATGCATATGGTGAGAATAGCTATTGGAATGTCTAAAAATTCAAAATCAAGTGAACATTTTATGCATTACATACAAACCTGGGTCTTTTCCATCATGGGTTTTGTTGCTGTGCAGTCCAAAATCATTTTTGCATATACCCCCCCTAAAGAAAAGACAACCAGCGTGCCTGTTCCGTTATTTAGTTTTATGTAGGACTCGTTTGTACATTTGGAGTAGAATTTTGTGAATAGTGAAATGGTATGTAAATGTAGTGAAATAATTTTAGTTAAGATGTTTTATTAGATTTTTAAAATGAAGTGAAAAAATTGAATGCAAATATTATAAAATTAAAAAAAAATTATTTGAATATAATTTTTGTTATGAAGTTTGAAAAAATTGTATTGATTTTTATGTTTTGTTTTGAAGTATGAAAAAATTGTAATAATTAGGTAATGATTAAATGAAAAATTTAGAGATTTGAAATTGTATAGTGTTTTATGTTAAGTAATAGGAAGGAAATTATGAGAAGTTTTGAGAAATTCCTATCTCATTAAATTTAATTTGCCAAACGTACCCTAAATATTGGGTAGCTGGCGTAGCTATGGTATATTTAAGGAGAAATGCTTGATTTATATAGAAATTTTACAAAAATAAATTTACAAATTAATGTTGATAGATGTGATATTTAGATCATAAAACTCATTTTATTATTATAAAGTAGATATGATATCTCAAATTGAGCTAAATCAATTTGTATGTTTGTTTTTTTTAGATCTATTTGCTGACACAGCATATCTCTTTAAAAATTACCAAGTAATCAAGTAAAAAAAAATATCAATAGAATAATAATAATCTCTTTAAACATTACCAAGTAGTCATGTAATAAAAAATATCAATAGAATAATAATAATTGCGCGAACCTCTAATATAAAAAATATTTCTATTTAACATCTTTACATATCACATATTACACTTTTTTTAATTTTTTCTTTTTCTACCTAACAAGTATATGGTATATGAATTATAATTAAGTTTCAAGGCGAGTCTCTCTCTCTCTCTCAAGACTGAAGTAGGGTTTTTAGTGCCGCAGTCGAACAACATTTGGCGTGGTCTCACTGGTTGTGAGATAGTAAATTACGTTTTTTTTACTCTCCTTGCAACAATGGTCGAAGAAGAATTAACTAACTGATGGGAACGCCTCCATCTGTCGCACGAAGAAACGATAGTTATTCAGATCCAAACTGATGACTCACGAACCACAATTGCTCGAGGAAATGCCTGTGTTATTGGCCGAGTCCTCTCTGATAAATGCGTAAACAATGAAGCTTTTATAACAACAATGACCCAGATCTGGCACCGGGAAGGGTGGGTGCGATTTAAAAATTTAAATGATCAATGTTTCCTGATAGAATTTCAGAGAATGCAAGACAAAGAAAAAGTATTAAGTGGAAGACCATGGTGTTTTGACAGAAATTTGCTGACCCTCCAAGAAATCGATGAGAAAACATCCATAAACGCTACTCAGTTTTGTTATAAGCCATTTTGGGTTCAATGTCATAACCTCCCTCTAGCTGCTATGAATAAAGGTATAGGAGAAACACTGGGCTCCTGCCTTGGACATGTAATATGGGTAGATGCAGACTCAGATGGCTCGGCGTGGGGAAGGTGTCTACGTGTTAGAGCAGCTATTGACCTGCACAAACCTCTACTAAGAGGCAAATGGCTGGACTTCGATGGACAAAAGTACTGGATATCTTTTAAATATGAACGTCTGCAAAGCTTTTGTTTTCATTGTGGAGTCTTATACCATAAAGGAAAAACATGCTCTAGACCACGGTTTGAGTCCTAGTCAAAGGAAAAACAATATCAATATGGCTCATGGCTTATGTGACGCCCCCAAATTCCGCTTGGGATTGAACGGACATTTGAAGCGTCGAGACATGCAACACAAGGTTACCTGCCCCCGTTCATGACATATAAGATGCAATGTTCCTAACATGCATCTAACATTATGCAATATTCGCAGCGGATAATCTTTTTCTTTAGCAATACTATGCACCAACTAAATATATCCCAAATACTTGAAACATAATTCATACATAAAGGCATACTAAAAAGCCGTGATCACCACACTAGTCTAAAATGGTTGTGATCAAAAGAATACTTGAGATACAACTCCAAAAGTACAAGTATTAACCTAAGTTAAATACTATACCATCATCAACATCGCACCGTGGCCTAGTCGACCGTATTCAGTTGGTCAGATTCCAATTCTCCTTTGGGTCCTGTAACAAGATCTACCATTCGGGGGAATGGTAGTTGGGACTACCACAGTGAGATTTGATTACAAATCTCAGTAAGTTAACATAAAACTAACACAGGTTAAAAATGCATGCATGGCAGTAAAAGCATAAATGCATAATTATAGTCATACATAAACATAGTATAACTTGACATATAGCATGACTTAACCAGAACTTAAGCGTGAACTGAACTTGACTTAACATGGCATGAACTTAAGCTTAAAACATAACATGAACAATCAACATAACATGAACGTGAAACATAACATGGACATGAACATAACATAACATGAACGTGAGCTTGAACGTATCATAAACGTGAACATAACATGATGTGAACATGAACTTGGAACATAACATGAACATGAACATAACATGTACGTGAGCATAACATAACATGAACTTGATCTAAACTTGACTTATCATTATTTGATCTGAAACTGGACTTAACATAAACTTGGAATCTTATTCAATTGTCTTGATTAATAACGTGCGTTAATACGTACTCCACAGTTGTTGTGGCCCCACGTATTCAAGTAACATAAAACATAATACGTACTCCACAGTTGTTGTGGCCCCACGTATTCTACATGTCACAATTGCTGTGTCTCATGTAGTGTATGCTCCACAGTTGTTGTGGCCCCATACTTCATGCTCCACAGTTGTTGTGGCCCCATGAATACACATAACATAAAATATAATACGTACTCCACAGTTGTTGTGGCCCCACGTATTCTACATGTCACAATTGCTGTGTCTCATGTAGTGTATGCTCCACAGTTGTTGTGGCCCCATACTTCATGTAACATAAAATATAATACGTACTCCACAGTTGTTGTGGCCCCACGCATTATAAGTAACATAAATATAATACGTACTCCACAGTTGTTGTGGCCCCACGCATTATAAGTAACATAACATAAATATAATACGTACTCCACAGTTGTTGTGGCCCCACGCATTATAAGTAACATAACATAAATATAATACGTACTCCACAGTTGTTGTGGCCCCACGCATTATAAGTAACATAACATAAATATAATACGTACTCCACAGTTGTTGTGGCCCCACGCATTATAAGTAACATAAATATAATACGTACTCCACAGTTGTTGTGGCCCCACGTATTATAGTAACATAACATAAATATAATACGTACTCCACAGTTGTTGTGGCCCCACGCATTATAAGTAACATAAATATAATACGTACTCCACAGTTGTTGTGGCCCCACGTATTATACTAACATAACATAAATATAATACGTACTCCACAGTTGTTGTGGCCCCACGTATTATAAGTAACATAACATGTCTTATCTTTCTTAATGCATGAGATATTAATTAATATCATATACTTTTCTAACATGGCGTATACTTGTAAATGGCACAATATGATTTAATCATAACATTTCATGGCATACTTAACATGGCATACTTATAACATACATCATTGTATGACAGAAAAGATTATGTAACAGATAATTATTCATGAGAGATTAAATCATTCGTAGCAGATAAACATGTAATGACATAGCATGACATGGCATATACGATAACATACATACATAAATTGTAGTTCTCTTACACATCACACATACACAATAAACTGATAGTAAGTTAGAGGCTAACTTACCTCGATCGTCGCGTTCTATGAGAAAAGGGTGCGAAACACGAGGAACTGCACAACAGCTGGAAGAGGAACACTCAAGTCCTTAAGATTTTCACTTCTGAACTCAATTGTCATATTATGAGCACTTGCAACACCACGGCAACTTGAGGTTTCACTATACTCAGAAGAGATAATTTGACTTCATAAAGCCTTTGCACTAAAACAAGTTCATTAAAATTATCAATAATAACCAACAAACAATTCCTTTCTCAATCCATATACTCTTAGCCATAGTCAACCACAAGATGACACCAGTCACCCCAGACTATAATCCATAACACCACTGCTTCGGGACACTGTCATACAGTTTCCCAACACTACACCATGCTCTACACTTCTCTGTTACGCCATCCAACCCTTCGTGACACGCCATCCGGTGTTTCACGACTTAATACAGAGTACACTCACGTGAACTCTCTTCCATCCACACTACAAAACCCATCACTGCGATACACGTCTCACAGTGCATCGCTACGCGACACGGAGTACGCACTACGCGTACTTCCTTCGCTACAACACTCATCAACACGATGCACATCACACGATGCATCGCCATACAACACGGAGTACACTACATGCGTACTCCCTTCCTTCTACGACACACATCATTACAGCGCACGTCGCGCGGCGCGTCGCTGCATTACACAGAGTACGCTACACGCGTATTCTCTTCACACAACCCGCCGTATCACATCTACGGCATCCATCTCACGCCTATACTTCACAGCACAGTCCACAAAATACACAATCAAACTCAACACTTCACAACCACACTTCCCTTCACAACTACGCAACGAACTCCACAAATACAACTACACAATTCACAAACCAACCAACTAACTATTTTAAACGTAAAATAACTAGAGATAGAAGGTTATACCATCGACGGGATAACCCGCGCGTCGCTCGTTGTTCGTCACGAACATGCGTCGGAGGAACGTACGTGGCGGCGTACGGTGGCTGTCCACCACATAAAGTGGTAGTTTGGGCTTGAGAAAGGCTAGGCGTGGTCTTGGAAGACTCATGATTTTACAGCTGTCGATGAAGAACAAATTACGTGATTTACGGAAAAGATAATCTATACGCGTGATTCCAGATGAGGGTAAAGATGAGAGAGATGTGATTGCTGTCGGGAAATAATCCAAAACTGATAATTTTAGCGGGCTGTTACAGCTTAGGGCCTAGCCTATGAATTCGTCTATTTTTTATAGTAGGAAGTATGGAGGTAGTCAGGCAAGTGAGGAACTGAGAAACCAAAAACCTGCATACAGAGATGTTAATGGAGATAAGGGGAGATGGAATCACAAAGGAATGAAGGAGGTCTGTTCTAATGAGAAGGTGGGGGATGGAAAAAGTATTTATAAGGAAACCAAACCAGTGATAGTAGCTACGGACAAATCTGCTAGTATGACCTTGGCGGAAGAGGAACACAATGTCCCAGAATCTACAAAACCTCCTTGCTCATGGGATGACTATACTAAGGAATAAACATATAGTGATGTAGAGATGGTGAGGCAGTATGAAAAGGAAAATGTTTTCCAAGAACCTGATCTGAGTAATCATAATGTCCCAACCTGTATGACGGAGTTGGATCAGAGCAGAGATCTAAGTGGGGGCAGAGCAAAACTAGAGGTGTCCTTACCTACTAGTAATACCAAAACAACTAGTCAAAGGGGGGAAAAAAGGCTCATTGAAATTATTGAGGACCACAAAAGTGCACACGCCCCTTTGCAAAACCCCAACCCCTCTATGACAGAAAAGGCCCCTAATGAGACAAGCACTGACCAAGAAGAGAAATCTAAAGGGGCAAATGGAAAAGAAAAGCAAGGGGAGGAAAATGTCCACCTACTTTCCTACAAGAGATCACCAACCTCCAAGATCAGAAGGGCCCCAAAAAGAGAACCTTAAGAGAAGAAGAAGAAGTGGTCCCAGTATAAAAAAGAACAAAAAACAGTGCTCAAGTTCCTGAGTCCCAAAAGCAAAAGGCAGTGGCTAGTCCCCAGCACTACCCACCCCAATGAGTCTATTAATATGGAATTGTCGAGGACTTGGAAACCCCCGGTCAATTCGTATCCTTAGGAAACTAACTAAGGAGAAGTTCCCCAAACTAGTTTTCTTGGTGGAAACTAAATGTAACAAAAATAGAATGGAGGAAGTTAGGAAGGCCCTACAATTTGATGCATGTTTTGATGTGGAAAGTGTGGGTCTTAGTGGTGGCATTGCATTATTATGGAAGGCTGAATGGAAGGTCAAAGTACTTAACTACACACGGTGGCATATTAGTGCAATGACCACTAGAAATGACTCAACCAGCCCTTGGTTGTTCACGGGTTTTGATGGACACCCTGATAAAAGGAAAAGAGAAGGCAGCTGGGAACTCCTCAAGAAACTTAAACCTGATCCAAAAATTCCTTGGCTGTGTGTAGGGGATTTTAATAAAATTTTACACTAAAAAGAAAAGGTTGGTGGCCCAAGTAGACCCTACAAACAGATTGAAAAGTTTAGAATGGTACTAGAACAGTGTGAAATCAGAGACATACCATGTGTAGGGCAAAATTTCTCCTGGTCTAACAATAGAAGAGGTGAAGGATACACAAAGGAAAAATTAGATAGGGCAATGGCAAACAAACCTTGGCTAGATCTTTTTAACTCAACAATATGTAATGTACTAGCAGCAGTAAAATCATATCACTCCCCACTCCACATCAGTTTACTAGTTCGATTATGAAGAGGAGAGGGAGACAGAGGGTTTTTAGGTATGAAGCAGCATGAGAAATTAGAGAAGAAAGTGGTGTAGTGATAGAAGTAGAATGGAACAAGAATGTAATGGGAAACAACCTTGCTGAATCCATGAGGAAAAGACTAGAATCATGTCAAAAGGGACTCATAGAGTGGAAAAGAACTATCAACCAAAAGGACAACCAGGGACTTAATCAAATCTGGGCCAAAATAAGCCACCTCCAAGGTACAGGAGATGGGACTCACATAGATCAAATGCAGGACTTGCAAAGGAAAGCTGAGTCAATGTTTGAGGAAAATGACTTAAAATGGAAACAACGGGCAAAACAACACTGACTGAAAAATGGAGACAAAAACACTAGCTATTTCCACATGCAAGCTACTCATAGAAGGAAGATTAACACAATTAAGTCTATAATTGGCCTGCAAGGAAACATAGTCACAAAGTAAGAAGAGATTGGGTCAACATTCATAGGTTTTTTCTCATCCTTATTCAACTATTCACTGCCTACTAATATTGAGACCTGCTTGTTTGCTCTTCAACCAAAAATCACAGTTGAAATGAAGCTACTGTTGAGTAGACCTTTTATAGAGGAAGAAGTAAGAATAGCCTTATTCCAAATGAATCCACTAGGGTCACAAGGCCCTGATGGGTTTCCTACACAATTCTATCAGAAAAATTGGGAAGTGGTAGGGAAAGAAGTGTGCTGTTTTGCTCTCCAAGCTCTAAACCACAATGGATCTCTGAAGGAAGTGAATGACACGTACATTACCCTCATACCAAAGGTCAAAAGTCCAAGGAAGGTAACTGAATACATGCCCATAAGCCTGTGCAATGTGCTTTACAAAGTAGTCTCGAAAACACTAGCCAACAGAATGAAGTTGATCCTCTCTCAGTTGGTTTCGGTTAATCAAAGTGCCTTTGTTCCTGGAAGGCTCATTTCAGACAACACACTTGTAGCATATGAGGTTCTCCACTCGATGAACACAAGAATCAAAGGAAAGAAAGGTTATATGGCCCTCAAACTAGACATGAGCAAGGCTTATGACAAGGTAGAATGGGTATTTGTGAAAGCTGTAATGACCAAGCTAGGCTTCCCTCCTCGATGGGTCCATCTGGTTCAGAAGTGCCTTAATTCTGTCTCCTACTTAATATTGGTTAATGGAGAGCCTCAACAGAATTTTAAGCCTACTAGAGGGATCCGACAAGGAGACCCAATATCCCCATACATTTTTATCCTTTGTGCTGAAGCTCTATCAGCTCTACTACATAAAGCTGAAGAAAGGGGGGATATCTCTAATGTACCAATTGGTAGAGGACCCACAAGAGTAAGTCACCTATTTTTTGCAGATGACAGTTTACTGTTCTGCCAAGCATCCCCCCTGGAACTCTCAAATATCATGGCCATCTTGGACACCTATGAGTAGGCCTTGGGACAAGTACTTAATAGAGACAAATCTTCAGTTTTCTTCAGCAAGAATACTAAGAAAGAGCTGCAGGACCATGTACTACAACAAATTGGAATGAAATCCACTGGGAATTTTGAGAAATACCTCGGGTTACCAACTATGTTGGGAAGAACTAAAGTTAGAGCTTTCCACTCCCTTATAGACAGAACTTGGTCACGGATTGTCAACTAGAAAACCAACCAGCTTTCATCAGCAGGCAAAGAAACTCTACTCAAAGCAGTGCTCCAAGCCATACCACTTTATTCAATGGGAATGTTTCTACTCCCTGAGTCCATAACTAATAAGCTAAACCAACTTCTAAGAAAGTTTTGGTGGGGCTTTAATGAGGATTCATCAAAACTCCAGTGGGTCCCTTGGGATCATCTCAGTTCAGTGAAAGAGAAGGGAGGCCTCGGCTTCAGGGACCTCAAAGCTTTCAACCTGGCAATGCTTGCCAAGCAAAGCTAGAGAATTATACAAGATCCTACCTCTCTTGTGTCTAGAGTATTAAAACAGAAGTATTTCTCTGCAGGGGATTTTTTGGATGCTAAAATAGGAGCTGGTCCCTTGTTTGTATGGAGAAGCATCATGGCTGGACTGCAAACCCTCAAATCAGGCCTCATGTGGAGAGTGGGAGATGGGAGTAGCATCAACATCTGGACTGCAAAGTGGATTCCATCCCTCCCTCATTTCCAAGTGACCTCTCCCAGAGAACACGACTGCTGGTGTGAAAAAGTATGTGATTTGTTCCAACTAGGACAGAGGAGATGGAATGAAACCATCCTAAAGGAAATGTTTTCAGAAGAGGAAATCAAGGCCATTACTTCCATTCCAATCAGTGCCAGAGGCAGGGAGGATAGACTTACTTGGCGCCTGACAAACAATGGCCTATATTCTGTAAAGAGTGGTTACCACCTCCAAAAGTATCTAGAGATAGAAGAAATGAGGGAGAATTCACAAAAACAGTTGGAAACAGGGATGTGGAAAAGGCTATGGACAATGAAAGTGGTACCTCCAGTCAAGCACTTCATATGGAGAGCATGCAAAGAAGCTCTACCCACCCTAGCCAACTTGAAAAGAAGGAAAATAATTGAAGATAGTAAATGCCCTATTTGCAAACTGGAGCCCGAAACATCTGGTCATGCTCTATGGGGTTGTACAGCAGCAAAGGACGTGTGGAACTAGGGATGTATCAAGACCAAAAGATGTCTTTCCAAAATGACCTATTTATCAAGGTGTGGTCAAAGCTAGGGGTGCTACCCGCCCCCCGGGGGCGGGGCCACCCCCATCCCGCCCCCCGCCCATGCAGGGGGACGTTTTTCTTCCCCGCCCTCTGCCCCTGCATGGACGGGGGCGGGGTACCCCGTCCGGTAACGGGGGTGCGGGGGTGGACCTTCCCCTGTCCTCGCCCCTGGTTGAAAAAAAAAAAAAAAGACAGCTTACTGGCCGCCGGGGGGGGGGGGGGGGGGGGGGGGGGGGGGGGGGGGGGGGGGGGGGGGGGGGGGGGGGGGGGGGGGAGGGGGTCTGCACACGGGGCGGGGGATCACCCCATACCGCCCCCGTCCCCGCCCACGACCCCATATACAGGCGGGGGAAACCCCGCCCCCGTGTGACTGGACGGGGTAATCCGCCCCATCACACGGGGGCGGCGTGGGGTAGCGGCGGGGCAGCGGGGGCGGGGCCCCGCTGCCCACCCTTAGTCAAAGCTGAACCAAAAGCTGAATAAGTATGAACTCGAGGAATGTGCTGTCACGATGAGGGGCATATGGTCCAGGAGAAATGATCTCATGCATGGTAAGGGTTTTAAACACCCAAATACCATTATGCAAGGAGCCAAAACAGACGTCCTTAGCTACAAAGATGCAAACAGCTCCCAACGTGATCACCAACAGCATGACCACCAGAAAGTCCTGTCATGGAAGAAGCCAGCTAAAGGAATATACAAGGTCAACTGGGATGCAGCCCTAAATACAGAAACAAGAATAATGGGATTGGGAGTTCTTGTTAGAGACCACCAAGGTCACGTTATTGGGGCACTAAGAGGAAGAAGACCTTTAGCAGGGAAAGCACTTGAAGCAGAATCTTATGGTTTATTAGTGGCTGCCACTTTTTGCAAAGAACTAGGCCTCAACAAGCTCCACCTAGAAGGAGACTCAATGCAAGTCATTAACCTATTGCTGGGAGCAGAAAGGAACTGGAGTCTAGGGGATCTATTAGTAGAAGATGCAAAGAACATATTGTCAAGCTGTGGAAACTGGAAGGCATCACATATCTATTGAGAAGGTAACCAAGCATCTCATAAGCTAGCTAAATCTGCCTTACATTTAGAAGAAGATGTATATGACATTGAAGAGTGCCCTTTGTGCATTCAATCAATTGTAATCTCTGAGCTGGATTCAGCATAATCAATGAAGTTAGTATTCCATTTCAAAAAAAAAAAAAAGAATGATAAGTAGAACAACTCAATTAATTTAGTAAAAAAATTAAAAATTAAAATATATATGATATGTGGTGTGAAATGATGAGTAGCATAACACTATAAATGAATCATACAGTCAGCAATTGTTTCCATATTTTATGCAGTAGTGGCATTAAAAAATGTCAGTATCTCTAACTCATCTGCCTGATTTTGTACAGAGACCAAAGTCTTGATCCAAAAACTTGCTTGCTACCTTTGAAATCGCAATACCAAAAATCAAGTGGTTAAATATCATGATCAGATTGCATGAGTTACAAAATTGTCATTTGGTCCAAGTATACATATGGCTTTTGCTAATTTTGTTGAGCAGGCCCTCAATCTTCGTAATTGCATCCTTATTCTCTTTTGTTGTCCAAAACAATGAAATACATTCATATAGATTTAGGCCTCGTTTAGAGAATAAGATAAGATGATAAATTTGTAAATAATAGTGAAATGATTTGTGAATAGTAGTAAAATAATTTAAGTTAATATATTTGATTAGATTTTAGGAAATGAGAGTGTGTGGGGGTAGGGGTGTGCAACCGGACTCAATTTTCTTCCGGTTCAGTCAGGTTTAAAACCTAAAAATCCGGGTGAATCTGAGTAGTTATCTGCTCATATTTGAACCTGGCGGGTATGATGAAACCGAATCCTGTATGGACCGGGTTACTGATCCGGTTATCCGTAACCGGGTTTTATCTAAAAAAACATAAAAAAAATAATTGATTTTTTTCAAATATCAAAACAAAAATAATATACAAAAATTATATTATAATAATATTTAAACTTTACAATTTTTTTATTCAGATTTTTATCTCTCATTTCTCAAAACTTTATAAAACATATTAACTCAAATAATTTATTACTATGCACAAATTATTTCACTACTTTTAACAAATTATCTCATCTCATTTTACTATCCAAACAAGAAAATCTCATCTCAGCGTCCAAAACCAAGACTTAAGAGAAAGGTTTTGCTAAAATCTTAACATCAATCATGCATACATGGAGTACTTTCTGTTTTTTCTTTTTCTTTGAAGTCGCCTTAGATTTTGTTACGTAAATATACTGTCTTTAGTAGGCGCATTTTCACAAACTTCTTAGAGTGCTTATTCTGACATGTCGAAGTCGTATATATATCAACATTAATTAACATGCATGCATGCATGAGCGATTGTCCCATCCAAGACTACTGGAAATTTATGGCATATTTTTCACTAGTTTTGTGATAGATTAATGGTTGGAGTAGTATTCTCCACCAAAGTTAATCTTAATTTCTTCCTAATATACATGTTCTTAATTTATCATCAACTAAGTAATTACTAAGTAAACTGAAACAATCAGTTTGGATAAATTTATATTGGAGTTAGATAGTATTGAGTGTTATATCTTGATATTGTTGTGATGCATTATTATTTATTTTGTTCTTTGTAAATTGATGTTTTGCATTGTGATGTAAGCAACAATGTAATATGTAGTATATATGCATTGTGTGTGTCGATGTATTATTATTGGTTTTGTACAAAAAACTAAAAAACATATAGGCCTACAAAAAAAGCCATATGAATTTTTAAAAAGATTTTTTTAAAAAAATACATTTAAAAAAGTGTTTAAAATATTTTTTTTTTAAAAATTTAGGTATTAAACATAATATCCAAATTTAAAAAAAAAAGTACTATAAAAATAATTTTAGAAGTTTTAAAAAGTTTTTAGAAAAATAAAAAATAAAAAAGGTAATAAACCTGGATATTCGGGTTGGATATCCGGTTCCAACCCGAATATCCAGGTTAACATTTGGTTATTACCTGGATTTTTTACAGGCTTATCTAGGCAGATAACCGTCCGATTTTTAAAACTTGGATCTAGGTTTATACACCTTAAGACCGCACGTATCATTTCTCAATTTTGTATGATGGTACAATTTGGGTTAATAACAACAATAGTGCTACTACTATGTCGCCCAGCTTTGAACATGGTGTGCCTCTAGTGCAAATCGCATTTTTTTTTTTTATTTCAAATATTTTTTAAACATCTTTAAAAACTTTTAAAAAATAAAAACTAATACACTAATAGTAAATTTCTTAACCATTAAGTCAAATAAAATAAAATAAAATAAAAAGTACATAAATGGTCAAATTGATGAGATAAACTCAAGCGGCGTAGTATGGTTTTCTTAACAACAAATGGAACCAAGAGCACAATTCACTCTACAGCTCAACCTGCCCCAAACCCATTTAAATTGACAAAAAATAAAAAATAAAAAGAAATCGATGATTTGTGGATAGTTAAGTTCTGTTTGGATAGTGAGGTAATTTTTAATATTCTATAAATAATAATGAAAAAATAATAATAAAACATTAAATAATAATAAACAGTAATAAAATATTGAATAATAATAAACAGTAATAAAATATAATAAAATATAAAAAAAAATAATAATAAGACAATAAATAATAATAAAATATTTTGAAATTACTATAATATCCGAACCAATACTCGAATACGTATGGCAAGAAAGCTATTTCAGTGAGTGGGCTTTATAAGCGCTACAAATTTTCAAAAGTTTCGGGGAAAAGCGGAGAGCATTATAGGAGGTGACCCTCAATCATTTCATCGCGACTATGGACATGATGTTTATAATGTCAATATTGTCTCGAGTTCATTTCCAACAAACTGGTCTAAATCGTTAGAGACAAAGGGATAAAGCTATAACAAACAAAAAAAACCAAGGTTTCATTAGCTGTTTTAATTATTAATGCAAACATAGGGTTGAGTGACAGTGAAAGATAATGTTATACTTTGTCGACAATGGTCAACTGCTCGCTCGGGTCATTGTCATGCCACTTTTGGTTTGCACTTGCCTTCCAGCCTGCACGTCAATTTCAATAGTAATAACAACTAGGAAAATATTAGTATGACTTTTAAATGTGCGGATTTACATATTTAATTTTTTTTAATAGCTAAGGTAGGAGTGAAAACCGACCCATTCGGCGTGATTTTTTGGCAAAATTGAAGTGGACCGACGAGTGGGAAAACGGTGGAGCAACCGACTGTAATCGGTTGATAGGGAGGAGAAAAAGGGGCCGTATTGAGTCTAGCGGTTCACAATCGGTTCTCGGTTCTCCCTTAGTGGCAATGATCGTCTAAGAGAGTAGAGAGAGAGGGAGTTGTAGAGGAGAGAGAGAGGGTGAGAAACAAAGCAGCGAAACAAGGAAGAAGAAAGGAATGTAGAAGACGATATATTATCGAAACAACGTCGTTTGATTTAATACCAAACGGCGCCGTTCTAGTTATTTTTCTTCGTACCTTATAGATAAAACGATGTCGTTTGGTTTAATGCCAAATAATGTCATTTAATTTATGTTTAAAACACAAATACAGGAGTAAAATGCCACAGTTCCAGTTTAAGTGGAACGGCAGCAGCGTTTCAGATTGATATAATTTTTAAAAAATAATGTATTATTGCATCAGCCGGTTTAGCAGTTTGAACCGGCCTCAAACCTCGACCAAACCGACAACAATCGGTTTTGTTAAAATGCTATCGCTCGCCGATCGATTCCTTGACGGTTTCTGCCAGTTCCAACCTCCGGCGGCTGGTCTGTGTCGATCACGGCTAGTTCCACAGTTTTTTGTACACCCATAAGCCAAGGAAATGACTATTAGTAAATAAGTTTAACTTCGAATCAAATGGGTGAACAACACTAGATACGCAAATTCCACGCAATCAAAACCCTCTGTCTCTTTCTACCCCCCCCCCCCCACCCCCACTCTCTCTCTCTCTCTCTCTCTCTCTCTCTCTCTTTTTGCTTGCTCGTGCTCTCTCTCTTCTCACTTTCCCCTCAGGCTCTCTCCCCGCAACGAATATTATTGCTTCATCATGAATTGCTCTGTATTATTTATTCTGTTGATTATAGAGTGCACGCCATGGTAGTGTAATGATTCTGTTGTTTGGGTGTGTGAAAAACCCTATGCAAGCACTAGGGGCTTAAGGTTTGAATATTTTGCTGAGGAACTGGGTGGGCATTAATTGAAGGCTTTTGCGCTGAATTTCTTGCACTTTATTTGGTTATTGCTGAGGCATTCACACACACTCTCTCTCTCTCCCCCTCCCTCCCTCCTCAAGCTCTCTCTCCTGTCAAGAATCTCCAAAGCTTGTTATAGCTTTCCATCCTTACAGTCATGAATTAAGGTAGGTTGGGTATCATACAAAATCTTGCTTCCTTAGGTTGTTTATTATCTAAGAAAAGTAATAGATTTGAGTTTTATGAGAGTTGTGTGATGATGAAAGGGAGAGGGAAGGAAGAGCCAAAGCGACTAGGAAAGGGTTTGTTTGTATGAGAGTCGTTCAACTTATGTGCGGTTTTATTGTTTCCTTCTTAGAATGTAAACGTGTCAAAATTTCATTAGAGGGTATAAGTCTCCCTTTTCACCCATTCGACCCTAGCCTCACTCTCAGTGAATTTGTTTTTTTTTTTAATTTTTCTTAATGATCAAAGATGTTTAAAAAAAAATTATTTACACTGGTGTGCATATTTAGAATGTGGTAAATGTGCACCCCAGCATTGTCCTTACAACTAGCCTAATGAGCAAATAGATAGATGAGGAAAATAATTTAAAAATTGCTCCAAGAAGAATGATTTTTAAGTTGAGAACTATTATTTATACAAAGAGACTTTACGAAATTAGCTTATAAATCAAAGTGATTTTATGTGATCCGTAAAATCTATTTTACGATAAAAGTATATTTACAACCTAACATATCACATTAAATTTTGTAAATTTGTAAATTTACTTTTATACAATGTTTTTTGGTAACTAAATTATGTATTTTAAGATTGGATCAACAATGTTTATAGACTCTGGATGTAGAATCAACGTGTTGATGGAGACTGGAGAAAGTAACATCGTCCAACCCCAACACATCAGATTGCACGCTCGCCAACACCTCAATCATAGTTTGGCCACTGATCGTCCATTGGCAAGGTAGTCATAAAAGTCTATATTCACAACATGGTAATAGGCTACTCTCAATGATTTGTAAATAATAATAAAATAATAATAAATAATTTATAAATAATAAAAAAAATAATATCAAATGATATCAAATCATCTCACTATTCAAACAAGTTCATGATATTATACCATTGAGATACATTAAGGACTTAAGGTAAGCTTTTAGCAGCTTTTAAAGAGTTTTGTTACGTACAAGTAAAGTCGCGTATTAATCTGCGTATCAATACTAATTCTTTCATATTCAAAATTTAAATTAGTGCTGTTTTCAATAAAATCTACTTTTTGACCAATCACAATAGATTGGTACACATCTTAGTGCACAATTATACTTATAACTAGACTTTTCCGCTTTTAAATGACCCTACCAAATACGATTGCCTGCACTTTCACTCGCTTAATACAAAACAATTATTCTTAATCCACAATTGACCCAGGTTCAAGCATACGTTGATCATATTATAAATTTGGTAAACTTGGTAAATTTGCCAACTTAAAATTATGTCTGTGTAACGATCTTTTTTATTTATTTATTAAAATACCACCATATAGTATGAATTATTTATTTATTTTATTAATTTTAAAAGAGTTTTTATTTTTATTTTTAAATGAAGGTTCATATGTGTCGACACGTGCTTTCAAATAAAGTTGATAGATAGAAAAAAATTAATAGATGGTCTTATTTCGATTTCTTATTTTCGATTTTTTTTTAATATAAAACTTATTTTTATATATATTTTATCGATGGACAGAAAATTTTGTTTTAGGAAGAGGTGTTATTTTTAAAACAAAATTATACAGAGCCCTAATTCAAGTCAATCATAGCGGTAGAGTCGTTTGACTAAATTTACCTTTTAAACTTTTACCACTGCACTGCAAGTTGGTTTCTAGCAGCCATTTTCGTACTCACCAGGTAATTTCTTTTGTGCTTTGTTGAAATTTCAAATTTTGATCCCATTACGACAGTGGCCTAACCCACAACAGTTTGGATCCTTTTTGTGCATTTTTAATGCTTCTTGTTGCCTGGAACATGGAAATGTGCAATATGGTTGTGTTAGGTTCAATTTTGTTTGGTTGTGTTAAATAGGGTTAGTTCGAATTACCTCAAGGAGTGGAATTCTTGCAAGGCCGTATTTTTGCTCGTCTTACAGCCTACATCATTTTGTTGTTTGCACTTCTACGTCGCTTAAGTCTCTTAAAAAATTCTACGCTTTAAGATCTAGAGATCTAGATAGTTTCTCTATGAAATGTAGAAAGAGATGACAGTTTTTTTCTTTAGTATGTAGACTTTTCCACACACTTAATTTAATATACGTAAACATTTATTTAAAGAGTTTTCACATGATAAGTTAATTAACTTTCTTGAAGTTGTAGTAGTGGTGGAGAGTTAATTAATAACTTCTCACTCATGTGGACACAACATGGCTCAAGGGGAGTTATCTACTGCCAACATCTTCCACTTGTTCACTATGGGTGCTATGCCCATTAACAATCTCCTCCTAATTTCTCAATCAATTATCTCTCATACAAAAAATGAAGCGTGCGACCTAACGAGAAGGCAAAGGGTAAGAATATTATATGAAGTCACCATTATAATAACATAGTACATTACTCATAACAACTCGTCTATGCCCTAGACTATTTGATCTTACTAGGTCAAGAGTCCTTAATCCCTCATGAGTTTATAACTCAAAGTAATTGATCTTGACCTTATATTATATAATATGCTCATGATTATATCGAGTCAAAATGACACAATCGCCCGGGTTATGAGACAAAAAATAACGAGTATGAATCCAAATAATCTTCCCTAGACACTCATGTCAATTCAATTAGACCTGACTGCTTTCCTAGACATGTTCTGTGAGACCGTATCATTCATGGCCCTATAAAAATATGCTAAAGTAGCAATATCAAATTTTCATTTCATGACATAGTTCCAGGTTAAAGGGTATATGAATAGATCATTTATTGATCTGTTAAGGCTCACATAGTGATGGCGCAAGGACGCATCCAATCAGTTTCTCATATGGTCATCTACAACACATACAATATAAAATGTATGTTATGAAGAAACTCTCACTTAATTGGGCTTGTCACATTCAAAAACCATATGAATCTTAGTCTCGTCACCACAAAGGCGCTCTAACTTAAGTTTCTTAACACAATCACTCATTTAGTTCCTGCCTAAGATCTCATATTCCACTTTAATCAGGCTCTATGAAATTGTGCAAATACTTCATATGCGACTCTTGTAAGTCCTATCTTAGCAAAGCTAAGGTGACATTCTTTAAATTTATCCTAAATACTCCAAAAGCATTAAGATATCGAATTTCAAGTGCCAAAGTGACAATCCATGTGAGTGGACTAATTTTTGCTTGGTGACATCTCTATTATGTGTGCTTTTTACTTAGTATCAATTAATTAATAATATGAGATAAATACAATAATCTCACTGCAATAGATACTAATAATGTTAAATATACAATAAACTTTAAGTGATCCTCAATACAACATATATCAAATCCGATAAAGTCCCAAACTCCTAAAATGGGTTTAGAAAGCATTTCTACTAGTAGCCTTAATAAGAGGATTAGCTACCATCTTGCTAGTAGAGATATGTTATAGGATCACCTCACCTCACGCAACAACATATTGAATGTAGTGAAAATGAATATTTATGTATTTGGTTCTGCCATGGTATTTGGAATTCTTGGCATATGCCAAAGCCGCCATACTATCACTATATATCTTAACGATTTCATCTGCAAGAGTCGTTACCTTTAGACACTGGAATAATCTCCTCAACCAAACAGCCTCGTGTACAGTTGTTGAACAAGCAATGTACTTTGACTCCTTCGTGAACAAAGCAATGCATAATTGTTTCTTGTTACACCAAGAAATAGCTCTCCTACTAAACATAAACACGTAACTCGTCGTGGATTTTCACTCATCTTTGTCACTAGCTCAATCAGCATCGCTATAACCCTTCAGTCTCATGTCTTCACCCTAGTAGCAAAGAACAAGATCTGCTGTCCCACGAAATATCAAAAAATCCTCTTAACTGCTTGCTAATAATAGGTCCTGGATTACTTTGGTAATGACTAACCAATCCAACTGTAAAGCAAATGTTAGGTTGTGTACACAACATAGCATACATCATACTTCCAATTATACTTGCATAAGAAATTTTGGTCATTTCTTTCTTTTCCTCATTATTCTTAAGGCAATGTTTTAGACTCAAAGTATAATCCTTCTCAATTGGAGTTTCTATGGGTTTTGAGTTGTACACACGAAATCGTTCTAGAATTTTCTTAATGTAAGTCTCTTGAGACAAACTAAGAAGCTTCCTGAATTGATCTCTTGAAATTTTAATTTCTAGCACATAATTTGCTTCACCTATGACCTTAATCTCAAAAGTAAAGGACAACTACTTTTTTTGTTGTGATAATTATCTCCATATCATTTCCAGCTAATAAGATGTCATCCAAGTATAAAAACAAAATTAAAATTTTTTTTCCTTATACATTTTACATATACACAATGGTCTTATTCTATTATCTAAAATTCAATTGAAGTAATGGTTTCATGAAATCTAAAGTACCATTGTCTAGACGATTGTTTAAAGTTATAAATAAAACGTTTCAGCTGACATACTTTACGCTCTTGTCCCTTAACCTCAAAACCAACAGGTTGATCCATATAGATCTCATCGTCTAGTTCTCTATTAAAAATGCAATTTTCACTTCCATTTGAAAAAGGTCCTAATCTAGATGTGCAACTATATATAGAACTAGGCAAAAGGAAGCAAATCTCACAACAGGTGAGAATGTTTCTTCATAATCTATACCATCTCTGAGTATAGCCCTTCGCCACGAGTCAGGTCTTATTCTTGTCAATTGATCCATCTGCCTGATGTTTAATTTTTAAAACCCATTTGTTTCCAATAGATTTGCATCCAAGTGGAGGATTAACTAATTCCCAAATTGGTTCTTTGCCATAGAACTTATCTCATCTCTCATAGCAGCGGGCTATTTATTGAAGTAGGTGAACTTATTACTTCCTCATAAGAAAAAGGTTCATCAAAGCCACACGGATCATACATGAAAAATTTCCCTTCAGTCTTAAAACAACGATGAGGAATGGTTCCATGTTCGCTTCTACGTAAACCAGACTCTTGTGAGTTACTTTCTAGTGGTATACTCTCACTATTAGGCAAGTCACTTCCACTATCTTTTGCGATTCTAGGATGTGATAATTCGCTACCCTCGCCAAAAGATGGTGTAACTTCCTTAAGTTCTTGCAACTAAAGTTCAAAATCATTCTTTACTTCACAAATATTGAGAAAATCATTATCGATAAATGTGACATCACGTGACTCTATTTCTATCATCCCTTCATTAGGATGTTCACCAAACATTATATAACCCTTCGAGCTCTCTAAACAAACATTATATAACCCTTCGAGCTCTCTAAATATCTTATAAAGATATGCTCATTTGCTCTAGAGCCAAGTTTTCCATATTTATGGAAAGTGGTGTAAACATAACCTATAAAACCCCAAGGCCGCAATGTTCCAAATTTAGTTTTATGCCATTCCATAATTCATAAGGGGTTGAAGGAATGGACTTAGAAGGCACAAAGTTTAAAATATAGGCAGCAGCTAGAAGAGCATCCTCCAAAAAGATATTGGCAGATTAGCTTGCACCATCATTGATTGAACCATTTCTAATAAGGTATGATTTCTCCTTTCTGCAACACTATTTTGTTGTAGCGTCCCAGGAATCGTTGATTATCAGTATATCCCTTTTTGCTCGCATAGTCATTGAAACTCTTTAGAGAAGTACTCTTGACCTGGATAAGTTCTTAGAATTTTTAAATTCCTTTCTTTCTGATTCTCAACCACAGCCACAAAGCCTTTAGAGCAGTCTAATGTTTCAAAACGATGGGAGATCAGATAGACATGACTGAAACATGAGTAGTCATCTATAAATGTGAGAAAATAAGAGGAGTCATGGCGTGCCTTTATATTCATAGGTCCACAAATATCAAGATGGACTAGCTCTAAAGGGTAAGATGCCCTAGGACCTTTTCCAAAAGACTTCCTACAAGCCTTACCAGTTAAATAAGGTTCACACATAGGTAGGCTTACATTAGGGAGAAACTCCAATAGGCCTTCTCTAGCTAGTCTAGCTATTTTATCTTTTCCTAGTTTAGCATGTCATTTCAATGAATTAGAAACAACATCATCATCATTTGAAGCCATAAAAGAAAATGAGGAATGATCTAAATCCAACATAAAGAAAACCATATTCATACAAAACCCTATCCAAATAAAAGTCTAGTTGAGGGCCATCAAAGTGAAAAGTAAAACCAAGTTCCAACATAGATATAACTGAAATAGATTACATTGAATACCAGGTGCATATAGCACATCATGAAGAAGTAACAAGCGCTCTAGACGCATCATGAGTTGGTAGGTGCCAACTTCAAGCATTTCCTCCCGAGTTTTGTTACCCAATATAACGTATTGTTTGCCAACTGGCATTCTTCTATAACCTATGAACTTAACTCGATGTCGAACTACATGTTTGGTTGCTCATGTGTCTACAATCCATTCAAGGATTGAGTGAACAATAAAAATATATGAACAAACATAAGAAATGAGAGAGTTGTGTTTAGGGGATATCTTCTTTGCCTCAGTGCACTCACGAGCAAAGTGTCCCACTTTTCCACAGTTGTAGCACTTCAATTTAGACTTGTCCTTGCCAGCACGCTTGCCTCTGCGGCGCTTTGCTACTTTTCCATCCCTTGGCCCAAGACTATTTGCTACTCTAGCAAACCTTCTATGTTGCTTGTGCTTAGGCTTGAATGCCTTACGCTTCCCAGCTTGGGAAACTATTAGAATATTATGGTGAGCATTTATGCGTTCCATTTGCCCCCAAGTTGACTTGGATAAAGATTGTATCACAATGATAACTTGATGTTCATCAGTGAAATTATTGCCAGCATCTTTTAGATTACGAATTAAGGCAGACATCGACCTCAAATGCTCAGTCATTGCATGTTTAGAGTCCATAACATACAGCTCAAATATCAAAGTGAAAGCACGGAGCTAGTAGCTGATGTCCTCCTAAAAGCGATTTTTAGTTGGTTCCACATATCTTGGACAGTTGAGCAGTTCTCGAACTCCCCAATAAAATCATTTTGCATGCTGCTAAGCATGCAAAATCGCGCACACCGATATTTCTTTACCCAAGCTTGATAGGCTTCCATATCACAATGATGTTGGGAAGTATTCCCTTCCTCAAGTTGCATCATAAGGTGGGACAGATTTTCAAGAATCTCTTGTTCATTAAGCAGATATTGGATTTTCCTATGCCACATGTCATAGTTAATCCTATCCAATTTCTCCCCTTTAGTAAGGTTAACATCTACGTTCTTAGTTGCCATGATCACTACATTCACTGTACGATATTGACATTAGTACACATTTAATTTTATCCCAAAATCTAACTAGAACATGGAATTCCTTCATATATAGTGAGATTAAAAATTTCGTGAAAAACTAGTAACCATCTCCCACTATATAAGTCAAAATACCGCATTTAATTAATTTTGAATAAAATTTATAGAGAAGTTTTTTAAAAAAAAAAAATACTCAAAACTCATGCATATATACTCCATTCATCAAATATGAAAAATCCATAATCATTGTGTTAAACACATTGTGCATACACTCTACGTGAAGCATCATTGGTAATTTGGTGCATCATGTTAAGGTGACCTTAAAGTATATCGATAGACATGAAACATATCCATTTACATAGCCTCAATAATAAAATTACATTTCCAATATCATATTTCTAAAGAAAATCTTACTACAAATTTTCTAGGAAAACAATAAATAAATAAGGATGCCATATCATAAATATACTTATAAGCTACACCTTATGCATTTACATAAAAAATAAATATATAGAGCCCAACAAATTGCCAATGTCAACTCTATCCATTTTATAAAGATACTAATGAACTCAAACATTCAATCACAATGGTTTGCATGATGGTTTAATAAATAGAGGGCCCACATTTTTAACTAATGAGAATGGTTTAATAGGTCATTAAATCTAGGGACACATACTCAATATATACATGCATTTAATAATGATTCAATAGATACATCCATAACTAATCTATATAAATATTCACATAACGTAGAAAATTAGACTTGAGGAAGTATGATAAACGTCCCAAAAATAATTTTTAGTGTTAGCAAAATTGTTATTATATATATATTTTAATGATTTAAAAATATGTTCGGCTCTCTGTTTCAACAAACAAATATATGAAACAACTTTAGACACCAACACATGCGTACATGTGCCGAGAGTTCGCTTGACATGGCACTCGAGCGAAACTTAGGTAGATAGTTTGCTTGAGTAGCACTCGACAGTTGCCTTGAGTAAAACTCAGTAAGAAAGTTCGCTCAAGGTGCACTCAATGGTTGGCTTTAGTGAACGTCAAACAAAAAGTTCACTCAAATCTCACTTGATAAGCCGCTTGAGCTAATGTTGGATTAAAAATTCACTCGAGGTGCACTTAATGCTCTGCTTGAGCAAATAATTAGAAAGTGATATTTGAAAAAATAATATTAAAAAATTATATTCTAATAATAGTTTATTTAACTTTCAATTTTCATTCCATCTTATATCTCAACTCAACTTATTATTCAAATCTCTCATTTTGTTCTGCAAGTGGGTTGGAAGATGGCCCAAAATCTAATACCCAGTACATGGCATTGTTTAATAACATCCTCCATCGCATGAGGTTTTCCAAATTTTTAGAGATCGTAGCTCGTGAATTTAACGATAAAGTTAATTTAAATTATTATAGTTTTGCTTGATGTTTTACCAAGTTTTTGAACTAGAGTAAGTTATGTGAGACTTATTTATGAACTTGTTTTCTTTTTTCCTTATGTTTAGTTTATTGATGTATTTGACTCTATTATATAAACAATTTGAGATTGAGACTCCTTTATACTTGAATTTATTTGTTATTATCAAAATCTATATATAGTATAATTATATAAAATTTGAAACTTTGAGTTCGACAGTGCTTATTCTTATAGTTTGTCTTTACCTTAGACAAAGCAACTTATAATTGTCCATGAGAAAACGTTAGGTGATAGAGATATATCCCAACTTAATTAATAAATTGATCTTGAGTCTTATTTATTGTCATGGAAAAGCTTAGTTAGGTTGGAAATTAGGTCATCTTAAATGGAAAATGAATCCTCGAATATCTAGTCATCTTCATTGGGTAAGGTGGTATTAAAATAATTAAAAATGAAATTAAAAAATTCTATTATTCTAAAGTTAATCTGGTTAAAATAAGAATATGAACAATATAATAATAGTTTACAAATAATCTAATAAAAATATTTAATTTAATAATTGAAAATAGTCTAAGAAACAGCCAATCATTGTTCAATAATTATTTCCATTTCCTAAGTTGTGATTAGAAAATATTATTTTTAACATTACATTTTACTCTTTAAAAACTTATATTATTGTCTTTAAATATAAAAAAAATAACTATCAATTTAAAAAAAAAATCAATTTCTAAAATTGTCATCGTTGCTCTGGAAATATAAAAAAAAAATAGTTTTATTTTTAATTTTCCAAAATTAATTTTTACAGAAAAAATAATATCCTTTTTTAAGTCTTATTACAAAAATACTTTTATATTAGTATTTATTCCTGAAAAAACATATATTATTGTTTTGGAATTGAAAGACAATCAATATTAATATTAAAATAATATCTTCATTCTTTTGAAGTAATGCTAAACACAGTAATGGATTGTGCAAGCATCACACATTTCTTTTAAAAAAGAGTATGTGTGACATCCCCTTTTTACGTGTATTTTTACTGAAGGAATAATTTGATTTAATTAATATTATAGTACTTGTATTTTAAATAATCGGATTTTAATTGGATTTTATTCGCTGTTGAGTTTAAAATTGCTGTTTAATTTATTTTAACTTGTTTTTTGATTTAAAATTTAATAGTTGGTTTTCACTAATTATTTAATATATTTTAGCTTTACGACGTATTTAAAATGTTTTCTTGGTTTTTATTGCTTTTAAAGTTCTTTTTCGTTAGATCAGTCGTTGGATTCCGAAAGTGAGGATTGGACCTCATTTTCTTTCTTCCTCTTTTCTTTTCTCTTTTTCTTTTTTTCCTTTTTCTCTTTTCTTTCTTTTTCTTTTTCTTTCTTTTTTTTTCCTCTTCTCCCGCGTTCGGTCCCTCTCTCCCTCCCGTGCCTTGCCTTCCCTCTCTCTCTCCTCACCCACGCGTTTTCCGTCCACCGCCCAGACCCGCCGCTAGCCAGTGACGTGGCCGGCACAGCCACTACCAAAAGAACCCCCTCCTTCCGGTGAACCACTTCACCGAAAATCTCCCCCAACCGGCCGGCCGTTTAGCCAGAAAAACACATCTAAGCCGCACAGTTTTGAGCCGTTTCCGGCGCCGTCGCTCCACCTCCTGCCACCATCTCTTCACTACTTCTTCCCCTACCTCTTGCCATCCTAACCCACCCATTCCCGGCCTCGATCGGTCACCGGAGCAGCTCCCACGAGCTCAACTCCGATTTACCCGTTTTTCGCTTCTACCGGCGTTTTCGCCGCCACCCATGGCCAAAGCTCGCTTCCACTAGCTTCATAAACATCCATAAACCATTCCCTATCAATTTGGTATCTTGGTTTGTCCTCGTTCAAAAGTGGGTATTTTGTGACCCACGGCTACAGTGCATTTGGACTGTTACGTTGCTTTCCGCTCATCGTTTGCTGCGCGCCGAACCTTCTAAAAATCATATATAGCGCTGTAAGTATTTTCCCAAGCTTCGTTTTAGATTTAAATGTATTATTGCCTTTACAACAATTTATTTCGTCATCTGATTGGTTTGTTGATTTCGGACTGAGTCCGAGGAGTTCGGGGGTCGGTTGGAATTGAGAAAGGAGATGTTTGTTGGTTGTTGGTGATGTTCGGGTTGTGTTGGTTATTTTATGTGATTTAATTTCATGGCATTGAACATACATGATCATGTGCGTTTTACTGAAAATGGGTTTTTCATGTGTTAAATTGTTTTGGGTGCGTGTGTCTCACGAGCCCAAGCCGGGATGAGTTATTATCTCGGTGGAGCTCCTCTGGTCACTCGGGAGTAGATAAAATTGAGTGACATCCCCTAGGTTGTCGCTGAGCGACGACCGGATCACACGATACGGTAACGTTGTTGTGTCGACTTCGTGGTCCCTCGAGTGGCGGGGACTAGAGGATGGCCTGGCTAGATACGCGCTGGGCGCGAGTCTGGGCATCACTCGTGTAGGTGTCACATGCGTAGTCGTTACCTACGGTGTGGCACAGAGCCAGAGCGTGCGGATGATCCCTAGGGGAGATCATGGTGCATGCATAATATGGAATTGTTTTTGGATTGTTTTGGATATGGGCCATTATCTGGGATAATGGTGAGTTTGTGATATGTGGCTTGTAATCCATTTTCTGGGAAAATGGTGGTTTATTGGTTGGGCCATTATCTGGGATAATGACGAGGTTTGGTTTTAAGGAAAAATGTTTTTAGGCCAAAGTGGGATTTCGGCGTGTGTGGAAAAATATGGTTTTTGGGACATGCATTGAGCATACTTCATGCATTTTTGTTTTGGTTGTAACATGTTTTTATCTTGCGTTGTTTGGATTTTACTTACCTACGGCACCATTTTTGGTACCGTAGATTTTGATGCATATCTTGATGAGGAGGAGGCTGAGCCCGAGGAGGCGGCTCCGCCGGAGGAGTAGCTGGATGATCTTTAATTATATTATGTTTGACGATGTTTTTATTAGTGTGCTTTTGGGATTTGAGACGATGTTGAACTTGTAATATTCTAGTATATATGTTTGAAACTGGTTTGTATTTAACTAAGAAAATTTCTGGTACTTAGTTTATGACTTATCTATCCGCTGCTTGTTTTTATTTGTACACATTTCGCTTGTACACACACTTTGGACACTTGGCGATGGGATGTGTGACCGTGTTGTCGTCATCCCGACGTCTCGGCTTCCACGTGGTCGTAGGTGGAAGCTGGGGGCGTCACAGTATGGTTTACTATTTACAGTCATATAGTGTACAAACCTTGCACACTCATTTTGAAATAAATGAGTAAATATGAAACTTATATAAAATAAAAAAGAATTAACTTTTTAATGTTGAACTTTACTTTTTATTAAAGGGAGTGCACGGCTCTTACGTAATCTAAGACTACAAATATCATTTTTCTTAAAAATAATAGTATTGTTTGTGTACAATAATATTTAAAAAAAAAAGAAATTGTCTTCATATTATTTTCCATAATCATAAAACTAAATAATACCTTTTAGACTAATATTATAACATTTAAAAAATGAAATTACTATTTTTGGATTTAAAAACAATAATCTATTTTTAGATTTTATTATTCTAATAATAATTTATTTCTACATTTTCTATGATAATGCATTCGGATTAGTTTCCTTTTTGTTAATGTTTTTAGAGATAAGCCATCAAAGACTAGATTGGCAGTTTGTTTGTTTGCAGACAGCCAAACTATCAGCTAAAAAATGTATGTTTTTCATCATCTATTTTTCATCTTTTGTGTTATTGTTTTTTTAAGATAAACTTCAATTTGACAGTTCTAGTACATGCAATTTTAACAATCTCAACTATTTAAAATGTTAAAAGTTCATTATCCAATTAACAATTAGCTTTTCTTGTATTGTTACAAATAATCATGGAGTGTGTAAGAATGTGGTCCATTTTTAAAAAATTATTATTTTTTCATATGGCCCCATATTTACTCACTTTCTTTTAAAGGATTGCACGATACTTGTATACTCCATGACTGCAGATATCATTTCTCTTTTCAATATCAAAAGCATGACAACTCTTTGAAGTTTGATCAGGCACATTGAATCCTACCTAGTGATCTTATGATAAAGAAGGAATTAAGACATGCAACACCAATAAATGGTTCAATTTATTTCTCATGTTTCAGTCTTTCCGGTTTTATTCTCTTTAACAAATCAGACTCAAACTTTCTTGATGATCATTTTGAATGCATAGCTTGCATGTAGACTTTTGAGAAAATGATATGATCAATCAATAATCGGGGTACTGGTTTTATGCTTAATTGGGATTAGTATATCTCCTTCATAAGATAGTAGAAAGAATCTTTTTAAAATTGGTTTTTTTTTTTTAAATGGTCTAAACGGTTTCAAGTACCAACTCTTTAAAAAAAAAAAAAAAAAAAAAAGAAAAAGAAAAGAAATCTAGCATACTAATTGATCAAAAAAGCTACATTTAAATGAAAATAAATCCCAAAAAATATAAGATCAATTGAAGTAAGAAAATTCAGCAGCAGTATGGACTTTAATTATCTTTCCCATTAGTTTAAGCTTATATAGAATAAATTTAGTAACACTGTAGAAAAAGAAAGATGTAATGTGTGAGCAAATAAATAAATGGTATCTTTGCTATGCACACAAAATCAGTCCAACAACAGACCTATTTGAAAACTAAAAACAAAAATAGATTATGATACACAGACAAGAATACAGATGCAAGCAGTAGAAAGCACATTACATATGCAGTGTTCATTTTCAAAAATAGATCATATCATCCTTTGTTTTGATAAAATCCACTTGGCATATCCAAATGCACAGCACACTGTTTTGAATTCTAGTTTCCATAAAACATTGACATTTGTACATATCCAAATACCATCTTAAACCTTACAAAACTAACATCTTCAAATCAGTTATTCGTGTGTTGATTTTATCCAAGGCATCTTATATTATGCATATTTTGAGAAAACAGAACAACAAACTAATCTAGTTCTATCTAAACCTAAAGTCTTAAAGCTATCCAAACACCCTACATATACGTGTTAAGTTCTTCCCTAAAGCAATGCTAGTAAAATCCTCACCCATTTACATCATAGATCTCATTAATTTTAGCTGAAAATTAGGACTCATTTGAACTTTCATAAAAAAACATTCGTAAAGTTTGACTATGTGAAAGAGTAATGATTTAAGATAAATGCATAAGATCAACCAAGACTACTTGCATATGATCAAAGAACTCATCATAACTCTTACTTGATCTAAGGTGATCAACAGAACAATATGGTGGCAGTGGTGTAGAACTAACATTTTTTTTTACTTGATCTATTATCCTACATTTTCACCATAGCCAAACCAAGCTTTAAATAAATGAACAACATTTTTGAATTGACCACCACCTGTTAAAGTTATATCCTTTGTGATATATACTTAAATCCAAACTTATATTAGAATGAAGTTCTGAAAAATGGTTTTATCCATTTGGTTACTTTGCTTCTGTCAAGTAGCATCTGGATCAGTCTTAGTATTCATTGGTTTTATCCATTAGTGCATATTAATAATAAAAATCACGACCACCACCTTTATAATTGTCCCCACAATTTTTATTTCCCCCCAAAACCAAAATGAAGGTCCAATTTCAGTATTTATAACCCAAAGAACCAAAAAGAAAAAGAAAAAGAAGAAGCCTAAAACAAAACTAAAAAGACACTAAACTTTCTCTTCTTGGGTTTCCAAAGAAGTTCTGCAATGTGAATGCTCCCTCCAACTATTAGTGCATCCATTACATTACATGGAATTCTTTTATAACTGAATAATGAGAACTACTTAGCCAAAGAATTAACCTATTTGAACCAGATCAAAGAGTAGACAAAAAATTACCAATAAAAATTTACATGCCATTACAGAGAGAACAAACATACTCATAAAAAGATTACAGATCTAACTCATAAAAACACTCCTCAAACATTCAAACATACTCGTAAAAATATTACGGATTCAACCCATAAAAATACTCATCAAATATTCAAACAAAAGAAACACAAAATTAACAAAGAGAGAACAAAACAAACAAGAGAACAAAACTCATTCACATTTCATATGCACTTGTTAAAGGAAGGCTAGGGTCTTGGCACTTAATATTCCAACCCTCATCTTCCCTAACTCAAAACTCAAAACCCATCATAAAACTCAAAACATGATAGAAATTTGGTCTATTTTTAAAAAAAGGAGCAGATCTAGAAAACCATGTTTATAAGTGCTCAAAGATCGGGGGGGGGGGGGGGGGGGGGGGGGTTAAAATGCCAGGGGAAAGGGAGGGGGGGGGAGGGGGGGGGGAAACGAGGGGGTTAAAGGGAGGGGGGGGGGGGGGGGGGGGGGGGGGGGGGGGGGGGGGGGGGGGGGGGGGGGGGGGGGGGGGGGAGAGGGGCTTAAAATGCCAGTAGTAAGAGCATCGAGAGAAACGGTTGCAGAAACTTAGGGTTTCAACGTTTGGCGTGTGTGAGAGAGAGAGAGAGAGAGAGAGAGAGAGAGAGAGAGAGACTCATGGGGTGGGGTTGGGGGGCTAGGGCATCACAATTCACAATATAATTTTTTTTTTTGTCACTATTAAACCAGGGTACTTGGATGTTTCGAATAGTATCTGGGCCTAATAGGCCCGGATTTGAACATGCAGGTTTCAGATCGGGTTGCACCCAGGCCGAAACCCGTAACTGGAACTAGGTTATCCAGGTTCCAAACTGGGGGCCAGGTAAAACTCGGCTTGAATGAACCGTCCTAATAATGTTATTTGGAGTATGGTACCAATAATAATATTAAATACTATAGTTTTAGATGCAAATTTGGTCAAATAAATAAGTAAAGAGAATGGTATCAATTTTGTTGTTGTGTCTTCCCACAACACTAAAATTTAGGTAATCAAAAGGTGTGGGTGAAAATAAAAAAATACAGAAGGCAAGCAGACTTCATTAGGCTACTACAACATCCACAATAAATAAATAAAACAAATTCAGCATCAGAAATAAACAATCACATCCTCCTCCTCTAGACCTAACTTCCCTCATGTTGATTCTGTAAGGTCAGGAAGTAATTTTAATGCCCACAATCTAACCCAAATTTGGCATCCAATTGCTGCTCACTGCTGGCATGTTTTATTTTATTTTGTTTTGTCTTTTGTCTTTTGTCTTTTGTTTTTAATTTTTAAGTAACGAGTTTAAAATAGACGAGTTTCATGTAAACCTTTTGTCAAAAAGGTGGATTTTACTAATTTTTTTTTTTTTTTTTAAGGTGGAGTCATTTTTTTACAAAAACTTATACGAGACTTATTTATTTGAGACTTGTATAATTTTTTTTTTCTTTTATTTTAAAAGATAAATTGTAAATGACAATGTTAGGCGACCGGGAATGGTGCCCCAACATTGTAACGATAAGTGCAAATGTATTTTTTATTCATTTTATTTTTGTTTTTATTTCAACCATTTTAAAAATATCTTCAAACATTTTTAAGAAAATAAATATTAATTCACTAGTAGTTATTTCCTTAATTATTAAATAACAAATAAAAAAAAAGCACAATCGGTCAATTTTATCTGTCACTTTTGTTGATCTAAGTAGCATTTCCCAATTGTAAAATCAGTGTCCAAATTTTTATATTGTTATAATATGTGGATTTTTATATCTTTATAAAATTGATAATTGGATTTCAAATAATTTGTAATAAGCACCTCTATTACTCTCCTTATTACAAAAAAAACTAACGAAAGATTGTAATGTGGCGTATTTATATCACGTTTGATTTTTGATTGGTTGTGACATGTTGGGTAATAATGCAACTTGATAACATTACTTCATTAAAAAATTATAAATTTTAAAATTTTATAAATTCAAAATAAATTGTAAGTTGAAGTGTAAAAGAATTTACTTTTAAGAGTATTGGCCAAATGCCAGTGCCTAGTCAAATATTAGCTAATTTAAATAAAAATGATTTGCATTGGAGGAGCCAAAACTCTATGGTTTCAACTTTGAGCTACAATAATTTTATTTTTTTCTTCAAATTTTGCTAGTAACTGCTCATCTCTAAAATAATATTTTATTCTAAAAATATTTACAAATGTGTTTGTTGGATAATTAGGTTGAGAAAAAAATAGTTGAAAAATAATATATAATATTATATTATTATTTTAACTTTGGGATGAATAGTTCAATGTTGATTAATATCTCTATTGATTTTGGCTAAGGCTAAAGTCTCAACTTTTATGTCTGGTTTGGACTTAGAGATGAGGTATGATGGTTTAAGATAAAAATTAAAAGTGGAATAAAATATTAATTTTTAGAATTTGAAAAAATTGAATTGTTTATTATATTTTGGAGAATAATTTGAAAATTTTGTAATGATAAAATGAAATAATATGAAATACTCTCTAAATCCAAACCAACCCTTAGTCAAATTTTAAATTTGACAATGGCTAATGCTCTAATATTCTTCCATATTGAAACTTTTAAGAAAAATTTACTAGTAATGATGCAAACACAATTCTTTTTATAATTATATTTTAATGATGCAAAATTTACAAGTAAGAAAATTTCTATTTATCTAAATTTATTTTTATGCATTTTTTTGGTAGTTAAGATTTTTCTCTCTTACAAAGTGAGGTTATTTTACAAAATTATTTTATAAAAAAAAATGATAGTTACATTCGTAAATACAGAAATGTCATGTAATTACTTTTAAAAAAATAAATAAATATAAGATTTACATAAAAAAAATTAATTTTTTTTTATAATAAATCATATTTTTTTTAAAACAAACGTTTACGCATTATCCGATTATACCTTACATTACTTTTAATGAAAGTGTTATTAGTTTAAAACATAATTATATAAAAAAAAAATCCGAAAAGAGGTTAGAAGATGTTTGTAGAGCCGGGTACTGAGGTACAACTGCCATTACATGTGCACACGGGTTCCAAACCCTGTTTCCTCTCCTGGAGCTCTCTTTGGGAAGTTGGAAAGGAAACTCATTTATTACTGATCCCTCTTTGTCTTGAATTCCATCACCCATTTCCTGAGTGAAAGAAACACCTCCTTTCTTCTCTTTTCCGACTCTCTCCCTCTCTCTCTCTCTCTCTCTCTCTCTCTCTCTCTTGAATTATTAGGGCATACTGACAGTACAGATAGATCTATTCACACCGTTCACTTTAATTTCATTAGAGGGTCCTTTCTTTCCGAGCAGGAACTCTGTTATTTCATTTATGATTCTTTTTTTATTTCCTCTTCTCCTCTCCAGAAAAGAAAATTTTGGTAAAGAAATCTCCACTTCTGGTTCTGTAAACGCAAGTTTCATGTATTGGATTTGGAGGTGAAAAGAATGCAACAGAAGTAGCAAGTTTTCTGGGCAAATTATTGGGCCCACGCGTCATTGCCTCTGAAGTTCTGAAAGCTGCTTACTTAGTTTTGAGCAGCCCAAGAAGCTCGCAAATTGAATATATGGAGTAACAGTACCTTGCTTTATATTTTTCTAAAATTTATTTAAGTTAATTTTGTTTTTTTTTGGTTTTCAATAATGCCTGCAGTTTGAGAATATAGAAATCATAGAAAGAGGAGAAAAGAATGGTTATATATATGTATAGTCTGCAAGTTCTGAGAAATGAGCGCTTCACGTGAAGGAAACACTGCAATGTCCGTGAGTTTGTGAGCAAAGTTTCCGATAAACGATGCCCACCTCAGCGTCTTCTCCATTTGGCGACTTTCAAAAGCTTTTCTCACCAATGGACCTCCTTTCACCTTCATTTAATGCTGTGTAGTGCAGCTTCTCTGTTTCTTTCACTTGCATCCTAGTTGGAGTAGATGACCCTCCTTCAGTGCGTGTTTCTCCTCCTCCTCCTCAGCTTTTTGTTGTTTCAACCAGTTGTCTTCGCCTCATATATGTAGTTTTAATCAACAAGAAAAACGAAAAAAAGGCGTTGAAAATGACACTCATTGGCGCGGTCTGAGAGGACTTTGGAGTGGATGGATAGTAGATCTCGACTTATTATGTTTTAGAAAGTGTTTGGTTCAGAAGAAAAAGCGCCAAAAAAGAGCAAGAAAAGGTAGGGGGTTTAGAGATTCCCAGAATCGCCTGTTCCAATGTCGCTGTTTATGGAAACAAAATCAAACGATCATCTCAGGGTAAAAATATTTCGTTTTTACATTTAACCAAAGGTTGTGTACTTTGGTTGAGCTTCATGGAACCCCTCGTTTCAAGGTGCTTGGCGCTGTTGTTTCTCTCCTCACTGCTTTCCCTTCCCTGTTGGGTCAGATCAGGGGATGCCGAAGCACTTGTGACTCTGAAGTCATCCATCGACATCTCCAACTCGCTGCCATGGAAACTCGACGCCGCCGCCCATGTCTGCCGCTGGCAAGGTGTCAAAGAGTGCATCAATGGAAGGGTCACAAAGCTCGTGTTGGAGTTCCTCAACCTGACTGGGCTTTTGGATCGAAAGGCCTTCAACCAGTTGGACCAACTCCGCGTGCTCAGCTTCAAGGGAAACTCACTCTACTCCCAGATTCCGGACCTCTCCGGCCTCCACAACCTCAAATCTCTCTTCCTCAATCACAACAACTTCTCCGGCGACTTCCCCGCCTCCATCTCCGGCCTCCACCGCTTAAAAGTCATCGCCCTGGAGGGGAACCAAATATCCGGTCAGATTCCGGTGTCTCTTCTCAGACTTAGGCGGCTCTACACGCTCCAGTTGCAGGACAATCAGTTGAGAGGGACAATCCCTCCGTTCAACCAAACAACTCTCCGATTCTTCAACGTGTCCAACAACCAACTGTCCGGAGAGATTCCACTGACCCCGGCTCTGGTCCGGTTCAATGCGTCGGCCTTTGCGGGTAATTTGAATCTGTGCGGGGAACAGTTGGATAATCCATGCGAAAGTCACCCACCGGCAATGGGTCCTCTTCCCGACCATCCTCCGACGTCGTCGTCTTCCAACCGCGGGAAATTGATCAAGTTAATTGCGGGGAGTGTGAGTGGATTTGCGGCGCTGTTAATCTGTTTGATAATATGTTGGATGCTCTGTAGGAAGCGTCAGGAGGAGGAGGCATCGAGGAGAAAAGAAGTGGGCGTGGGAGTAGAGGCTGGGGAGGAGAGGTCGGGAGGGACAGGGACAGGGACAGGGGCAGGGACAACCCGAGGAGGGTTTTCGTGGGAAGGAGAGGGACTGGGGAGCTTGGTGTTCTGCGGAGCAGGGGATCAGAGAATGAGCTACAGCTTGGAGGACTTGCTGAAAGCGTCGGCGGAGACGCTGGGAAGAGGTGCAATGGGGAGTACATACAAAGCTGTAATGGAGTCGGGTTACATAGTGACGGTGAAGAGGCTAAAGGACTCGGCATACCCGAGTCTGGAGGAGTTCAGGAGACACATGCACGTGCTTGGCAGCCTCGCCCACCCCAACCTCGTACCCCTCAGAGCCTATTTCCAGGCCAAGGAGGAACGCCTTCTCGTCTACGATTACTTCCCCAATGGCAGCCTTTTCTCTCTCATTCACGGTACAGCATCTTCATCTTTTTCATCTTTTGTTAATCTAATCCAATTCCATTGTTCTGTTTACTTGTGTGATTTTAAAAATTGGATTTGAAATTTATCTACTTGCTTTTTTTTCTGGAGTTTGAACACCATATGATGCTTATCTAGCAGACACATTGAATAGTCTGAAAAGTTCACTCCTTTTGGTCGCATGCAAGCTGCATTATGGGAATGGGCCCCCTCCTGATTAAAGCTTTTAATTCAATTTTGGTGCACCAATCAATCAATCAATCGCTATTGTTGAGATTTAGGCGAATAAAGACAACGTCTGCTCCTTTCCCTCTCCATTTTTTTAATCTTAATGTCGCTTATTGACAACTCATTCGAGTTTGACCCCTGCACGTCGGTTTGGTCCCAGTGGGCCACTCACCTTGCTCACCCCACTTTTCACGTATTTTGACATTCAAAATTTGGACGGTCAATTTCTCATTGCTTGGACGCAATTTACTCAAATTTGTACTACTACTTGCGTGTTTCACATCCACATTTCTTATTACTTGGACGCAAGCTACCTAAATCTCTGACATTCTCATTCAAGTTTCTAGGTAATTTGGAAACAAAAATTAGAAAGGAAAATCAATCCAGCCTGAACTCCTTTGGACATCTAGTCGGTCTTGCGCTTCATTCAATAAGCTTTACCCTGAGGAGTTCAATCAGGACAACTACATTCATCCCATCGAAAATTATTACTCTTCTAATATCTGTTGATAATTTTTACTTGTTTTTTCATTTTAACCTTGATGCACATTTTTAGTTATAATCAATGATGGTGTCCATGTTTTGCCCAACTGGGCCGTGGAATAATATTTCAGCTTCTGAACAGATTTTTTTCTTTTTTCTTTTCCCATTCTATCAGTTTGTTTCCTAGTTCATTATATTCTGTCAGACTATAACTCCCTGCTCTCACTAAAGTGGTATAAATCTGGTCATATGTACTCACATTTTTTTCCCAGTTAAATATTCCCTTATATTTCTTTGAAAAACAGAACAATCTTTCCCGCCACTTATTGTTTAGCTTTTGATGGATAAATAAATGGAATTTACTTTTTTATTGGGGAAAATTTGATTTGGCCAAAAGCTTTTTTGGCTTTTAAGTTTCATTATTTTGAAGTTTAACCCCAAGGGTGGCGAAGTGGTCCTGACACGAGCCGAATAAACTGGATGTCCTAGGTTCAAAACTCCTCATTCACATTCTTAAGGCCATCAGACTGGTAGAATTTTCTCTTGAATTACTTGAGGCACACTTGCAGAAAACTCTTTATTGAGAGTCTGTGCACCTCTAGGATCAGTTGGAAGCTTGTCCCGGACACCCGATGCCAAGAAAAAAAATTATTTTGAAGCTTTTACCAACACCGCTTTCAATTATTGTGAAGCTTTGCAAATGTTAAAAACCTTGAAATGAGACCTCTCACTTCTCCTCACATGTTTCTTTGCCATCAATCCATCCCCGCCCAATCACGTTCACCTAAAGAAGATGCACTGTTAACTCAGTAGCAGACACCTGCACATGAAAAAATAGCAACAATTAGAATCATCTCACTCTTGCAAAGGCCCATTGACTGATTTTTCTGCTTTTTGTTTCTTTTGGAATTTAAATTTCCCAGCTTTCAATATCTGATGCTTGTATACCGATGTTATTTGAAGCTTGTCATCACTTTCTAATGATTATACTACACATTTCCTTTGTCTTGATAACTGCAGCACTTGAGTCCACTATCTACGATTAGTGCCATTCACAACCTTCCTCAACTCAGCTAGTTGTTTTGCATTGATGTTTTTCTTCTAATGGTGTAATTTTTTAATGGAGTAATAACTGCAGCACTTCAGCTAGTTGTCCATGATTTCCTAAAAGATTCTAATTTTAAATGGCTACCTTCAGTTAAACATATGGGTCCTTGTAATGAATTATTATTGCATTTTCAAATGTCAATGTCTTTCTCACTCGGTTGCTGCTGATTTGATATGCTGGTCTTCTCATATTTCAGAATCGCTCAGATTTTCTAGATTGAAGCGTTTAAATGATCATAATTCATGATTCCAAAAAAATAAAAATAAAAAAGAACATTCGGAGAGCATGTGAATGTGCATCAGTTAGAACTGTTTGCATTTTTCCTCTTAAGATATTTAACCAAGGTTCCCCTAGTTAATATACTCGCTCACTTTTTATCACTCCCGCCTCAGCTTACCTCTGTGCACATGTTGTATGGTGGTCTGTACAGTTTACTCCTATGTGCATGTTGTAAGGTGGTTTGTTTAGATTTTAGATCTGAAAAAGAAGCACCTTTAAGCCAATTTTGTACACATATGAGGTGCTTTAAGCTCTCTGAATATCCTCAATGGAACTGGCAGACGATTGATTTCTTTTTTCTCTTTTTGAGTCCAAGCAAGTCTTTAATGAGTTCTATTGGTTTTCTTGTTTACGATCTTATCTACTTGTCAATTTAGCAGTCCTGGTCCTAGTGTGTGTTTGTGTTGGGTAATATTTAAGTTAGACTTGGTGCAACTTCTTAACAAATTTTAACCTAAATAATGTTTGCATTAGATCAATATTTATGAGCCCATGGTTGCATTATATGGCCCCTCAATTTATTATGCTCCCAAAATATGATTATGATCAGAAATCCATAACTGTCATTTTAAAAGGTGCAAGGTTATGATTTTTTTATTGTTTGAAAAACCATTAAATACGTAAGTTTCTGGTTGGATAGTAAATAGCATTCAACTAATGTAAACTTTGGCATAAAGAGAACATGTACTTTGTTACATCTGACCAAATATTTATTCACGTAGTATTACTGAGCAGTCTAATATTTTTTTATTCATATATGCGTATATGCTCATCTATTTAAAGGAGATTCAATGTTGAGTGGTGGGATTACGAGTTGTTATTGAAGCCATGCTTGCCTTTGTTCTCTCAATCATGGCTGTTCAAGGGTTACTGTTCACAGCTCTGAAACAACCTCTAGTTTCTCTTCTTTCTACCTTTAAGCATGGCCTTTTTTGGTTGTATACATGGAAAACTTAAAACGCCATAAACATTCCATAACTAATAGCCACCAAATAACCTATTAAAATCAGCTTCAGGTTCTGTTACTCGCTGCAACCTAGAAAATCCTGCTGCTTGTGCTTGAAAAATCAGATCGGTTTGCCTGCTATTGTTGGTATTCTCCTCCTAAGTACAGCATTAACATATAAAGGAACTTCATGTCATTTGGTGTACAGTGAGGCCACTAACTCCTTTGCACTTGAAGGTAAGGAATCAAAATTACTATTATGCCCTCGGTCAACTTTTTTAGGGGGTGACCAAAGGGACATCACTTTTTTTAACCCCTCCAGATCCCTCGTCCCTGTCTACTGATCTGCCTGGTTTTGGGAGATTTCTTTTGGTAACCCAAATGGGTTTTGCTTCCCCACTCCTTCCTATCCCATCTCCCTCCAAACAAATGTGGTGTTGCCGTCACCTAGGCTGTTATCTTTTTGCGCATTAGTCTTTTCAAATTACTTTGATGAGAAGTTAGTTTTTCGTTTGACCTGTATGTATACTTTGTGTGCATGGGTGTTCCCTTTTTCATCCTTAAAATATCCTCTTAGGGTAAATTCCACCAACTTCCACAGGTCAGTGATACAGTGATACACTCTTATGACTGTCATATGCCATTACAAATTGTGACAACATATTCCTTCTTCCAAGTAGTTTTCCTTTGGTAATAACCTTAGGTAATGATTATTAGCTAGATCAGTTAGATGATAAGAAGAATCAAGGGGGGAAAAAGAAGAATAGAAGCTTCAAATGGTAGAAACTACTTGAAATTTTTACTCATCAAAAAGGAAGTCTTTGACATTTACTAATGCTCAAGGGAAATTGGCATAACTTTCCACATTTCAAACTCATCAGTAAGAAAGAAAAGTTCCAAGAATGAGATGATGTTGACAACAATATTTTTGAGAGCTATGATCATATTTGAGTAGCTAACAAATATAATGTGAATATGAAACAAAGTATGAAACAAAGCTTCTATAATTGAGGAATGGGGAGTCGTTGCTGTTGGTACTGCAAAAAATGAAGTGGCTTCAACTCGATATAGATGTAATGAAATGGAGCATCCTGTTGATTCCTTTAAAACTGAACTTAAATATATTGGTGAGAGACAAGTAAAAGACAGTGCCATTCTGTGATTTGAATGAAAGCAACATCAAGAGTGCTTGTCTCATGCATTAACATTTCTGTTGTTACAGGATCAAGAACTACCGGTGGTGGAAAGCCTCTTCACTGGACATCATGCCTTAAAATAGCCGAGGACCTAGCAACTGGTCTGCTCTACATTCACCAGAACCCTGGCCTGACCCATGGAAATTTAAAATCCTCTAATGTCTTGCTGGGTTCTGACTTTGAGTCCTGCCTCACAGATTATGGCCTCACTTCATTCCGTGATCCTGATTCACTTGAAGAACCCAGTGCCACTTCCCTATTTTATAGAGCACCTGAATGCCGCGACATTCGAAAGCCATCTACACAACAAGCTGATGTCTACAGCTTTGGCGTCCTTCTCCTGGAACTTCTAACTGGCAAAACACCTTTCCAGGACCTTGTTCAGGAACACGGTTCAGATATACCTAGGTGGGTCAGGTCAGTCCGTGAAGAAGAGACTGAGTCAGGGGATGAGCCTGCCTCTGGTAATGAGACATCCGAGGAGAAACTCCAGGCTCTCTTGAAAATTGCAATGGCTTGTGTCTCACTTGTTCCAGAGAACCGGCCTACCGTGAAAGATGTTTTAAAGATGATCAGAGATGCCAGGGCAGAGGCTCACGTGTCATCCAACAGTAGTGATCACTCACCCGGAAGATGGTCAGATACTGTTCAGAGCTTGCCTAGAGAAGGACATTTGAGCATTTGATTGCATACCAAACTAAGAGATGCAAGGGCAGAGGCTCAAGTATCATCCAATGGTAGTGATTATTGAGTGCGAAGATGGCTGGTTACTGTTCTGAGCCCGCATATGGAGGAACATTCGAGCATCTGAATATAATACCAAACCCGAATTATGATTTGCTTATTCTGATTCTTTTTATGAATTGAACTTCGATTCTTCAACTAGGCATTGTAGAATGTACTGGTGTAAAGGTGTTCCTTTGATCTTATGGGCTAAGTCATGAGCTGATATTTAAAGATTCTAATGCTTATCGAGTTAGAAGTTTTGAAGATTGGATTACTTAAACCCCAATTTTACATTTGGGGGCTTGATCTGGTAGCGGTACTTGAACTCCTCTTTGGAAAAAGGTTCTCCACCCTGTCTTCAGATGCGAACACGATGTTAGCTCAGGTTCTGTACTGAATCATTCGTATTGTTCTGTCTCCGACAGGAAAAAAAAAAAAAAAAAAAAGGGTGCACTCTTTTGTATTTAATTGTTGTAATGTTCTTTTTCTATAGATTTCTTTCAATCTAAGTGTCAGATCTTTCCTTTTCATATCGATAGATAGGGGTGTTCATCCGGACCAGAATTGTTTCTGGTCTGGTTCGGAAATCCAGAATCCGGGTGGTTATCCGCTCGGATGGATTACATCCGGACGGTTGAGGAAAACCCGGATCTGGTTTTATAACTCGGTTATACAATTTTTTATTTTTTGGTTAAGAGTAGTGACATTGTATTAGTTTAATTAGTTGTAATGTATTATTATTTATTTTTTTTGTTTGTAAATTTATGTTTTGCATTGTGATGTAACAACAATATTATTTATTTTGCATTTTTTAAATTTTGTTCAATTTATTTTAAAAAAAATCTTTTTAAAAGTGTTTAATTTTTTTAAATCTAGGCAATTTGAACATGATATCAAATTGTTTTTTAAAGTGCTATAATTTTTTTTTAAAAAGTTATAAAGCTTTTTTAAAAATAAAATATTACAAAACTTGGATTGAATCCGGTTATAACCCAGATCAGGTTTTTATCAAAAAAAAAAAGAGAGGATACAATCCGGATTGAATTCGGTTATCAATCCCGCCTGGTTTTTAAAATCTGGATCCGGATGAACACCTCTATCGATAGATACGACAGAGAGTTGAGCTGTCTCTGTCCAAACAAGAACAAGAAGTGAACTGCCCTAGCGAAGTCGCTGGTAATTGGCAACGACTTTGGATGCCTTGTATTTTCAACTCGAACGTTAACATCCATCCACAATTACTTCCTGCCCCCTCGCCAAATGCTATGGCATCAAATTTATCCTGAAGAGTGTAAATATACTATAATATTTTAATAATAATAAGTAATACTAAATCGTGGAGTGTGGAAGTGTGCAAAGTCGTTTAAAAAAATGTGGTTCAGTATTAAAAAATTATTATTTTTTCATGCGGATTATATATTTATTCATTTTTTTAAAACAATTGAATGGTGTTTGTACACTCACGACTGTATCTATCAATTTTCTTTAACAAAATATATTACAAATTGTTTTCACAAAATATCCAAAAATAAAAAATACATCGTTTTGAACAAAAAAGAAAACATATATAGAACATAGATAAATGGGAAAAGTACGCTTTGAATATAAAACAATTAGGTATTGCATCTCAACTATCAAAACTTACGTATTGCACCATCAAACTATAAAAATGGATATTATGCATTCTTTCGTTAAGATACGATGGTGAAGATTTTGTTAACTCACCTATTTTTCTTTTACCTCAAAAGGCTGTATTTTAATTACGACGCAAAATGTCAATTTTTTGTAGTTTGAGGATATATACAATGTATCAATTTTTTTGTGTAGGGTGTATTTTTTCATAGGTAGATTATATATAAATTATATTGATGGATAATCTATCTACAGCTGGGCATCCAGGGTATGGATTTGGGTTTCTCACAATATCCAGATTTTTAAAAGCAGACAGGTATCCACTTAGGTAGAACTGGTCAAAACTCTACGGGTATCCAAATTTGGATGCGGTTTCCCGACTATCCAGATTACTTGGAGTTGTAACCGAATATCTGGGTTCAAATATATTGGACATTTCTATGGTTTTTTTGGGCCTTTTATTTGTATTATATATACACTTTTTAAAATGTTTTTTTTTTTATTTAAATTTTTGTGCGCTTATTATCTTTTATATAATGAATATTTTGACGAGGAAGCTGAGCCTACGTGCATGGCTTGGAGATTTATACACAAATTGGTCTTGGCTAATCGATTTGGGTCCATTTTATGGGCTTGACCCATGGATCCTAGAGTTTTTTTTATTTTTTTTGGGCCTATATTTTGCGGCTCCAGTAAATTGGTTGGCTGAGAGTAGCCGAATTGTGCATAATTTTACTAGTTAAAATAAAGTATTATAATAATTATGTAGTGTTAATTTATATATATATTTATTAATTTTGGAGTATTTATTTTTTTACAGGAGTATTACAAAAATAAACTTTGGACGTTAATGTAAAAGGTAGTAAATAATGAAAAGAAAAGTGAAGCAAAGCATTGGTGTGGGGTTGCAATTTAAAGGAAGTTGGTAGAGAGAAGAATACTTGGAAACGGAAAACTAATGTGAAACAAAAAAAAAAAAACAAAGGCATGTGTTGGACACAAAGAAACAAGGCTGGAAGACTCAAACAGAATAGAGACGTTGTGAGGGGGAAAGGGCCTACTAGGCCCAACGGTATTGGGCTGCAGGGAGCGAGAGGGCCTCAGGCCCATCAAGTAGGGATCAAAGCAGGATAAGGGAGCCTGAGGCGGAGGCCATGTGCCAAGCGCATGGCATGCCTTCTCGCCTAAAGAGGCCCTGGCACGAGGCCTGGCTTGGTCAAAGAGCCCACCACGGGCAATGGTCACCTGGGGCCTCAGTAGGAAACCAAACCCTGCAAGAAGGTACATAACAAACAACTGTCGCAGAGCACAGGCCACTGAGTGTGTCCAGTCGTGGGCACACTAGTCTAATGACATGTTGCATTTAATGCATGTTAGGGAACTTGAACACGTGACGACGTGCAGTCTGAGGCACCATGGGACGGCATAACCTCGGCCTGACACCATGCTATAGCAGTAGGTTGGTGGCAGGTCTGACTCAAGCACGACCGGACACCCCATGATCTCCCTTGACAATCGAGTCTAATACCCCGATCCCACCTAGGGGAATGGGTCTGATTCTTCTTCTCCTTCTTCATGCTCTTAGCTTTTTCCATCACACTAGAATTTCCACTGACTTTGGCATCGGAGGGTCCTCGGACTACATCGGAGCCCACTCTCTTCCTTCTTTGCAGGTCGCACAAGTTGGGTCTCCGTGGAACTGCCCAGGCTACGAAATACGACAACGTTCAACCCGGGCACCAACAACGAGAGGTTAGCTAAGGGGCTAGATCTTGTAGAAGAAAGAAGGGAAGAGGCGGCGGTACGAACTGTAAATAACAAACGAAAGGTAGAACAACACTTCAACAAACGGGTTAGACCACGCTCCCTCAAGGTAGGTGACATGGTGCTAAAATAGACTAGGGTAACTATTCACGAAGAAGGGAAGTTGGGACCCCGATGGGAAGGCCCATACTTAGTAACTGCAAGAAATTGACCTAGCTCCTACAGTCTCAAGGATAGCTAGGGACTTGAGCTCCTCCACCCATGGAATGCCAAGCACTTGAAGAAATACTTCATGTAAGGATAGGGAGTGATACTTTGTATGAAAAATGTAAACTTATGAGATGAATGAGAATGCAAGGATATTTGCCTTGAATTATTTGTCGTCAAAATTTGGAACCAATGAAGTTGAGTCCCTAGACTAGCTACGAGGTAAGGCCAAATCTCTAGGCTCTCCAACCTCCCATTGAACAGAGCCAAGTCTTTAGACTAGCTAAGAAGTCGAGTCCCTAGACTCGCTGCAGGGTAAGACCAAGTCTCTAGATTCGTTGACCCCCCATTCAACAAAGTCCAATCCCTAGACTCACTGTGTGGCAATGCCAAGTCTCTAGATTCGTCGACCCCCCGTTAAACAAAGCAGACTCCCTAGACTCACCATGAAGTTGAGTCCTTAGATTCGCTGCGTGATCGGTGCAAAACTGCAAGTGCACAGTATTGTAGTTTTATAGTAAAGTGATAAGAAGAGTATCATCCTCAGGGATTGGTAACTTACTTTTGACAAATACCGAAATTATACTTATCTTAATTTTATCTAGAGAAGTCACTAAGATTTTTGTAGTTGCAATTTAAAATAAAATCAATTCCAAAGAAAAATACGCAAAGGAAATAAAAATGATGTTTGAAGATCAAATTAATGGGAAAGAAAACTTCTAGGAAATCGATTTCACCTAATTCCTCACTATGCTTTACTTATCTAACTAATTTAATTTAATTATTTTTGTTTATTAGCAAATCTCTAATTCATCCAAAAGTCTCTTTCGATAGTCAATTGAAAATTATTCTTGTTCATCAATTTACACAAGAATATGCAAATTAATAAGAAAGCAATAAGACCAATGATTTAAATACTACATAGGTTCATACAAGTCTTTCGATCTCTATATTTACCTATGCCGAAATATTCAATATCTATCCTATAATTCCCTCTTTCGATAACAAATCACAAGATTAAAAATCATCTAATCAATAGCCAGTTAATTAGAAGCAATAAACTCAGAATAAATAATTCTTTCTTTAAATTAGAATAGACAATCAAGCATAGCTCGGAACTATGTTACATCATTTTCCTGGAATAAATAAAATTTAGTTTATGCTAAAAATTGAATTCAACATAAACGAATTCACCATAATTGTTCTGAGAATATTGGAAGGGAAATAAACACTGAAAAATACTTCTCACAATCGCAGCTCGTCTTCAAAAACACCAGGAAAGTATTCACTCATTCTCTCTCGTTTGTGCCCGTGTTTGATCCCAGCGTACGTGCAATGCGTGGAACTTTCTCTAAAACAGATGACTTGAACTCTTCCAGCTGATTCTCTCTATCCCAAACAGTGTTCTCCAGTCAAAATTACGGCCATACGATGTAAAATCACAAGTATATACCCTGACGGCGGAAAAATCCTAGATATGTAAAATACGATATTCGCTCGAGTGGCGTGTCGAGCCCGCATCGAGCGTTCAACTCTGCTTGACTTCGCTCGAGCGTCTAATGTCTCCGCTCTAGTGAACTCCCCTCCCGCAACCCGCTTGAGCTCACTGTCGAGCGGCCTTCGAGCGTTTGAATCTGCCTGAATCTGCTAGAGCGGCCAATGCCTCCGCTCGAGCGATGTGGTAAAATATATGAATTTCTGCAAGTCATCACTGCAGGGTAAGGCCAAGTCTCTAGTCTTATCGACCCCCCAATCAAAAAAGCCAAGTCCTTAGACTCCTCAAGAAGTCGAGTCCTTAGACTTGTTGCAGGATAAGGCTATTTCCCTAAACTCGTGGACCCCTCGCTCAAAAAATCTAAGTTCCTAGACTCGCCCTAAGTCGAGTCCCTGGATTCGTTGCAGGGTAAGGCCAAATCTCTAGACTAGCCTCCCCTCCACTCAACAAAGTTGAGTTCCTAGACTCACCGTGAAGTTGAGTTCCTAGAATCGTTGCGGGGTAAGGCCAAGTCCCTAGATTCGTAGACCCCCTACTCAACAAAGTCGAGTCCCTAGACTCACTGCAGGGTAAGGCCAAGTCTCTAGATTCCCCGACCTCCTGTTCAACTAAGCTGAGTCCTTAGAGTCGCTAAGAAGTCGAGTCCCTAGACTCATTGTAGGGTAAGGCCAAGTCTTTAGGCTTGCTGACCCACCGTTGAACAAAGCCTAGTCTCTAGAATCATCGACCCCCCGCTCAACAAAACTGAGTTCTTAGACTCGCTGTAGGGTAAGTCCAAGTCTTTAGACTTGCCAACCCCCCTTTCAGGAAAGCTGAGTCCCTAGACTCATTGACAAGTCAAGTCCCTAGACTCGTTGCGGGGTAAGGCTAAGTCTCTAGACTCACCGACCCTCTATTCAATAAAATTGAGTCCTTAGACTCACCATAAAGTCGAGTTCCTAGACTCGTTGCAGGGTAAGGCCAAGTCTTTAGACTTGCTGACCCCCAGTTCAACAAAGTTGAGTCTCTAGACTCGCCACGAAGTCAAGTCCTAGACTTGTTGTGGGGTAAGGCCAAATCTATAGACTCGTTGACCCCTCGGTCAACAAAGTTGAATCCCTACACTTGCTGCAAAGTCGAGTCCCTAGACTCATGGACCCCCCGCTTAACAAAGCTGAGTCCCTAGACTCTCTCCGAAGTGAGTCCTTAGACTTGTTGTGGGTAAGGTCAAGTCTCTAGACTCGCCGACCTCCCGCTCAACAAAGTTGAATCCCTAGACTGGCTGCGAGGTAAGGTAAAGTCTCTAGATTCGCCTACCCCCCGCTCAACAAAGCTGAGTCCCTAGACTCACCACGAAGTTGAGTCCCTAGACTCATTGTAGGGTAAGAGGCTAAGTCTCTAGACTCGTTGACCCCCTATTTAACAAATCCGAGTCCCTAGACTCGCTGTGAAGTTGAGTCCTTAAACTCGCTGCGGGGTAAGGCCAATTTGCTAGACTTGCCAACCCCCCGCTCAACAAAGCCAAGCCCTGGACTCGTCGTGAAGTCATGTCCCTAGACTCATTGAGGGTGAGGCCAAGTCTCTAGGCTCGCCGACCCCTCGTTGAACAAAGGCGAGTCCCTAGACTCGCTGCAGGGTAAGGCCAAGTCTCTAGACTCACCGACCCCTCATTCAAAAAATTCAAGTCTTTAGACTCGTTGCAGGATAGGCCAAGTTTCTAAGCTCGCCGACCCCTCGTTCAACAAAGTCGAGTTCCTAGACTTGCTGTGGGTCAAGGCCAGACACTAGCTCTCGAGCCCCTTGTCGAGACTTCGCTTCCAAGGCCCCAACCCCAAAGAAATAAAAAAGAATTAAGAGGGGGGAGAGAGAGTAACAAGTAAGACACAAGCAGTTGGAAGAATGGTACTTTCATTACATTTATGCACAACGCGTGTTCATTACAAGGTACAAGGGTGAAGGAAATTTTTACAAGAAACTCTACAAAAACAAAAGGGCCCAGAGCCCGAATCTGAGGAGGAGGAAGAGGACCATCCGCGGGGAATGGAGGATATCCAGGCTTCCTGAAGTTCTTGACGTAGGCCCGCACTTGGGAGTTTAAAGGAAAAGAGATCAGGTCTAGGTGTGATGCCCTCAGATTTCCGTTTGGGATCGGACGGACATCTGAAGCGTCGGGACATGTAACACAAGGTTACCTGCCCCCGTACATGACATATAGGATGCAATGTTCCTAACATGCATCTAGCATTATGCAATATTCGCAGCGGATATTTTTTTTTTTTTTTTTTATACTATGCACCGAACTTATAACATCTCAAAGAATTAAAACATAATCCATGCATACTAAAATAAATAACCACGATTACAGTACGGGTCTCAGAAGACTGTAATCTCAAAACATGGTGACTAGACTCTATATTACAGTACCAAAATACACTTATTGAACCAGTTCATCGAGTAACTCGCGTAACTCAATTAACAAGGTTAGAATACTGTCCCAAAAGAAACTAACTATAGAAGCTGAAAACTCTGCATCGCATCTGCGGCGTCTAGTCAACATCCTCCAGCCTATCGGTATTTGCTCCTTGTTCTGAACCTGACACATCGCCTACCATTCGGGGAAAAAATGGTAGTTGGGACTACCATGGTGAGATTTGATTACAAATCTCAGCAAGTTAACAGAAAACTTTCACACAGGTTAATGATGTATGCATAGAAATAAAGGTATGAATGCACCATCAAAATTGAAAGTAAACATAACATAACTTGACATAACATGGCATAAAATAATAAGCATAATGTGACATGACATAACATGGCATGAGTTGACATAATTGAACTGAAACAGAAGCTTAGCTTAACGTGACATGAACTTAAATCATAGCATGGATGTGAACTTGAAACATAACATGTACTTGAACTTTAAGTTTAACATGAACGTACACATAACGTAACGTGAAATATGACTTGAACATGAAATACATGAACTTGGAATCTTATTTAATTGTCTTGATTAATAACGTAACCATATGGGTGCTACACGGGTCCCCTAGAGCCGTGTGTCCCTGCCGATTACCGCATCACAACACAGGTATCTAGACCAGCTGTGAGTGCGTTAATACGTACTCCACAGTTGTTGTGGCCCCACGTATTCTACGTGTCACAATTGCTGTGTCTCACGTAGTGTATGCTCCACAGTTGTTGTGGCCCCATACTTCATGCTCCACAGTTGTTGTGGCCCCATGAATACACGTAACATAAAATATGGCACCATCGGCGTTAGTGCCTGGCGCGCTCCGGTGACCAGTTACTTAGGCCCCATTCGCAACCTGTTGACTGTACTTCGTCAACCCAGGGAATTTCACACCTATTTAGACACTCCAGCGTGAACAAAGGAGTTCCACTAGGATATTACCCCATCCTAGCATTTAGGGTCGTGATTGACATGAATAACTTAACTTGAACATGATCTGAAACTTATATGAACTTTACATAAGGTGAACCACGCTTGAGTCCGTGGCACCGCATAACATAACTTGTGGTGAACATGCTTAGATCCGTGTCACCCTTAACATAACTTGTGATGAACACGCTTAGGTCCGTGCCATCCTTAACATAACTTGTGGTGAACACGCTTAGGTCCGTGTCACTCTTAAATATCTTATCTTTCTTAATACATGAGATATTATTTAATATCATGAACTTTTCTAACATGGCGTATACTTGTAAATGGCACAATATGATTTAAACATAAACATTCCATGACATACATGTAACATATGACATACTTAACATGGCATACTTATAACATACAACATTGCATGACATAAAAGATTTTGTAACAGATAAATATTCATAAAAGAATAAATCATGCGTAACAGATAAACATGTAATGACATGACATATATGATAACATACATACATAAATTGTAGTTCCCTTACCCATCATACATACACAATAAACTGATAGTAAGTTAGAAGCTAACTTACTCAGATCGTCGGGTTCTACGAGAATAAAGTGTGAAACACGAGGAACTGTAAAAGGTCATTCTAAAAGTTAGAAATTTAATTACTAACAATTAGAAACATGAAAACAAGCTAACTTAGAGTAAAATTATCATTTTACCCTCTACATGTGGGAAAACGACCATTTTACCCATAACTTAAGGATTTCACATCCTAACTCCAAAAATTTCCAAAATTTACATTCCTCATGTAAATTTTGTCTTAAACTCAAATATTAACTCAGAAAAATTTAAGACAAAACACAACTATGAAAAACACACTATGGCCGAAACATCCATAGGCCATTTCTCTTGATTTTTGTTGCAATTCCTTCCAACTTCAAAACTCATGCTTAAACCAAAATTTTGCACCAACCATCTTCCAATCCTAGGTTTAAAACCATACTTAAAACATCCATTTAGAAAAGACTTATAATCAACACCAAACTTGTTTTTGTAAAAAGATCAAAACACTTGAATCACAAGCTTTGTCCTTAAATCAAAACATCACCAAGAATTCCAAAAAAATCAAATCTTACTTCTAACATATTCATAACATCATCCTCAGATAAACCATGCTTTAAATCATCAAACTAAAGTCACCAAAATCACAAAAATAACACTTGGAGTTTTTGATTTTACACTTAGTCCAAAAACAGAAACTTTTTCTTAACTAGCTTTGATAAATCTCTTGATCAATGGCTTAAGAAGGTGAGGTCTTTGAAATAAAGTATCACATGGTTTAAAAACGTGTCTTAAAGAATATCCAACCATCAAAATTAAAATCACATGGCTAAAACCCAACAAAACATGGATCTAACCTAAAAACATCAAATCTTAGGCCTAACCGAAATTCTCTTGCATAGAAAAATCATATCTTTTAAACTAATGCTAAATATCTCCAAAATAACATCCTAACATGAAAATAAGAGACTTATGATCATCATATAAAATATCAAAGCCATTAGAGTAAGATCAAACCACGAAATATTCAAACTTTCTCCAAATAAAAACTGTTTTTCCACTTCCAGTTTTCGAGTTTCTAGATCTAAGAAAATATATCATCAAAAGCTTTATTCATGCAACAAAACTTCAATGAAAACTCTTAAACACATTCTAACAACACTCCATAAAATTTTCGGACCAAGATATGCCCATTAGCTTGGTCAAAAACTCCAAAACATAACATACTCTCCAGATTCACGCCCAGAATGACCTTTCCATGGTTACAAATACTTTTGACTGACCAAATGACCATGGAATGATACGAAAAATATATCTACGGAAACTAGACTCAAAGAGGAACAACTTTTATGAAGGAGTCATTGTGTAAAAATACTTACAAAGGGTCGATAATCTCCACACAAAAAGACACAGAAATCTGCCCGAGAGAGCTCTTTTGGGTTTCTCTCTAAGAACGGGGTGAAGAAATGATTAAAGTGAAGTAAGTGAGTCTTGCACGACTCAAGCCTTCTTCAGGGGGAATATATAGACCTTAAAAATCATTGAGTGGAGGTGTAGACATGTGATAAGGTAGAGGATAGTGGGGGGCAAAGGACAACCTACAAAAGCTATGAGACATGGGACTTGATGGGGTGGGTTCCTCCATATTATTGAGTGCAACTTGATGCAATGAATGGTATAACAAGTGGGGGAGGAAGCTTCTCCAAGGAGCTTTGCCAAGGTGGCCAAATTCGTGGGCCTTAGTGGGCCTCAACCAAGTGGACTTCAATTTAGGGTTTAAATGAGATTTGGTTAGGGTTTGAGATGCTATCAAGCCCAAATCCAATTTTTCTTGGCCCAATCAAATTTCCAAGGTTTAAAAATGTTGGATAAAGATGTCATAATAAGAATTTGAGAAATTAATAGCATGTGAAAGTGATTTAATCAAGTGATTAAACACAATGCTAGAAATTGGATCAAAAGGGCTTGAAGGCCAACTTTAGGGTTTGGGGAAACCGTTTAGGGTTTCGGTTTCAACCAAGTTTTTTTGGAGTTTCAAATAGATTCCAATTATTGAGGATTTCACTGACTAAAACCTATGCGATTAGTCGATTCGTGAAAACTTATGGAGTTTTCACGAGATTTCTAAAGTCTATAGAAATTGCACCATTGAATTTCTAGCGGGCTGTTACACTAGGCCCTTCCGGTAGCCATAAACCCAAACCGTATCCCGGATAGCATTAGAGTTCGTAATTCGGGACCTGATCTCCATAGAATGCTATGCAACATCATCCAAGCATGACCTCAGACCCATAATTTCGAGATCCTAGGCCCTGATGTCAAGGTTCTTCTCAGTCACCTTCTGTGAGAGATCGCTGACCCACTCCTTTAGGTGTTGGGCCTCCTGGGTAACTTTGAAGTGCTTGGACAGCAGCCTTGAGCACTGCCCGGTGATCGAAGCCCAATCCCCTTGGAGCTCCTGCAGCTCCATCACGGTCGACTCCAGCTCCTGCAGCTTCATCCTAGTCGACTCCAACTCTGCAGCATGGGCCTCCTCAAGGCATTTGTAGTGTGACGCCCATCGATGGTTGTTTTCCTTGGTCTCGAGTAGTAGCCTCTTCAACTTCTTCTTCTGCTTGTGCCTCTCAGTGTCTACCTCTAGGTGCTGGAAGCACTTCTGCTTGTCCTCTACCTTGTCAATTAATCCCTGGTGCTTGGTGGAGAGGGCCTTATTCTCTAGGACTACTTGCTTTAGCTTATAGTGCCCATAGCAGACCAACGTTGTAAGCTCTCTACTGGCCTTTGTAAGCTCCCCCAACTCCTCGCCCATCATTGTCGCCAACTGGTCTGTTGCTTGCAAAAAAGAGAACACTTGGAAATTTAAAGGCAAAAGGGGGAAAGGAAACAATAGAATGAGTAGGGTGCAGGAAAGTATACCTGGGCGAAGAAGGGTCGCAGCCTCTTGACTGTCCGCTAGGTGGCTGTGGCCCAGGCCTTGTCAAGATCTAAAGTAGGGCTTGGCTCCCCCTGGCCTCGGCAAAAGAGGAAGGACCCGCAATTTCCAACTGTAGGGAGGGGTTCGCCCTCCCACCCAACTTCGACTTCCCTCTCCTAAAAAACACACCTCTCTTGCCCAAAAGGAACCCCGTTGGTCAGAATGGGGCCACCTGGCGATGGGAACAGTGGGGATGGCTCCACATGGGAGGCAGAAAAGGATCCCGCCTCGGAGTCCCGGGAGTTGCCATTGTCGCTCAGCTTAACGATGGAATGGGAATTCTAGGGATCTTTCATGCCGCCCGCTTGGCTCGACATAGTGGAAGAAGACGGGGGAGGGACAGCCCTAGTGTTGAGGAAGGTGCACCTGGCAACTTCCTCCTGGTCCTTGACCCTAATAACGGGCGAGGAAGTGTTAGAAAGGGTCCCTTACCCTTCCCCATGGCCCTCAACCCTGGTAGCAGTTGGAGAGGCACCGATGGAGGTTTCTCCTTCTTCTTCTCCTTCTTTCTACTTGGCTTCCAGCCTTGAAGACGGTTAGGGAAGCCTCAAGGGAGACGTCCTACTCTTCTTCCTGGCCCCCGGTCTCCGAGGCAGTCCTTTAAGCCTTGCAGGCAGCCTCCTCCCTCAGAGTGTCTTCAAAAGACATGAATGGCTTGACCTCCTTGGCCTAGTGAGGAGTGGGATGCGCAAAAGAACTAAAGAAGGCAGCTTGGAAGTCACCTTCATCTTCTTCTTCTTCTTCCAAGAAGGTGAAGGGTGGGTCAGCAAAAGTGGTACAGGGGCCTACCGAAGAGGAGGAGGTCTTAGCAATAAAGCACAATTCGCTCGGGAATGACATCGTGCTCCCCCAAGTTGGAGGGACGTGGATCTTTGGGTGCATGAACTCCCTCTGTCCTTGTCCTCGACTCCAACTGTCCTTGTTTTTCAAACTACCTGGCTCCTAGAGTCACTCCCTGGGGAGCGTCTCCTCTAGTGTTGGGTGGGTTGTGAAGCACCTTCAGCTGCTTTCCCTTGTCGCTGATGGAACTTGAAGTATACTTCCAGCCCCGGGGTGATGGGATCTCACCCAAGAAGTCCCGGGGCCAATCACATATGAGTGATTGAGTGTGGACAGGTAATCTCAAATATTTTCTTCAGAGAGGCTCAGGTCGGTGTGCGACTCATCAGGGTGAGCCTTTACCCAAGCCATCTCGACTTCTAGTCGGACCTCTTCTCTCTAGTTTAGCCTAAGGTCCAGGTTCTCTAAGAAAGGAACCCCAGACCACCTAGGTGGGATATTTTTGGTGGACTGCCTCCCCCTCGGGTATTCCTAACCCAAGCCCATCACAAAAAAGAATTTCTAGGGGTAGTCCTTAATGCTCTAGTGTGGCAATCTTCCAGCCAGCAATCTGAGCCTAGAAACTACACATGCTCCTCGGAAGACGATTGATGCAGTACACTGATAAAAATTCCTGAGTAGTTAGATTGGGATACTCCTTGGCAGCTCCGATGAGGGCCTTCCGGAAGATGATGTCACTGGACACTAGAAGTTACCAGTCGTTAGGGTGGAGCTGAGCTGGGGCCAACCCTAGATAGTTGAGAACTTCCTAGATAGGGTGGCAGAACGGGAGGCGCACAACCTTCGAAAACATCAGAGGGTAGAAGGCCAACCGGGACTCCATCCCATCAGAGGAGACCGCATGTTCCCTCACCCGGGGAATCTCCAGAATGGCTGAGCGGGGAAGGTTGTATTTGGTCCTAAAAATTTAAAGGTCTGTGCTGGTGATTGACGAAACCCAGCGCTTCCTTATGAAATACAGGGGGATAGACTCGGATGGAGCTTTGGGGGCCATGGGAGTTACTAAAGGTGATAGAAGAGGTTTGGGAATCAGAGGAAGATGGTAGTGGAAAAGAGTTTGGAAAGCAGAGGAGGAATAAAAGGCCTAGGAAGGGGAGCAAGGCAAGGTGGTAGGAGGAAAGTTGAGGAGGAACAACGACGCGACAGAGGTTCGGCAATTGAAGGAAGCGCAGAGAGAGGGGTAGAAATGAGGAAAATGGAATAGGGAAAGGCTTTATATAGCCAAGGGAGACTGGAAGGCATGTGGGAAATGAAGTAGCACAGACAATGATGACATTAGCAAAACAGTTCGGGAATCCCAACGGACGTGACTAGCACAGGTGGCAGCCTTCCTGTCAGGCATGTATGACGCATGGGCCAATGAGCTTTGCGGTACATGGGAAGACGTGCAACTGGCCTATCCAATCAATTCTCAGGAAATTGGAAAGCCACAGGAGCCAAGGAGACGTGCACTCATAGGAGGGACAGGGCCTAAGGAACTCAACCGACGGGGAAAGGAAGCAAGATGACCCCAACCGTTGGAAATTGAAGGGGCGTCGGGAGCCCAAAGGCCTCCTTCCCAGTGCATTAATTGAATTCCCACTGCACCTCTATTATGAGAATTCGCGGGGTACTGTGTGGGGGAAAGGGCCTAGGCCTAATGGTATAAGGCCGTTGGGAGTAAGAGTGCCTTAGGCCCATCAAGTAGGGATCTAAGCAGGATAGGGGAGCTCGAGATGGAGGCCATATGCCGAGCCCATGGCACACCTTCTTGCCTAAAGAGGACCTGGCACCAAGCTCGACTTGGTTGAAGAGCCCACCGCGGGTAGCGGTCACCTGGGGCCTCGGTAGGAAACCGAGTCCTAGAAGAAGGTACATAATGGACAACTGTCGCAGAGCACTGGCGGCTAAGTGTGTTTGGTCATGGGACCACCAATCTAGGGACATGCTGCATTTAATGCATGTCAGGGAACTCAAACACTAGACGATGTGCAGTCTGAGGCACCATGGGATGGCACGACCGCGGCCTGACACCTTGCCGTAGCAGCAAGCTGGTGGTAGGTTTGACCCAAGCACGACCTGGCAACCCATGATCTTCCTTGACAACCGGGTCTAAGTCAGGTATAAATACCCCAATCCCACCTAGGGGAATGTGTCTGATTTTTCTTCTCCATTTTCACTCTCTTAGGTTTCTCCATCACCCCATAACTTCCACTGACTTTGGCATAAGAGGGTCTCCGGACTACACTGGAGCCCACTCTCTTCCTTCTTTGCAGGTCGCACAAATTGGGTCTTCGTGGAACTGCCTAGGCCACGAAACACAACATCAATAGACATGAATGAATAATGAAATTGAAGTTTGAAGTGACAAAAGGGAAATAAAAAAGGGGAAAAAGTAAGGCCTTAATGTATATAAATACAATAGTGTGAACTTGCACCAGGGGCTGATACGAGAGACAAGGGCACGTCGAATGAAACCTAAGAAGAAGGAAAAAAAGATCAAATTGCACGTCTGGGGCATCTCGTACAGATTGAAGAAAAAAAGGAGTAAAACTCCAATTTTACAGCTATGTTTAAGTCTTGAAATTACTATAACTTTTATACTTTTAGCTTCTTTTAAATATTGCATTGATGCTTATTTACGTTCAAATTTTAGAGTTTATTTTCATGAACATGTCTAGCTAAATTTTTAACTAGGGTTAAGGATGAAACCTCATTGAAGATTAGTAATATTATTTATGAGATTGATTTTTTTTTTTAGTTATTTATGTGTTCAACGATATATATTTCTTGCTTCATATCAATTGAGAGAGATAGAGTTCTTGATATGAGTTCAATTATGTTTTTCTCATGAGCTAGAATAATTTTAATCAATTGAGTGCCTAATCTATAATTTTGTCAAAAATAAAATCTTATATCTTTTGTGATTTATTTTAACAGATAAAAGTAATGATCAAGTGAAGAAGAATGTACTTTAGATATTTTGTTTACAAATAAGGGTTTCGACGATGCTATTTTCTATGATAACAAGATTGATTTCTAGATTATCATGTAAATGTTGGGGAAGAATCAATTTTCATAAATATATTATTCTGAATTAAATGAGGTGGATTCTAAAACCTTAGTTCATTCTCCATTAGTGGTTTATTCGTTGTTTAGATTAGCTTGCATCTCTAGAATTTATTTTAGTTCTTTTTATTGTGATTAGTTTATTAAATTAATTATTTTTTGCTTTGATTAATTGATTTTTTAGATCTTAATTTCTTATTTTATTTTACAACTTATCTTTCTGAACTAAATTATAATTTATTTGGTTTATATTTGATTGGTTTCCTATGTTTTTACATGTTCCAGTGTGTTCAACCTGTTTCTTGCTAAAAGTATACTTTGTTACGATTTGTGGACTTGCGATTATATTTAAAATTTCAAAACATTGGCCCATTATATTCTAGGGTTTGCCTAAAATATTCACGGGTCTAGTATTCAATAATTTCCATGGGCCTCATCTCAAATTCTAAAATAACCCAACTCGTCTCCTAAGTTTTTCGGGCCAATTACTAATTAAAACAGATTCCATTTGGTCCAACGCTAACTTAGAATGGTTAGCATTAAAAAAGAATGATTGCTAAATTTGGCCGGAGCCCTCTCTTTAGATGAGCTCTCCACCTCAAAATGAGCTAGTAGTTCTTTCCATCAGTTTCCAAAAGTGTGTTCAGTTACTCTCCCAATCCCACCTTAAAAGTTTCCTTTTGAGGAATCAAACCAACAACCTTTCGATTGCAGCCTCTTAGTCAACCAACCCAGAAACAACCTCCCATACCCCACAATTCGAAACTACCAAATACCAAAAAAATGACTGCAAACCAAGAAGACATTGATAGCCTCATCACTCAAGTTAAGGGATTATCTTGGGATGACCTGCACCTGGAGCTAGAGATAACCACAGCAAACCCATTATTCAAATCTGACCTTGATTGGTAAACTACTATCGTCCAAGCCACTCAATAGAAACACATTCCATGCCATGATAAAGGCAATATGGAGCTTTGTTCTGGGTCTTTTTATTGAGGACATAGAAACAAATACGTTTTTATTTACGTTCCCAACTCAGCAAGACAAGGACAAAATTCTAGCAAACATGCCATGGAATTTCAAGGGTTTTTATATGGTCTTGAAGAACTGGCCTCCTAGATTGAGCATTCAAGAGGTAAGTCTTAAGACCTCAATCTTTTGGGTTCAAGTTCATGGCCTCCCATTGGAGATGCTTACAGACCATAATGCCAAGCAGATAGGCAATGTTCTTAGGAATTTATTGGAAGTTGATAGAGTCTTGATCTTTGGTGTAGCCTTGAGAAGGTTTTTGCACATAAGAGTAGAGATTAATATTGAGAATCCTCTTTCTAATCTTTTCGATCTCAACAGGCTAGGTCGTGTAGCAAAAAAAGTTCTACTCAAGTATGAAAGACTATCAGATTTTTGCTATTGTTGTGGCCATTTGGGGCATGTGGCTCAGGCATGTCCTTTGCATGCAGTCATACCAGAAAATTCAAGAGCTCAAACTACAGGAGGATCCCAAGGCGGCTTCAGGAAGCAAACCATCCAATTGAAGGGATGCCACCCATGCTGATACTGCAACCAGCAGTTGTTGCACTAGCGTTGGAGCAAAATGTTGGGCATCCACATAAGGAGCACATTCCAAGTCGTAGAGGCAACCTGAGACCGAGTGAGGTGCGGGACTCTTATAGTTCCTGGCCCAACCTTAATCCAACTTAGCCCAGAGGAGTAATCCCACCAGTTGGAATAAGGGAACCTGTCTCAAAAGTTCACAGGCAAGGGCATCCATGGGGAAAACTTTTTTCAACAAGGGTGAAATATGTTTGTAGAGAAGGTAAACTACTATTCCAAGCTTGAAAACAACGGAAATACAATCAATATCTTTGCTGGAGTATCTAATGCTGATTCTTGGACTAGTGCATCTGGAAGTAAACCTTCAATGGCTGCCGAAAGCAAGCAAACGACAAAAAAGGAAGGTGGTGAACAGTGGGCCAAAATAGTATCTGCGAACCCATTAATTCAACCAACCCAATATTAACTTCTTCTGACAATACATCTTTCTTGAGCCATCCAACATTAACCCATGAGATTTTCGACCCTCAGCAGCAAGCAGGAAATGTCAGTCCTCTCAGGAAGCTACTACTGTCAACAGGCCAAATTTCGTATCCCTGAGTGGCCCATGTATGTTGTTAAGGTCCAATAAGACTGAACCAAGCCCAACTTCCCTGCAGAAGTCGACTAGCCCCATTTTTGGAACCCAACCATACCCAGTCAACAGGCCCACCACTTTATGCTCACTTCCACAAATAGAACCTGTTGAAACCTAGTTGAAAGTAAGTGACAAACAGAAGCCCCAGAAGCTTAGTCTAAACACCACCCATAGCCTAAACCGGAACCCACCCCAGTGGGTAAATGTCCTTCCCCTAATTTCAGACTTGACGAAATCCCTAGAAGCTAGAAACCCATCCTCGAATGATGAACTCAAGCTGAATCCTCCAATCACTCAAAGCAAACACTTTGATCCAATCCCATCCATTACCCCTCCCCTCACTGCAACCTGCCAATCTAATCCATCTACCCTAACTCCAAAACCAACCCCTGTTTTGGAACTACTTCTGATCCAAAAGAGCACTCACTGGAAACTGTTGTTCGAACTAGCAAGAAAGGCCTGGAACACAATAACGACAAGATTCCTCCTAAGACATCGACCCATAGTCACATGCCCCAAAGTACAAGAAGACATTGGTGATATTGAGGACGTGGGTAAGACACTTGCAACAATTGCAAAAGAGAGAGGACTGAAAAAAGAGATCAAAAAGGAAAAGCTGAAGCTGAAACAAAAAGAAAAAGCTCCATAGTAGAACCTTGTGGTGGCGGGTAATGCTTCATTCTTTAATCAGACATAAAATTTTGGGAATGAAGTGGCTGAGGTGGCGGGCCCTAACCTACCACCACTCCTAAAATGAGGATCTTAGTCTGTAATTGCAGAGGCATTGATCGGCCGCTTGCAATGCATAATTTGAGGGCATAAATCAGGACTCACCTCCCTGATTTAATTTTCCTATCAGAAACTTTACTTTCGGATAATAAGACTACTGGTGTTGTGAATAGATTAGGCTTTAACTTGTATTTGCATTGCCCTCCCTTGAGGAAATGGGGAGGATTATTATGTATGTGGTGTCTTGGAGTCGATGTTGAACCAATCTTTATTAATAATAATGTTATGGCTTTGTTAGTGTATTCAGATCCTGTGCATATGCCATGGTTACTCTTTTTAGCTTACTATCCTACTTAATTGCAAGAAAAATAAAATTTTCATAATTTCAGACGAAACGACTATTTAAAATTGTAAATTTATTTATAGGGGCACTTCGGGGTTGAGTTTTGGTAAACGTTTTTTATTATAGGTTAATATGAATATTTAGGATTTTTCAGTACTAAGTTTATTACACTTTTTTTTGGAGTGAATAGTAACCTCGATAAGCGTACTAAGTGCAGTGTTTTCAAAATCACAGTGTAGAATGTCCAAATTAGGTTAGAGAAGTTTTATTTGGACACTTGGCAAGGTCTTAGCCACATATAGTGAATAGTATTAGACTCTTGGCACAAAGGGGAACCATTAGATGGATTTGTGAAGGAAATGAAGGTGTGAGATCATGCCACCTAAACAAAACCTTTATTCATCTGATTAACCAAATTGAGCCAGATCAAAGAGGGTTTCAACCCTAGTGAAACCCTAAATGGTTGGAATCCAATTGAAACCCCAAAAACTTGGTTGAAACTGAAACCCTAAACGGTTTCCCCAAACCCTAAAATTGGCCTTCAAACCTTTTTTGATCCAATTTCTAGCATTGTGTTTAATCACTTGATTAAATCACTTCCACATGCTATTAATTTCTCAAATCCTTGTTATGACATCATTATATAACCTTTTAAATCTTGAAAATTTGATTGGGTCAAGAAAATTTGGATTTGGGCTTGATAGCATCTCAAACCCTAACCAAACCCCCTTTAAACCCCAAATTGAAGCCTACTTGGTTGAGGCCTACCTTGGCAAGGCTTCTTGGAGAAATTTCCTCCCCCACATGGCAGACCATTCACTGCCCTTGGCTGCACCAAATAGCGCCTTGATGAGATGGAGAAACCCACCCCATCAACCTCCATACCTCACAGCTTTTGTAGGCAGTCCTTTCCCCTCTCTATTCTCCACTTTATGTCACATAGCTACCTCCAATCAATGGTCATTCAAGTCCATATATTCCCCCTCCAGAATTATAGAGTCGTGCAAGATATACTTCTTTCCCTTTAGTCACTTTTTCACCTCGTTCTTGGAAAGAAACCCAAAAGAGCTCTCTCGGGCAGATTTCTGGGTCTTTTTGCGTGGAGATTTTTGACCATTTGTAAGTATTTTCACACGATGACTCCTTCAAAAAAGTTGTTCCTCTTTTAGTATAGTTTCCATAGATATATTATTCGTATCATTCCATGGTTATTTGGTCAGTAAAAAGTATTTTTAACCATAGAAAGGTCATTCTGGGCTTGAAACTAGAGAGTACGTTATGTTTTGGAGTTTTTGACCAAACTAATGGACATATCTTGGTCCGAAAATTTTATGGAGTGTTGTTAGCATGTTTTTAATAGTGTTCATTGTGGTTTTGTTGCATGAATAAAGCTTTTGATGATAGAGTTTAATGATCTAGAAACTTGAAAACTGGAAGTGGCAAAACAGTTTTTATTTGGAGAAAGCTTGAATATTTCGAGGTTTGATCTTACTCTAAAGGCTTTGATATTTTTATATGATGATCCTAAGTCTCTTATTTTCATGTTAGGATGTTATTTTGAGGATATTTAGTATTAGTTTCAAATATATGATTTTTCTATGCAAGATGATTTCAGTTAGGCCTAAGATTTGATGTTTTTGGATTAGATCCATGTTTTATTGATTTTTAGCCATGTGATTTTAAGTTTGATGGTTGGATCTTAATTAAGACACATTCTTAAATCATGTGATGCTTTGTTTCGAAGATCTCACGTTCTTAAGCCATTGATCAAGAGATTTATCAAAGCTAGTTGAGGAAAAAGTTTCTGCTTTTGGACTAAGTGTAAAACCAAAAACTCCAAGTGTTATTTTGTGATTGGTGACTTTAGTTTGATGATTTAAAGCATGGTTGATCTTAGGATGATGTTGTGAATATGTTAGAAGTAAGATTTGATTCTTGGAATTCTTGGAGATGTTTTGATTTAGGGTCAAAGCTTGTGATTCAAGTGTTTGGATCTTTTTACAAAAAAGTTTGGTGTTAATTATTAGCATTTTTTAAATGGATATTTTAAGTATGGTTTTAAACTTAGGATTGGAAGATATTTGTTGCAAAATTTTGGTTTAAGCATAAACTTTGAAGTTGGAAGGAATTGCAACAAAAATCAAGAGAAATGGCCTATGGATGTTTCGGCCATAGTGTATTTTTCATAATTTTGTTTTCTTTTAAATTTTTCTAAGTTGATATTTGAGTTTAGGACAAAATTTTCATGAGAAATGTAAATTTTTGGAGTTAGGATGTGAAATCCTTAAGTTAGGGTAAAATGGTCATTTTCCCATATGTAGAGGGTAAAATGGTAATTTTACTCTAAGTTAGCTTGTTTTAATATTTCTAATTGTTAGTAATTAAATTTCTAACTTTTAGAATACCCTCTTACAGTTCCTCATATTTCGTGCTTTATTATCGTAGAACGCGACGATCGAGGTAAGTTAGCTTCTAACTTACTATCAGTTTACTGTGTATGTATGATGGGTAAGGGAACTACAATTTATGTATGTATGTTATCATATATGCCAAGCCATGCCACGTCATTACATGTTTATCTATTAGGCATGATTTATTCTATCACGAATATTTATCTGTTACACAATATATTCTGTCATATATTACTATATATTATAAGTATGCCATATGTTACATGTATTTCATATCTTGTAATATTTACCATTGCAAGTATATCATGTTAAGTAAAGAGGTCAGATCAAGTTTATGCTAAGTCAAGTTTCAGATCACGTTCAAGTTAAGTTATTCATGTCAATCACGACCCTAAGTGTTAAGATGGGGTAATATCCTAGTGAAACTCCTTTGTTCACGCTGGAGTGTCTAAATAGGTGTGAAATTCCCTGAGTTGATGAAGTACAGTCAACAAGTTGCGAATGAGGCCTAACTAGCTGGTCACCAGAGCGCGCCAGGCACTAACGCCGATGAAACCATATTTTATTTTACATGTGTTCACAGCAAGTGTGGCACAAACAATTCATGGGGCCACAACAACTGTGGAGCATGAAGTATGGGACCATAACAACTGTGGAGCCTACACTACATGAGACACAACAATTGTGACACGTAGAATACATGGGGCCACAACAACTGTGGAGTACGTATTAACGCACTCACAGCTGGTGTAGATACCTGTGTTGTGATGCGGTAATCGGCAGGGACACACGGCTCAAGGGGACCCGTGTAACACCCATATGGTCACGTTATTAATTAAGTCTATTGAATAATATTCCAAGTTCATGTCAAGAAGTTAAGAATAAGCAATCATGGTAATCCCATGAGATAAGAATAAGCAATCATGGAGACCCCAAGAGATAATAATAAGTTTAAGATCAAGTTCATGTTATGTTATGTTATGTTCACGTACATGTTATGTTCATGTTCACGTTAAGTTTCAAGTTCATGTTTATATCATGTTATGTTCACGTTTATGTTATGTTCAAGCTCACGTTCATGTTATTTTATGTTTCAAGTTTATGTTCATGTCATGTTATATTCACGTATATGTTATGTTCAAGTTCATGTTCACATTATGTTATGTTCATATTTACATTATGCCTCAAGCTCACGTTTATGTCATGTTATGCTCGGGTTTATGTTAAATTCAAGTTCATGTTTATGTTATGTATGTTCACGTTCATGCTATGATTAAAGTCCATGTTATGTTTCAAGTTCACGTTCATGTTATGTTGCTAGCCCATGTTATATTTTAAGTTCAAGTTCATGTCATGTCAAGTCAAGTTCAATTCACATTTCAGTTCAGGTTATGTCAGTTATGCCATGCTATATGTCAAGTTATGCTATGCTTACTTAAGACTTTAATTATGTATTCATGCTTTTACTGTCATGCATTCATAATTAACCTGTGTGGGAGTTTCCTGTTAACTTACTGAGATTTGTAATCAAATATCACCGTGGTAGTCCCAACTACCATTCCTCCTGAATGGTAGGCGATGTGTCAGGATCAGAGCAGGGAGCGGACATATAGACTAAAGGAGGTTGACTAGATGCCGCAGACACAACGTGGAGCTTACAGCTTCCATAGATAGTTTTTGGACAGTATTCTGGCCTCTTTAGTCGAGTTACACGAGTTACTTGACGAACTTCCTCTATAGTGCTTTTTTTGGTAATGTAAATATGGAGTCTGGTCTTTTATGTTTTTGAGGTTACAGTCTTTTAAGACTCGTACTGAAATCATGGATGTTTATTTTGTTAAGTATGCTTGGATTACGATTTAACTATTTGGGATATTATAAGTTTGGTGCATAATATTGCTTAAGAAAAAAAAATTATCCGCTGCGAATATTGCATAATGCTAGATGTATGTTAGGAACATTGCATCTTATATGTCATGAATGAGGGTAGGTAACCATGTGTTGCCCGATGCTTTAGATGTCCGTTCGATTCCAAGCGGAATCTGGGGGCGTCACAAAAAATCTCCTCTGATAAAAACGCTTTCCTTTGTGAAACTCCCACTGAAGAAGAAATCTTGGAAACCATAAAGCAAACTCCCTCTTCTAAATCCCCAGGTCCTGATGACTTTACAGGTGTTTTCTATAAAAATTATTGGGGGATTATAAAGGAGGATCTAATTAGAGCAATAAAATATAATTTTTTGAAAATGGTCAATTTTTGCAAGAATTAAACCACACACACATATCACCTTAATTCCCAAAACTGATTCTCCTACTAAAGTACAACATTTTAGGCCAATCAATCTTTCGAATGTGTGTTACAAAATTATTGCAAAAATTCTCACAAATAGGCTGAAAAGGGACCTTAATCTCCTTATTTCCCCTATCAATCCGCTTTTATTCTTGGAAAAATCATTCAAGGAAATACAATTGTGGCACAAGAGATTTTTTATTATATGAAAAAAACCAGGAAAAAAGCAGGGTTGAGCTATTAAAATTGACATGGAAAAAGCTTTTGATTTTATGGAATGAGAGTTTGTTTTAAACATTCTTAACTATTTGGGGTTTCACCCTAAGTGGATTAATTGGATTAGAACTTGTATCACTATGGTCTTCTTCTTTGTGCTCATAGATGGTGTGTCATGTGGCCACATTGCACCCTCTAGGGGACTTAGGTAAGGAGACCTGCTTTCTTCGTTCCTTTTCATCATAGGTAGTGAAGTTCTCTCTAGGTTAATAAATAGGGAACAAAGCTTGGGCCACATTCAAGGGATTAAAATGGGAAGGGGAGGTCCTCTTCTCACTCATCTTCTTTTCACGGATGACCTCATTTTATTTGGTTATGCTTCTGTAAACAATGCCCAATCCTTCCTTAGGTGTCTTGAAAAATACTCTGCTTGGTCTGGCAAAAGGGTTAACAAAAATAAATTGTCCATCCAGTTAAGTAAAACAACCCCCCTCAATTCTGTCAGAAGTATCAAATCGATACTAGACTTCAAGCTTTCTTGAAACAAGCTCAAATACCCCGACCTTCACTTAAATCTGACCAAGACCAACAAAAGTCATTATGATGACATCAAGAACAAAATCCAAGGTAGGCTAGCTGGTTGGAAAGCAAAACTTTTGTCACAGGCTAGTAGAACAACCTTGATAAGATAAGTAGCTAGTTCCATTCCAACTTACATGATGTCTAGCATCCTCATCCCAAAGAGTGTCACAGGGAATATTGATAAGTCATTCATGACATTTTGGTGGCGTTTTGACCCCCCAAAAAACTCATAATTTCACTCCAAAATCTTGGGGTTCCATTTGTAAACCAAAGTCTATGGGAGGACTCGATCTAAGACTCGTCTTAAACTTTAATAAGGCTCTCTTGAGTAAGTTAGAATGGTCTCTTCTCAACAATGATTCCTATCTTTGGAAAAATGTCATTTCTCAAAAATATTTGAAAACATCTTCCTGGCTAGAAGTCTCTATAAAGCAAAGTGGCTCTAAGGTTTGGAAAAGTTTGGCAAAATAAAGAGATTTCCTTGCTACCAGTTTCTATCATCAAATAAATAATGGAGCAACCACCCATGTCAGGAATGACCCTTGGATTCCTATCCTTTCACCTGCACTCCCAATCCCTTCTTCAAATGATGTTTTCAAAGATCCTGGTTTAAAATTTTTTGAATTAATTTTAGAGGAGCCAAGGAGGTGGAACATCATCTTTCTTCAAGCTCTTTTCTCAGACTAACCAGAAAGAGAAATTTCAAAAATTCCTCTTAGTCAATACAATTATCAAAATCTGAGAGATGACATTAAATGGCTTCACCACTTAAGTGGCAATTTCTCTGTAAAATCAGCCTATGCTGCCATTGTCTCTTCCACCCACAATTCTAAGATAAGCCACACTCGGAAAAAACTTTGGTCACTCCGAATTCAAGACTGTCTCAAACTTTTTACCTGGAAAGTGCTGAATAATGTGCTGCTGACTAGATCCCTTCTTAAGCAGTGTTTATCACTCGAAAATGAGCAGGCTCTCTGTCCCATTTGTCAGTCCAAGGAAGAAACTACCTCCCATTTATTTATAGAATGTCCCTAGAATTCTTTGGAGACAATTTCCTCAGCCTCTAAACATTGGCATTTTAGGACATGATATCACAAATTGGATTAAGGCCATTTTAGAACCTACTGCTCTTCTCAACATCCAATCTCAGGATGTTAATCATTGCCAATTGTTTGCAATAATAGCCATGGATTGCTTGTGGTTCTATAGAAATCAACTCACTCATGGATCTAAACCTTCCCCTATAGATCAGTTTGTAGCTAATGCTTTGAAGATTTTTTAGGATCATAGGAATGCTTGGGTCTGTAGTTTACTTGGGAACACCACACGCGGGAACCCCCAGATATAGGACAAATTTCAGTTGCATTTGATGTAGTGATTAGGATGTCTGGTAGTGTAGTCGCTACAGTTTGTAGGGATCATTTAGGTAAGATAGTGAGTTGTATTACAAAATTTACATCCATTTGTAAGCCAAATGGTGCGAAAGCTTTGGCAGCATTCATCGGCATCAAAATGCCAGTAGAAAGAAAATGGAAAAACATCAAAATTGAAAGAAATTCCTAGGTGGTAATCTCAGCTCTACAAAGCCCTCAACATGTATCAGACTGGTCCATTGAAGGTAAGACAAGAGATACTTGTCTTTTGCTCAGCAGCTTCGAAAGGTGGAAAGCTGTTAAAATACATCGGGCTCAGAATCGGTGCATGCACACTCTGGTGCATTAATGGGCATCTTCAAATAATTTCTTTGGAGATATACCCCTCATCAGGTTACTAGATTACATGCTGGAGTTGCACAGTGGAAAATATCCTCCACCAAATTCTCTTTGTAACTGTTTTTGTAATTTTATAGTAGTCGTTTTAGCTAAACTTTGTCGCTTTCTCTTTCTCTTTTGCTGCTGTTTTAGTTGGTTCTATTTTCTTATCAATGAAAGGTTTCATCTTTTGGAGAAAAAAAAGATTCCATTTGGTCCATAAAATATTGAATGGTTGTAACCTAATTACCAAGCCCAATAAAAATCTATATTCAACCATAATAAAATTTTAGACTTGTGATCTATTCAAAATAACTCAATAAATCTCACATACACTAACTATAAATATTAACTTCAATAGATTAATAGTTCGTAGACTTTGACGTGGGCGTTACATTCTCACATCTTCAACAAGTGGAGTCAATTATGCATGTCTGTACGTATAATTAGGCTGCGAGGTACTACGAGCTCGTAAGCATAGCGCATGTACGGAACACCATTAGAGTATAGTAAGGAGTGTATTATAAAAGATGGTAATGCTTGGACATTTTGGCCTTCCCTGTAGTGCTATACCATACGGAGGTCCTCACTTCGGGGATTCGATTTTGGATGTTGGAAGATATTGAAGTCAATTCATTTTAGTCTAATTTTTAAGTTGGGTCTAATATTCAAACATTCAACTCCCGAATCATTAAACATTATTTAACTCAAAACATCTTTACACATGGAACTTACAACATTTTTCAACTCAATACATTTTTACATGTGGGATCCACAACTTTTTTTAACTTCCTATAAATACATATAAACTCATTTTAACATCCAAACACATCAATCAACAGACTCGGCTTAGAATTCCAAACCAGAAGAGCTTATAATAAAAGGAGTTGGTGTTTAAACGCCGATAAGAATTCATTCTAATAACTAGTAGCTACTCATTACTCACAGAGAATCGGAATGACTAAGGTAAACATGATGATGCTTGTTAGATAGCCATGCAATTTCCTAACACGGACATTTTCTATAGGATCAAAGTCAAACCAAGTCCCGTGGGTGCTGATGAGCGAGCGCGCGGGGAAAAGAAAGCACCGAAGACGGTCATGTTGGGCAAAGATCAATGCTGCTTGCTGTGCATGTGGGCCGCCGCCTGTACTGGATACTCAATTGGCGGTTGACATTTAAAACCCATCACAGATTTTGCTGTTCCTGAATAACGAATCGTATATTTCTTTTTTTTTTTTTTTTTTTTGAGTAGTCAGAGATCGAGTATTGATATCAGCGAATATCGATATCGGCTTCACTGATAATCTGCAGCGTCAATCAATAATGTCACTTTAACATTCATTCCAGCAGAAACAGAGTCTTGTGATCAAGGTTAAAAAACTGCATGCAGACGACACTTGTCATTAATTTATCATATTTCCATGCTTAAAAAGAAAAAAAATACTATTATATATATATATATCGGTAGGTATGTTGATTTTTCAAGCAAATTAAAGATAGTTTTGTCCTCTTTTAGGTTGGAACATATAAAGCAAACTCAGGCGGCTAGAAAATGAGTATATTAACGAAGAAGGAAGATCATGATCAGGAGCTCCTTTTCACCTGCTCCACGTCGGGCAACAGAGTTTTTCTCCTAGCTTGTGAGTAACAGCTACTTCTTTCCTCTCAGTGTTATACCGAGCAGTAAGTCTAGCAGTAGCTACGGAAGTAGGAGGGCAAGGACTTCCGAATCTTCAGCAGCTTTGAATTTTCGGCCCTTATAATAATGGAGCCAGAGCAGGTCGCCACGACACAGGTCATAGATTTATCATTCAGATCCCTCAGCTCTCTCTCTCTCTCTCTCTCTCTCTGTCTCGAATTTGATATGATTGCTTTATATACTGCATCTACGTTGCTGAACAGTAGTTTGCTGCATGTAAAAGGAGAGTCATGTTCTGCAAATTTTGTGTCTTTTAAATTTCTTTGATAAATTGATGAGAATCTCTCGTAATACTTGTATAGATTTCTTGCAAGCCCTTTCGTTGTTTTTTCTTGGTAGTACTCTTGCTGTTAGGTTTTTTCTATTTCTCTTTTTTTTATTCTTTTTTTTTCAAAAATGTTTTGAATAATGTTTCTGAGTGTTGGCTTGAGTTTTTAGAAATTAAGTTACGGTTTAGACAGTTTGTTGAGATGATATCAATTGACATAAAAATTAAAAGTTAAATAAAATATTATTATAATATTAATTTTTAATATTATTATTATTTTAAGATTTGAAAAAGTTGAATTGTTTATTATATTTTGTGTGAGAATTTTAAAAAATTATAATGATAAAATGAGATAAGATGAAACACTTATTGTATTCAAACGTGACATTTTTATAAATTGCTAAATATGAAGTTGATTTGTATGTTGTTTTAGATAAATAATCCCAGATCCATAAATATTATGAGACCAACAATGTAGATATAATTATATACAATATTAATGGAAAGTAACTATAGTGGGTAACTAACTATCCCAGAATAGACTCTTTTAATGCCTCTCTCTTAGAGAGAGAACCTCTCCATTCTCTATAGAAAACTCTTTCACTAAGTGCCTTTGCTTTTTCTTCTCGTTTCCTTTTTTGCAATGTATATATACTTTTATGGTAGTATTTTCTTCCTCTTCCCACCAGTTCGGTTTTGATTAGGTTTATTGCTCTCCATCCACAATTAGCCGACACGTGCCCCCACCACTCCTTCCACCAGTTGCCAATCTACTGGGATGACACTGAATCGTGCCAAAAATCTCGTCGTGTTGCCCTCACTCGCGGCTTGTTATCTCGCCATGACATCTCAGACTGATACACATGCCGTACCAACAGATTTCCCTCGTCGAGATCTTCAAAATCTGGCCAACCTTGTCCCCATTCCATCGGCGCGTGGCTACCACATGCCTCCACAGATGCACGGGGAGGCAAATGACCTACCATAGATTAGACCATCCGATGTTGTGCTTTCCATTATGTTATCGCTTTCCCTAACCGATGATTTTGAAAAAAGGACTACGGATCTCTTTAAAAAACATCTCTAGATAACAAACTGTAGTTCACCCATCAACATCACAACTTCCAGCAGAGGTTCCACGGCCACTAGTGGTGGATCCATAGTTACTTTGTGAATTGTTAAATTATATCTTTTAAGACAGCGTCCTCTTTGTAGGACACTGATGAAAACTAAAAAATTGGCAGCAAAACCTTCCCTTTTTTTATTTTTTTTCACTTCTTTGCATTGTAGTTTTTTGTATTGTAGCATTTATTGGAGATCGTCGCCCCCTCTTCATATATGCATCGTCCTTTCCTTTCTAATAGATATATAAAAAAAAAAAGAAAAAAAACTATCCCAGAATTGCTTTTATTGTTTGAATCTAGCCCATCCACGTGTGCATCCTCGACTTTCATATCTCCCAAAAGTCTTGAAAGTTAGGTAGGTACGTACGTACGTAGGAGCGAGATCTCTGCAGAATTTGAACTTTTTGGAATCAAAAGGTTGGACAACACAGCACAATTATATATCCGACCTAACATCGATCTTGGTCCATCGAAAATGTTTCACGTGCCTCGATCAGTTGTACTTCAAATCACCTTGTCTGTTTGAATTTCATCTTGCCGGAAAACACGACTGATGGAGATCGAAGAAAAAACGAAAATTAAAAAGAAACAGTACACACGGTTGGAATATTCACCGACTAGCATGATTAATACTAAATGTTACGTTGAATTATGCACGTACGTAGACATGAGTTAATTAAGACATTTCACAAGATCAGACTAGAGTTATATACGGTGGGTGACTACATCTATGATCAGCGTCGACACCGCCAAAGTAAGTACGTATCACCCTTTTATGTTGGAAAGTGTGCTGTGCTGCATGTGCTGTGACTTTAACAAGAAACGACGGGAAACTGAACGTCTGAAAATGACTCCTGTTTTTTTTAAACGTTAATTTTATTAGAATTTTTTTTTAAAAATTTTTTGCAATCAGATTGCTGTAAATTTTTATTAGTTTAAGAAGTTTTTTACTGCCTTTTATTTTTGTCGCCTCGTTGGGTTTCTGACATCGCGTGCATGCATAGATGGGAAGTGGTCCAATAATTCGCGTTGGCCTCTCTCTCTCTCTCTCTCTCTCTCTGAATACTCTAGCAAAAGAAAAAAGAGAACCGTTATACACACCGCTCCCAGCTCCCGTTGGGAGAGAGCTACCGGTATAATTTGTTTTTTTTATATTTTGTTTTATTTTGTGATTAAGAAAATATTTTTTATTGATGTTGTAAATTTATTTAAAAGTGTTAAAAATACATATAAAAAATTAAAAAAAAAGACATTAAAATAAACTAATGGTAGCTCTCAATGGTAACTGGGAGCGGTGGCTGTAGAACTGTCCAAGAAAAAATATTTATCATCTCCCAGCTAATAAATTAATGACGTTACTCTAACAGATTAATTGCAAGAGGCCGTAATTATTGAGATCACTTCCTCCTAATTAATTAATTAGATATTTGATTGCTTTAATCTGCATGCAGATCAGGCAGGCTACCAAAACTCGAAATATTGTTATGTGTTGGATATAAGGGAGAGCAGCCTAGCAGTCCAAGTAGCCTCAGATCATATAAGATCAGCATCTGGGAGACCAAAACTAACTGTGAGTTCCAAATTTCCAAATTTGATGGACATGGCCACATGCATGCACCTAACTGCGCATGTTCCATTTATAAACTTGTACTAGATCTTCAACAACGTACTCTCTCTTTGCTTATAAGAGAAAACTTTGAAGTTGGCCGGGTGTGAAGATTAATTTCATACTGCCAAATCAACAAATGCCATGTAGGCATCCCAAAAAGAATTGAAATTTTACCGCATACACCCAATACCTCTCCCTCCCCCATTTGCACTCAAGATGTGGCTAGCAGACATTTCTACGACCATTACCATATTCTTCTCCAACCTTTTTTCGTTAATTCATTTTTTCCTAAACGTCTATGATTTTACTCTGCTTACCTTCTTTATCTCCATATCGCTGCTTCTTCTTCTACTACCATTTCTGGTCTTTCTTGTATTTTGTGCATAGTTCTATTAAGGTTTGTTTATTCAAAAGAGTCAAACTTTAATACCCACATGCTTAAATTCGTTCTTGGTTGATTTTAGCAAGTTGGAAACCCCTTATATAAACTAGATCTCCTGTCAGTTTCTTTATTTTTTTTTTGGGGGGGGGGGGGGGGGGTGGGGGTGGGGGTGGGGGGATTGGTTTTCTTATTTGGTTTAACTAAATTTTGAATTTTCATTGGTTAGTTTAGCCCATTTCTTGTCCTAGGTTTTGGCTGGTAGTTTACAGATAAAATCAAATTGTTTGGGATTAGAAACTCTGAATCTTGTGATTCCTTGATTCCTTTTTTTTTTTTGGTCTGTGAATTCTTATCTCCCTTAATCCTAGGCTCTTCTTGCATTCCAATTTTGAAGTTGTCTGGGTGGATAAGATACCATCTCTCAACTTACACATACTTTTCAATCTACATGCTTTTTCTGAGTTTGGAAGTGGGTGAGTTTCGTCCTCCTTCATTTCCTCACTTTCAACTTCTTCCAAGTTTTTTACCCGCTTTTTGATGTTGGGTTATTTAACGAATATGATACTGGGTCTCTCGATTGCCTTGTGTTAGTAACTGATTCTGATGAGTTTGCTTCACGTAGTTGGGTTTGGCCTAAAGGTAGGGCATCTGCTTTTGATGCTATCTTATTGGATTGTGTCTGTAATTTCCATGAATTGGTTCATAAATAGTGGAATAGTGGACACCAAGACTTGTTTGCTTGGTGATAGTGGCAAGATGTGGCTAAAATGGTGGGAGAAGATCTTGGGAAACTGTTGGAAGATCCACTACTACTACTAGTGTATTGGGTCTAATTAGAGTGTCCCCAAAGCATGGTGGAGGAATCTCTTGATTACACGGCTACTTGGTTGGACCATGGTGCCTCTGTGGATCTTCTGCTACAATAGTGTAGATGGGAGAGGGAGAGGGAGAGAAAGAAGGAGAGGGAGGGGTTTTTGGTGCAGTACCTTCAGTGTCTTTAGTGCAGATGGGGGAGGGAGAGAAAGAAGGAGAGGGGCAGTCGGCATCTTGAGTGTAGATGGGGAAGGGAGAGGGAGAGAGAAGGAGAGGGAGTTGTTTCGGGTGTATGTGAGTCCAATTCAATTCTTTTTAGGATGCCTATGTGGCACTCGTTGATTATTCGGTGTGAAATTAATCTTCAAACCTGACCGGCCTGGAGCGCCACTCTTTTGCTAATTCTCTATCTATCTCTTTCTAGTGGCCACTCTCTTGGAAATGGTCTAGTTATCGAGCAGATAAATGGGGTAATAATGAGGAAGATCAGCTCATACATGAATCTCCAAAGAAACTCCTACTAAAAGGTACTTTTTCCTTTTTTAGCCCCTAATTAACAAGTATTTCAATCATTTGAAATGGATAAGATATATAAGCCAAAAATTTAGTACCCATATATATGGCCCCTTTTGTTGTTGTTGTTGTTGTATATATGTGCCTGTCTTCCATAAAATATCACTCTTGATGTGAAAACTCACAGTTTTTTAAACTACAAATACGTCAAGCAAAAAAAAGGCCTCTCCCCTACCCTTGAACAGTATCATTTCTCTCAACATTTCTAATAAAAAATACCTAGTTAGCCAACTGCATGAGTGAATATATATAGGAGCTTTAAGTTTTCATTAATTTTTCTCCTTTTTGGATGGTTGTTAGCCAATCCACCACCTTCGAGGTTCTAAAGAGCTATACACACACGGTCTACCATTATGAGCCGCATGTGGGATCCATGCACCACCACATCTTTATTGCTCCATACTCATGTGCTCCTGATCACCCCTATGTTCCATGGCTACCTAGCCGCCCTCCTGTTGGGTGAGGCCCACACAACGGTATACCAGCAACGACCCTTGGAGCCTTTTGAAACATAGTCCTACCATTTGGCATCACCACATTGTGTTATTGTTTTAAAACATAGAACTAGTTCTTATACTAATTCTATGGTTGAAGGTGAAGAAATAGAGTTTTACTATGTTTTTACCATTACAATTTACAATAGTGTGCTCTCCTTCTTGATATGATTATCGCTACAGTACATAAAATAATAGAGTCCGTAGGGATTATGAATGTGATGACCCGCTTTTATGTGTATTTTCACTGAAGAAATATTTTAATTTAATTAAATATTTTTATAGTACTTTTATTTTAAATTATCGAGTTTTAAATGGATTTTATTGGCTGTTGGATTTAAATTGTGATTTAATTTATTTTGGCTTGTTTTTGGTTTTAAAAATTTAAATAGTTGGTTTTTACTAGTTATTTATTTTATTTTAGCTTATTGATGTGATTAAAATATTATAGTGGTGTTTATTTATTTATTTGATGTAGTGTTAATTTATTTTAATCGTTTTATGTTTTTATACCGTTTTCGGCTGATCAGTTTTCGGACTTCCGACGTGAGGACTGGACCTCATTATTTCCCTTCATCTTTTTTCTTTTTCTTTTCTTTTCCTCTTCTTTTTCTTTTTTCTCTTTTTTCTTTTTTCCCTTTTTTCTTCCTCTCCCGTTCGGCTCTCTCTCTCTCTCCCCGCGTCTCTCTTTCTCTCTCTCTCCTCACCCACGCCGGAAAACCATCCACCACCCAGGCCCGCCGTTCGCCGGCGTCGTGCCCGACGCCACCCCTGCCTGTCGACTCCCCTCCGGCCGGTGATCATTCCCTCCCATTCCCAGCCCCAACCGGTCGGCCGTTTGGCCGGAAAACGCACAAAAAGCCGCACGGTTTGTGGCTCGATCCGCCGCCGTCGCTCCACCTCCGGCCACCACCTCTTCACCACTTCTTCCCCTACTCCTTGCCGACCTAACCCACCCATCCCCGGCCTCAAACGGTCACCGGAGCGGCTCCCACGAGCTCAACTCCGATTTGCCCTTTTTCCGCCCCTACCGGCGTTTTCGCCGCCACCCACGGCCAAAACTCACTTCCACTAGCTTCATAAACATCCCTAGACCATTCCCTATCAATTTGGTGTCTTGGTTTGTCCCCGGTCAAAAGTGGGTATTTTGCGACCCACGGGAACAGTGCATTTGCACTGTTACGTTGCTTTCGCATCGCCGTTCGCTTCGCGCCGAACCTTCTAAAAATCCTATATAGCGCTGTAAGTATTTTCCAAACGCTACTTTTAGATTTAAATGTATTTTACTCTTTCAATAAATTATTTGGTTGGTTCGCTGATTCCGGACTGAGTCCGAGGAGTTCGGGGGTCGGATGGATGGAGGACGGAGTTGCTTGATTTGTTGTGCTATGGTTGAATTTATTTGTCGAGCATTGAAATTGGCATTTACATGATGCATGCACTTGTATTTTATTTTATTGGAAAAATCATGTTTTATTGGCGTAAATGATTTTTGGGAGTGTGCGTATCACGAGCCCAAGCCGGGATGGGTTATTATCTCGGTGGAGCTCCTCTGGTCACTCGGGAGTGGATAATACTGAGTGACATCCCCTGGGTTGTCGCCGGGCGACGACCGGATCTCACGATACGGTAAAGCTGTCGTGTCGACTCCGTGGTCCTTTTAGTGGCGGGGACTAGAGGATGGCCTGGCCAGGTACGCGCAAGGGGGAGGCGCGAGTCTGCGCATCACTCGTGTAGGTATCACACGCGTAGACGTTACCTGCGGTGTGGCACAGAGCCAGAGTGTGCGGATGATCCCTAGGGGAGATCATGGTGCATGCATAATTGGTTGGTTTTCATGGTTTTCGGATATGGGCCATTTTCTAGGAAAATGGCGATGGTCTTGTGATCCATTTTCTGGGAAAATGGTGGTTTGGGCCATTATCTGGGATAATGGCGAGGCTTGGTTTTAAAGGTTATGTTTTTAAGCCAAATGGGGTTTTTGGCGTGTGTGGAAAAATATGATTTGGGAGTTTTGTGCATTGGCGTTCATTCATGCTTGTTGTTTGAGTTTAATATGTTTTTATCTAGTGGTGTTTTGGATTTTACTTACCTGCGGCACCATTTTGGTACCGTAGATTTTGGTGCAGTGTTCGAGGAGGAGGAGGAGGCTGAGCCCGAGGATGCGGCTCCGCCAGAGTTTTGAGTTGGAGTTCATGCTTTATGTTTGGTTTGAAACAATATTTATATCATGTAATATTTTATTATGTACCTTGGAACCGTTTTGTATTTTATTTGAGAAAAAAAAATTCTGGTACTTAGTATTTGACCTTGCTATCCGCTGCGTATCTTCTTGTGCACATTTGTCGCTTGCACACACTTGGCACTCGTCGTTAGGATGGTGACCCGGGATGTCACCATCCGGGCGCCTCGAATTCCCCGTATTCGTACGTGGGGATTTTGGGGGCGCCACAATGAATATTTATCTCAACCATCTCAGTGATGACCCGCTTTCTTGGTATTGATCAACCAAGAACCTGAGAATATTGGACCATTAATATTGTGGCTCCATTTTCAATTTAATTTCTATTTGGTTTTTTCATGCAGCATTTTAATGAGGTTGTTGTTGGGTTTCCCTACCTTCTGTTCTTTTATTCATTGTAATTTGTCTAAAACAAAAAGAAAAACTATATGAAAGCTTCTTGCCTCTCCTTTCGCCTTCTCCTTCCCACCAAAACCCTTCGCCCACATCTCCCATTCCTTCCTTTCTCTCCTATGCCGCACATTCTCTCGCTCTCTCAATGGCCCTCTCTTCCTTGGCCACCCCATGAGCTTTGCTCTGCCACCTATGCCCACCACCACCTCACCTCCACACGTCATCACTGTCTCCACCTCATCTGCACCCTCTAGCTACCTTCCTTACTCCCCCAATCCGTGCCGCCCCTCTTTCTCTACCTCATTGTGATTCTCAACCATGTGTCCTGCACACCACTGCGCACACCCAACACTCCTCATGCACATGTCATTGGTGTTGGTCTCTCCACTGCCATCCATCGCTTGCCATCGTCCAGTGTCGCCAATCGTAGTCGAGGGTTGTTTTGTTGAGATCGAGCCTCATGGCCTATAAATCCACCACATCCAGCACAACCTCAACCTTTCCTCTCCCTCTCGATCTCAACCTTTACACCGAGATCAAGCTCTCTCTCCCTCTCAAATTCTCTATCTCTTTGGTTTAGATTTTCTTTCTCCTAGGGTTTTCACCACCACCAACCACCATGGGCTCCCATCTTTCCCGATTCTCTGTTTTCACTAGATTTTTCTCCATCTTGTTCCTCACTGTAACATCTCTCTACCACAACCCAGATCCACCACTGTACATGGTGCTAGCTGTTGCCTCCTCAGTTGTGCTCCTCCCCTCCAGACGCTAATACAGTAATCTCCTCCGCCTCTCGAATTACCCTTTTTATTTTCTGTCACAAGTTCAAAATCTTTTTTTTTTTTTTTTTACTCTGTCCATTGTTGCAGTGAGATGACACACACATACTGATTCTCTCTCAATCTGAGAGTAACCAGCACAACCCAGGGTTTAGGACTCAACGTCGTGATCAACCAAGAAATTTCCTTTTCACGCAGTAATTAAGTGGTTCTTGAACTAATTTTTAAAATACTCACAATTGGAGAATTTTGAATCTATGTTGTGTAGTTTGGTTGGGAATTGTGGATTTATGGATTGGGCTGCGAAGCATGAGAATAAAATTTTGTGTTTGTGAATATGCGGTTGAGGGCCCCATGAAGTGTTGGGAACAAAATTTGAAGCTGCTGTGTGTTGTGGTTTGACTTGTTGTGAGATTGTTTGTTTTGTTTAAATTCATAACTAATGTTGTTATTATGTGATTCATTTATTAAATTTTTCATGTTTGCATTGTAACTGTTACCTACCATTAATATTTTCATAATTTTGCTTTGTTATTGTATATGTTGAAATACAAAAAATTTATGGTTTTTTTGTTGTTGCTATGAAACGGGTATTTTGTGGGTGTGTGCATATCACGACCTAAAGCTAAGATGGGCCAATATCTCGATGGAGCTTCTCTAGTCACTCAAGAGTGCATAAAATTGAGTGATATCCCCCATGTTATCATGATGGGACAACAGGCTCGGGCAAGATAGTAATGCTCTCGGGTCGACTCCATTGCCTCTCTGCTAGGAGATGCTAGAGGATGCCTAGTCACATACACGTCGGGCGTCGAGCTGGGCATCACTCATTATGAAGGCACACGCACAGTTGTTGCCCTTAGTGTGACGAAGGGAGCCAGAGTGTGCAGATGATCCATAAGGGAGACCATAGTGCATACCTTATTCAAATGGATACTTTCAAAATTAAAATGTGATTTTTGGGTGTGTGGGGTCTTGTGTTTATATTGATATTTGGAAAATTAAAATGTTATTATCTGCTTAAATGTTTACTTTGTAGAATTTTCACATTTTTCTGCTGGCCTGCTTGCATGTTGATTGTTAGTACTGGTTTCACTTACTGATATTTTGCGAAATCTCACTATGGTGTCCCCACCTGCGGTTCTATCCCGTGGAACCGTAGATTTTGATGCAGAGAGAGATAACAAGTATAAAGGTCTGGCTCTATCCGGAGAGTGAAATTGGGTTTTTTCCCCTTTTCTAATAAGAGTATCAATATTTGGATTTTTAATTATGTTGGATGACTAATATATTTTCATGGGAGTTTGGAGGACCTGTGGCTTATGGGAAAATGTTTGGTGATGTAGCTTTAATTTTTTGTACTGTTAGAATTACTGACAGTCCTTTTTATTTTTCCACTAAAAATTAATTGCACACTATTATATTGCATGTATGCGCACTCTTGCTTTCACAATTCGCTAAGGGTGTGTGGCCCGAGCGGCCAACCTAGCATCACGACTTCTGCCAAAACAAAAGCAAGGGTCAAGGGCACCACAAGTGATATCAAAGCTTTTACGACTCGAGGTAAATCCAGTAGTCAGCTAGGTACAATACTGGAATTCTAAGTTCAATCTTGTGGTGTAATGTTTGAAGTTTAGAGACCAAGGAAATTATTGGGATGATAAAGTTGGACTTTTTGCATGAAAGACAAAATTGTGCGAACAAGATTTCCTCGAGATGAGTCCTTTGGCCAAGCCTCGGAAGATGATCTGCCCCGTGGTGATGAGAATTTCTCCAGCAAATTTCCATCAACACTAGTAAATCGAGCAGAGAGGATGCTCGTACGATCGTTAACTTACTATAGGATTCTTGGATTTTCTGGAGTTAAATAACTAGTCAAAGCGGGTAGATGGATTACTGAACTTGAGTAGACCTTTGAGATCTGTGGCTGCACTGAAGACTAGAAGGTGTTATACACTACATGTTTGTTCCAAGGTGAAGCAGTGTCATGGCGGGAGACAACGAGGGAGCTTTTTAAAATGGAACTTAGATCCATAGTTGTTGTGACATGGCAATGAATCAAGCAAGAAGTCAGCGATTGCTTTTTTCGGAGGTTTGTGAGACAACAAAAGGCTAGGGAATTTGCTAACCTTGTCCAAGGCAATAAGACTGTAGAGTAGTATGCCAAGAAGTTTTTGGAACTTGGGTAATTTGCTACGCTTCTAATAGCCACTAAGGAGATGTAAGCAGAATGCTTTCAAGAAGGGCTAAAACAACGAATCCATGCAGAAGCTGCTTGCATTTAGATCTAGAATTTTCAAAGGCTGGTAGAAGTGGGCTTAATAGTAGAACGTGAACCGTGGTGGCCTCTCCAACTGGCCAGAAGAGAAGGACCTACATTAGTGAAGGTAGTTTGGGATCACCCAAAAAGTTAGTGTCTAAGGCTGGAGCGCGACCTCAAGCATCTACAAGAATTCACATGGGGGGCTGAGCTCTAGTATGTGGTAGGTGAAACAGGCCCCATGAGGGTGATTGTTGCCAAGGTGTTCACTGCTTCAAATGTGGCCAAGCGGGCATTTTGCTAGGGATTGACGCCGTGCTGTTGAGGGGAATTGACTAGGCCAACTTGGAGGAAGACTAGACCAAAGACAACCAGTACAGGCATGGGTATACGCTTTGATGCCTAGCGAGGTGAATGATGAAGCCCCAGAGACCTAGGATGTGGGAGTCATCACAGGTATGAACCTGCTCAAATATTTTGAAAGTTGATTCATTTGTGTGACATAGTATTTAAATTGAAGATGTTTAACCTTGTTAAGAAGAATTCGACTATATAATTATTATGCTTTTATCTTATTTGACTCAGAAGCATCCCAATCCTTCACATTCGTGACTTTCCCCTGAATGTGTAGCCTAATCACGAAGCCTTTGCAACAGTATGTAGTAGTGGCAATAGCAATTAGAGAAGTGGTAGTATGTTCGAAGGTTGCATTAGGCTGTCCTTTGGACTTCAAAGGGAAAGTGTTGGAAGTTGATCTGATAGTGTTCAACCATCTTGGGTTTGACATTATCCTATGAATGGATTGGTTGTTCCAACATTAAGCGCTAGCATCAATTGTTGAAGTTAGGTTGTTAGTTTCAACTACCTAGAGAGGAATATATGTAGTTTGTAGGTAGTGAACTGAAGGGAAAGCCCATGGTAATATCAGTGATTCAAGAGAAGAGAGATTTGGCTAGTGGAGCAAAAGCATATCTAGTGCAATTAGTGATGAAGTTAGTGGAAAGGAAATTAGTGAAGGGAGTTCCAATCGTTGCAGAGTTTCAAGATATTTTTGCAGATGATCTTCCAGGACTCCCTCCTTTTCAAGAAGTCGAGTTCACAATTGACTTGGAACGTAGAAGGCTCCCTACCGAATGGCGCCATCAAAACTGAAGGAGTTGAAGGTGTAACTTCAAGAAATTGTGGACAAGGGGTTTATTCAACCAAGTTCATCGCCATGGGGATCGCCTATGTTATGCATTAAGGTTAGGTTTGGAAGTTTTTTGAAACACAAAATCCTCATCTTATCTTATCATTACAACTTTTTTAAATTTTCACATAAAATATAATAAACAATTCAACATTTTCAATTTTCAATTCAACTTTTTCAAATCCCAAAACAATAATAATATTAAAAAATATTATTTTATTCAACTTTTAACTTTCATCTCAAACTAAAAATTCTCATCTCAATATCCAAATCTAATCTAAGAAGAAAGATGAGACACTTAGAATATGTATAGATTATTAAGAGCTGAACAAGGTGTCTATAAAGAATAAATACCCTTTGCCCACAATTGATGATTTGTTCAATCAAATCTAGGGAACAACTATATTTTCCAAGATAGATTGAGATTGGGGTTTTATCAACTAAGGATAAGGGATAAGGTTGTGCCCAAGACTGCAGTCAGATCAAGATATGGGCACTATGCGTTCAGAGTAGTGCCATTTGGTTTGGCCAATGCACCCATAACGTTTATGGATGTGATGAATCGAATATTTTTTTCATAAATATATTCTTTCGTGGTGGTCTTCATCAACAACATTTTGATCTATTCGGGAAATCTGGAGAACCATGCAAACAACCTACAACTAGCATTAGGGAAGTTGCAGCAGCACCAATTGTACGCAAAACTCAGTAAGTGTGAGTTCTGGTTGAATGAAGTTATGTTTCTTGGGCATGTAATCTCCCAAGAAGGAGTGGTCATGGATCCTAGAAAATTGAACCAATATTAGCTTGGCTACATCCTATAACAGTACATGAGATTAGAAGCTTTTGGAACTTAGGGCACTGCTAGAGTCGCACAAACCATTGATAATTTTTAGCAACGTGTCTAAATTTGGTCTAGGGTGTGTCTTGATGCAGGAAGGGCGAGTTGTGGCATACGCGGCACGCCAATTGAAAGATCATGAAAAGAATTATCCAAAGCATGAATTGGAGCATGCTATAGTGGTCTTTGCCTTAAAAATCTGGAGGCACTATTTATATGGTGAAGATTGTGAGATTTATATGGATCACAAGAGCCTTAAGCATCTCTTCACTCAAAAGAACCTCAATATGAGACAGAGGAGGTGATTAGAGCTTATTAGTGACTATTAGTCCAAGATCAAGTACCACAAAAGGCTAACCAAGTTGCTGACACACTGAGTTGCAAATTTCAAATGGTGGATGCCGCCAAAGAGTCATAAGTAGATTCTCTCCTTTATGGAATGAGGAGACTATTGGTGGAGCGTTCTCAATAGGAAAAGGTCATCACCTATGTGTGAGAAACCAAAGTTGTGGACTTTGATGAGTTGAAAACTCATCAGACTCAAAACTATTGGAGATCTAGCGAAGAGCCAAAAAAGCGAGAGGGCCCATGCATTACAACATCAATAGAGATGGTACCTTATTGTACAAGATCCATAGAGTGATTCCCAATGAATCAGAAGTCAATGAGAAGATACTTGCAGAGGCTTACACTACACCTTACTAGGTACACCCAGAGAGCATGAAAATGTATCAGAATCTAAAGAAAAGTTTCTGGTGGGATTGGAATAAAGAGAGATATAGTCATGCTCCTAAAAAGGTGCCCTACCTATTGACAAGTAAAAGCAAAATACCAGAAGCCTGCTGGAAAAGTTCAACCTCTACACATCCTTGAATGGTAATGGGATGACATAACAACGGATTTTGTGGTGGGTTTGCTGAGAACCCCAAGTGGGAAAAATTCAGTACGGGTGATTATTGATCATTTGACGAAGAGTGCCCATTTTCTACTAGTTACCAATATGGACACCTTGGGGCAGTTGACCCGACTATACGTAAAGGAAATAGTTAGTTTGCAAGGAATACCTACGACCATCATATCAAATCGGGATCCAAGGTTTACATTGCATTGCTAGAAGAGCTTGCAAGCTGTGATGGGAACAAGGTTGAAGTTCAGTAGCACATATCATCCACAGATGGACAACCAATTGGAACGAACTATTCAGACTCTTGAGGATATGTTGAGAGCATGTGCTTTAGAGTTTAAGGGTAGTTGGAAAAATCATCAACCGCTCACAAAGTTTGTCTACAACAACAACTTCCAAGCTTCTATTCAGATGGCACCCTATGAGGCCTTATATGGAAGGAAGTGTAGATCACCTCTGTACTAGGATGAGGATGGTGAAAGCAAGCTCATTGGGTCAGAGTTAATACTAGAGATGAAGGATCAAGTCAAAATCACTTGAGATAAGATGGTGGCAACTCAGACTTGCCAGAATAGTTATGCAAATACAAGTAGGAAACTCTATGAGGGGTAGGTGATTCTCCCAACAAGCCTTGAACTCTAAAGCACATGCTCTCGAAATATCCTCTAGATTCTAAAATAGTTCTTTCCAATTGGTTGTCCATCTGTGGGTGATATTCACTACTGAACTTCAACCTTGTGCCCATCACAGCTTGCAAGCTCTTCCAAAAATATGATGTAAACCTCAGGTCCCAATTTGATACGATGGTCTTGGGTATTCCGTGCAATCTAACTATTTCCTTTACATATAGTCAGGTCAACTTCCGAAGGGTTTCCATATTGGTAACTAGTAGAAAATGGGCACTCTTGGTTAGACGATCAATAATCACCCAAATTGAACTTTGCTGCTCAGGGTTCTCGATAAACCCACCACAAAATTCATTGTTATGTCATCCCATTTGCATTCAGGGATTGGTAAAGGTTGTAGGTTCCTAGCGGGCCTCTGTTGTTCTGCCTTTACTTGTCAACATGTAGGGAACCTTATGAACATGGCTATATCTCTTTTCATTCCTTACCACCAGAAATTTTTCTTTAGATCTCAATATATTTTCATGCTCCCTGGGTATACCAAGTATGGTGTGCTGTAAGCCTATGCAAGTATCTTCTCCTTGACTTCTAATTCTTTGGGAATCACTCTATTGTTCTTGTACAATAAGATACCATCTCTATTGAGGTTGTAATGCATGGGCCCTCTCGCTTTTTTTACTCTTCATTGGACCTCCAATAGTTTTGAGTCCCTCCTCTGATGAGTCTTCAACTCATCAGAGTCCATGACTCTAGTTTCCTACATTGAGGCGATGACCTCTTCTTGTTGAGAACTCTCCACTAATAGTCTTCTCATTCCATAAAGGAAAGAACCTACTTCTGACTCTTTGGTAGCATCCTCGATCTGAAATTTGTGAGTCAGTGCATTAGTAACCTCGTTAGCCTTCCCAAGGTAGTATTTGATCTTACACTGATAATCACAAATGAGCTCTATATGTTCTTGGGGCATCCGTATCTGCCTCCCCAGGAGTGGTTGTATATGCTCGAGCTCGCATAGGAGGTCGTGGCTTTGGTTTGGAATCTCTGTTGGAAACAGTCCCCTTCCTCTGAGCTCTCTTGGGACAATTTTTGATCAAATGGTCAGGTTGGCTACATTCGAAACAAAGTCCTAAGGTAAAATTGCACTTGCCTCCATGGTTCTTTCCGCACATCCCACATATTGGATATGTGGTCAGCATTGCGCTTCTAGTCTTGATGCCTTTTCCTTTATCTAATTCAGTAAACATCTTCTTCCTTTCTGAACTTTCTTAAGTAGCATACGCTGAAGTCCTATTTCTTTCTAAAATGATCTGGATGGTCAAACCCTTATGCTCTGCCTCTACTATCACGGCCACATTTACCAATTCTTGGTAAGTCTGTATTCTAAGGCAAGCTACTTGACTATGAATCCTAGGCTGAAGTCCTGCTTGAAACTTATGTGCCTGCATCCTTTGAGTACAGATAAGGTGTGGTTCAATCCTTCCTAACGCCATAAACTTAGCGGCGTACTATTCTATGGTTAAACTGCCCTAAGTCAAAGATGTGAACTCTTGCTCCTTTAGTTGTTTGACAAAATCTGGGAAGAATATGTTGTCGAACTCTTCCTTAAATCTCTCCCATGATAGTGCAGTGAGACTTCCTAGTTCTCTAACTAGGAGCTGCCTTCGTGTATCCCACCATATTCCAGCTTCTCCTTGGAATAGGTATCTAGCATATAGAACCTTCTGGTCCTCAGTACAACCACAGATCTCGTATATCCTTTCGAGATCCATAATCCATTTTTCAGCTTTCAGTGGCCCTTCATTACTAGAAAAATTCGAGTAACGATGGATCAAGAATTTCTCATACGGACAACCTCTAACTTTGGGTCTGGGTACGTGCGCTTGTTGTTGATGCTGTTGTCTAAGCACGTCAACCAGCAGACGAACAGCTTTAGCTAATCCTCCATCCGTTGGGGGATTCAGATTCTCTTAATTGATGCCTCCCTCCAGGTTCCGAGGTATCCTACCGTGAGTCATGTGTCACTTCTTGAAACACACGAGTACACGTATTAAAACACGTACTATCTCCCATACTTCAAGAAATTTAAGCCTAATGAAGATTAAAATTTCAAGCCTAATATTTGGTGCATTTCCTAAGGACATGTGGATTTACAACCAAGAGACGTATTATTCTGATACTACTCTATGATGCCCCCAGATTTCCGTTTGGGATTAGATGGACATCTGAAGTATCGGGACATGCAACACAAGGTTACTTGCCCCCATTCATGACATATAAGATGCAATGTTCCTAACATGCATCTAGCATCATACAATATTCGCAATGGATAATTCTTTTTTCTTGAGCAATACTATGCACTAAACTTATAATATCCCAAATAGTTAAATCGTAATCCAAACATACTTAACAAAATAAACATCCACGATTTTAGTACGAGTCTTAGAAGACTATAATCTAAAAAACATGGGAGACCAGACTCCATATTTACATTACCAAAATACACTATTGAGGAAGTCCGTCGAGTAACTTGTATAACTTGACTAACAATGCCAGAATACTGTCTAGAAACTAATTATGGAAACTGTAAGCTTCGCGTCGTGTCTGTGGCGTCTACTCAACCTTTTCCAGTCTACCAATGTCCGCTCCATGCTCTGATCCTGACACATCGCCTAACACTCAAGGGGAATGGTAGTTGAGACTACCAGGTGAGATTTGATTACAAATCTCAATAAGTTAGCAGGAAACTCCCACACAGGTTAATGATGCATGCATGGCAGTATAAGCATGAATGCATAATTAAAGTCATAAGTAAGCATAGCATAACTTGACATATAGCATGGTGAAAGTGACATAACTTGAACTGAAATGTGAACTGAGCTTGACTTAACATGACATGAACTTGAACTTAAAACATAACTTGGACTAGCAACATAACATGAATATGAACTTGAAACATAACATGGAGTTAAAACATAGCATGAACGTGAACATGCATAACATAAATATGAACTTGAACTTAACATGAATCTGAGCATAACATGACATAAACGTGAACTTGAGACATAATGTGAACATGAACATAACATAACATGAACGTGAACTTGAAAATAACATGTACGTGAACATAACATAATATGAACGTGAACTTGAAACATAACGTGAACATGGATATAACATAACATGAACGTGAGTTTGAACATAACATAAACATGAATATAACATGATATGAACATGAACTTAAAACTTAACATGAACATGAAGATAACATGTACATGAGCATAACATAACATAACATAACATGAACTTGATTTGAAACTTGACTTAACATGGATTTGATCTGAAACTTATTACTATCTCATGGGGTCACCATGATTGCTTTTTTCTTATCTCATGGGGTTACCACGATTGCTTATTTTTAACTTCTTGACATAAGCTTGGACTTGAATTCTGACAATCAAAATGATTCCGCCAGTCGTTTCGTCAGGAATAGTGAACAATTAGAATGATTGCACTCAACATATTCCATCAGAGATACTCAGACAATCAGAATGATTCTATCATGAGTATTTTAAAACACGTACCCTAGCAATCAGAATTATTACACCAAGAGTACCTAGTAATAATCTGACAATCGAATGATTCCATCACGAGTATTTTAAATCACGTACCCTAGCAATCAGAATGATTACACCAGGAATACCTAGTTATACTTTGACAATCAGAATAATTCCATCACGAGTATTTTAAATAAGATATCCTAACAATCAGAATGATTACGCTATGAGTATTTGCATAACTGAACTTGAACGACATTCTGACAATCAAAATGATTTCGCCAAAAGTACCTCGTGTGAATTACAAATGGAGATGTTCGGATAATCATAATGATTACATCACGAGTATGCTAGACATAACTGACTTAAATGTAACTCGAAAGACATGACTTACTTGAGATGGAAACATTTCGTAACATGACCGAACATGTAACAGATATCATACTTAACATGACATACTTGCAACAGTGAATATTACATGATATGACATACATGTAACATATGGCATACTTAACTTGGCATACTTATAACATATAGCAATACATGACAAAATAAATTGTGTAACAGATAAATATTCATGATAGAATAAATCATACATAATAGATAAACATGTAATGACGTGGCATGACATATATGATAACATACATATATAAACTGTAGTTCCCTTACCCATCACACATACATAATAAATTGATAGTAAGTTAAGAGCTAACTTACTTCGATCGTCACGTTTTACGAGAATAAAGCGCGAAACACGAGGAACTGTAAGAGGGGATTCTAAAAGTTAGAAATTTAATTACTAACAATTAGAAACATGAAAACAAGCTTACTTAGACTAAAATTACCATTTTACACTCTACATGTGGGAAAATGACCATTTTACCCCTAACTTGAAGATTTCACATCCTAACTCCAAAAATTTTCAAAATTTACATTCCTCATGTAAATTTTGTTCTAAACTCAAGTATCAATTCTGAAAAATTTAAAACAAATCACAAATATAGAAAACACACTATGGCCAAAACATCTATAGGCCATATCTCTTGGTTTTTGTTACAATTCCTTCCAACTTCAAACCTCATGCTTAAACCAAAATTTTGCAAGAAAGATCTTCCTATCCTAAGTTTAAAATCATACTTAAAACATCCATTTAGAAAAAGCTAATAATCAACACCAAAATTTTTGTATAAAGATCGAAACCCTTGAATCACAAGCTTTGATCCTAAATCAAAATATCTCTAAGAATTCCAAAAAATCAAATCTTACTTCTAATGTATTCATAACATCATTCTAAGATCAAACATGCTTTAAATCATCAAAATAAAGTCACCAAAATCACAAAATAACACTTGGAGTTTTTGGTTTTACACTTAGTTGAAAAACAGAAACTTTTTTCTTAACTAGCTTTGATCAATCTCTTCATCCATGGCTTAAAAAGATGAGATCTTCAAACTAAATCATCACATGGTTTAAAAATGTGTCCTAAAGAAGATCCAACCATCAAACTTAAAATCACATGGCTAAAAATCAATAAAATATGGATCTAACACACAAACATCAAATCTTAGGCCTAACCGAAATCCTCTTGCATTGAAAAAATCATCTCTTTAAAAATAATATTAAATATCTTCAAAATAACATCCTAACATGAAAATAATAGACTTGGGATTATCATCTAAAAATATAAAAGCCTTTAGCGTAAGATCAAACCACAAAATATTCAAACTTTCTCCAAACAAAAACTATTTTTCCACTTCCAGTTTTCAAGTTTCTAGATCTAAGAAAATATATCATCAAAAACTTTATTCATGCAAAAAAACCTCAATGAAAACTCATAAAAATATGATAACAACACTCCATAAAATTTTCGGACCAAGATATGTCCATTAGCTTGGTCAAAAACTCCAAAACATAATATACTCTCCAGTTTTACGCCTAGAATGACCTTTCCATGGTTAAAAATATTTTTGACCAAACAAATGACCATGGAATGATACGAGTAATATATCTACAGAAACTATACTCAAAGAGAAAAAACTTTTATGAAGGATTCATTACGTAAAAATACTTAAAAAGGGTCTAAAAGCTCCACGTAAAAAGACCCAGAAATCTGCCCAAGAGAGCTCTTTTGGGTTTCTCTCTAAGAATGGGGTGAAGAAGTGATTAAAGGGAAATAAATGTGTCTTGCACACCTCTAGACTTCTGGAGGGGGAAGATATGGGCTTGAATGACCCTTGATTGGAGGTGGCTATGTGACATAAAGTGGAGAATAGTGAGGGGCAAAGGACTGCCTGCAGAAGCTGTGAGGTATGGAGGTTGATGAGGTGGATTCTCCTTCACATCAAGGCACTATTGGGTGCAGCCAAGGGCAATGGATGGTCTGCCATGTGGAGGAGGAAACTTTTTCAAGAAGCTTTGCCAAGGTGGCCAAATTCGCGGGTCTTGGTGGGCCTCAACCAAGTGGACTTCAATTTGGGGTTTAAAGGGGGTTTGGTTAGGTTTTGAGATGCTATCAAGCCCAAATTCAATTTTTCTTGACCCAATCAAGTTTCCAAGGTTTAAAAGGTTGGATAATGATGTCATAACAAGAATTTGATGAATTAATAGCATGTAGAAGTGATTTAATCAAGTAATTAAACACAATGCTAGAAATTGGATCGAAAAGGGTTTGAAGGCCAACTTTAGGGTTTGGGGAAACCGTTTAGGGTTTCGGTTTCAACCAAGATTTTTGAGTTTCAATTAGATTCCAACCATTTAAGGTTTCACTAGGGTTGAAACCCTCTTTGATTTGGCTCAATTTGGTTGATCAGATGAAAAAAAGTTTTAGGTAGCATGATCTCACATCTTGATTTCCTTCACAAATCCATCTAATGGTTCCTCTTTGTGCCAAGTGTCTAATACTATTCACTATGTGTGGTTAAGATCTTGTCAAGTGTCCAAATAAAACTTCCCTAACTTAATTTAGACATTCCACACTAATTTTGAAAACATTGCACTTAGTACGCTTATCGAGGTTACTATTCACTCCAAAAAATGTATAATGAATTTAGTACTGAAAAATCTTAAATATTTATATTAACATACAGTGAAAATCGTTTACCAAAACTCAGTCTTGAAGTGCCCCTAAAAATAATTTCACAGTTTCGAACAAGTATTTCTGTCGAAATTATGAAAATTGGTTATTGTGCCATGAAATCCTAAATAATCAACTGAGTCTAGTGGCACAGACCATAACGTATTCTGACACTTCTAACTATCTCAAATAATTAAAATCGTATTTCTAGCACCACAGTGAGTGATAACATTGACTATGTTGACAGGCTAAAACTTTTGCGATTAGTTTATTCGTGAGTTTTCACACGGTTCCTAAAGTCTATAGAAATTATACCATTGAATTTCTAACGGGCTGTTACAGTAAGCTACCCAAAAAGCCTAGAAAAACCTTCCACAAATCTCCGATAATAACCCACAACTCCAAAAACTTCTAATGTTGTGCACTGTTGTGTGATGAGGCCAGGCTAATACCACATCAATTTTACTGGGATCCATAGCCACTCCTTCCTAGGAGATTGCATGTTGGAGAAACTTGAATTCGTCATATCCATAAATGTTACGGGTGCATTGGTCAAACAAAATGGCATTACTCTAAGCTCATAGTGCCTATATCTTGATCTGAATGCGGTCTTGGGCACATCCTTATCCCTTATCCTTACCTAATAGTACCCCGATCTCAAATCGATCTTGGAAAATACAGCTATTCCCTAGAGTTGATTGAACAAATCATCAATTTTGGGCAAAGGGTACCTTGGTTGAATAAAACCTCTGTCCACAAGTTCTTGTAGTTGCACCTTAAACTCCTTCAGTTTTGATGGCGCCATTCGGTAGAGTGCCTTTTGAACGAGAGCTGCTCTTAGTTCCAAGTCAATTGCGAACACGACTTCCCTAATAAGAGGTCGTCCTGGAAGATCATCCACAGAAACATTTGGAAACTCCTAAAGATGGGAACTCCCATCACCGACTTCCTATCCACTGACTTTGTCACTGCTTGCACTAGATACGCTTTTGCTCCATTGGCCAAATCTCTCTTCACTTGAATCATTGATACTACCATGGGCTTCCCTTTTAGTTTATTACTTGAGAACTCCATAAATTCCTCTTTGGGTAGTTGAGACTGACATCCCAGTTTTGACAATTGATGCTAGCGCGTCATGTTGAAACAACAAATCAATTCATAAGATAATTCCAACACTTTCCCTCGGAAGTCCAACTGACAGCCAAAGGCAAACTTTGAACATACTACCACTTCTCCGATTGGTAATTCCACTACCACAAACTATTACAAGGTCTCCATGATTAGGCTACACATTCAGGGGAAAGTGGTGGATATGAAGGATTGGGATGCTCCCAAGTCAAATAAGGTACAAGCATAATAATCATACAATGGAATTCTTCTTGTTAAGGTCAAACATCTTCAATCTAAATACTATGCGACACAAATGAATCAACTTTCAAAAGATTTGAGCAGGTTCATCCCTGTGATGACTCCCACATCCTGGGTCTCTAGGGCTTCATAATCCACCTCACCAAGCGTCAAAGTGTAAAACCTTGCCTGTATTAGTTGTCTTTGGCCTAGTCTTCCTCCTCGTTGGGTCGATTGATTCCCCTTAGCAGCACTAAGGCAATCCCTAGCAAAATGCCTCACTTGGCCACATTTGAAGCATTGAACACCTTGGCGACAAGCGCCCTCATGGGATTTGTAGCACCTGCCACAGCCTAGAGCTCAACCCCCTATGCGAACTTCTGTAGATGCTTGAGGTCGCACTCCAGCCCTTGACACGAACTTCTAGGGTGACCCCAGACTGCTACATTCTCCAATGTAGGTCCTTCTCTTGGGGCCTATTGGAGAGGCCACCACGCCGCCATGTTCACGTTCTGCTATTGAGGCCATTTCTACCAACTTTTTAAAATTTTGGATTCAAAGACAAGCAGCCTATTCATAGATTTGTTGTTGCAGCCCTTTCAAAAAGCATTCCCACATCTCCTCAGTGGCTATTAGATGCATAGAAAATCTCCCAAGTTCCATGAACTTCCTAGCATACTGATCCACGATCAAACAGCCTTGGACAAGGTTAGTAAATTTCCTAGCCTTTTGTCGTCTCAATGAGCTCAGGAAAAAGCGGTTGTTGAATTCTTGCTTGAATCGTTGCCATGTCTCAGCCACTATGGATCCGAGTTCCATTTCAAGAAGCTCCCTTTTTGTCTCCCACCATGACGTTGCTTCATCTATGAACACATATCCCATGTATAACACCTTCTAGTCTTCAGTGCAAACACAGATCTCAAAGGTTCGCTCGTGATCAGTAATCCATCTACCTGTTCTGACTGGTTCCTCAACTCCAGAAAATCTAAGAGTCCTATAGGCCAGGAAACACTCGTAAAAGCACCCTCTTTGCTCATTCTACTGGTGTTGCTGAAAATTTTGTTGGAGAAACTCAATCATGCTGTTTAGTGCCTTCGCCATGGCATAATTTATGTCGCCACAGGGCAAGTTGTCTTCCAGGGCTTGGCCAAAGGATTCATCTCGAGGAAATCTTGGTCGCACCATTTTGTCTTGCCTACCAAAAACCCAACTTTAACATCCCAATAATTTTCTTGATTTCTAAACTTCGAACATTACCCTACAAGATTGAAAACTAGAATTCTGGTATTGTACCTAGGTGACTTATGGATTTATTAAGAATCATAAAAGCTTTGATACCACCTGTGCCGCCCTCAACCCTCGCTTGTGTTTTGGTAGAAGTAGTGAGCTGAGATGTTAGCTACTCGGGTTACACATCCCTAGTGCATTATAAAAGCAAGTGTGTGCAAACATGCAATATAATACTGCACAGTTAATTTGCAGTGAAAAATTAAAAGGGATAATCAGTAATTCTCACAGTACCAACAATTAAAGTTACATTGCCAAGTAATTAACCGTAAGCCATAATTCCTCCAAACTCCCATGAAAGAATTTTAGAGTCGTCCAACAAAATTAAAAGTCCAAATATTAATAACCTTACTACAAAAGAGGGGAGACTTTAATATTCACTTTCTGGATGAAGTTGAACCTTTATACTTGTAATCTCTCTTTGCGTCAAAGTTCACGATTCTATGGGGGCAGAACCACAAGTGGGGATACCAAATTGAGATTTCATAAAATCTCAATAAGTGAAATCGGATCTAACAATCAACATGCAAGTAGGTGAAAAAATGTAAAAATTATACCATGTAGTCATTTAAAATGATAATAACATTGTAATTTTCCAAATACTAGTATAAACACATTTCTCACACAAGATCCCACAGACCCAAAAATCACGTTTTAGTTTTAATAGTATCTATTTGATTAAGGTATGCACTCTGGTCTCTCCTATGGACCATCTGCACACTTTGGCTCCCTTCGTCACACCATGGTTAACAACCGTGCGTGTGACTTCGAAATGAGCGATACCCAGCTTCGAGCCCAGCACAAACGTGACCAGGCACCTCTAGCCTTTACCAGTAGAGAGGCAATGGAGTTGACATGACAACATTACTGTCTCACTCGAGCTTGTTTTCGCTTGACGACAATATCGAGGGCATCACTCAGTTTTATGCTCTCTTGTATGACCAAAGGAGCTCCACCGAGATAATGCCACATCTTGGCTTGGGGTCGTATTATGCACACACCCACAAAATACCCGTTTGATAGAGAAAAAAAAAACCCACAAATTTTCCATATTTTAGCATATACAAAAACATAGCACAATTATGAAAATACTAATGGCAGGTAATAGCTATAATTCAGACATGCAACAGTTAATAAATGAATGACATAATAACAGCATTAGTTATGAATTTAAAAAAAAAAAAAACATTTTCACGACAAGTCAAACCACAACATCATAACAGCTTCAAATTTTGTTCCCTAAGTTTCACAGGGCCCTCGGCCATAGATTCACAACCACTATAATTTATTCCCAATGCTTCACGAGGCCCTCGGCCGCAGATTTACAACCACTACAATTTATTTCCAACACGTCATGGCTCATAGCCATAGATCCACAATTCCCAACCAAACTGCACAACATTATATTCACAATTCCCCAATTGTGAGTATTTTAAAAATTAGTTCGAGAACCACCTACTACATGAAAGGGAAATTTTCTAGATGATCACAGTGCTGAGTCCCAAACTGTGGGTTATGATGGTTACTCTCGGATTGAGAGGGAATCACTCTGTGTGTGTGTACGTGCGCTACAAAGATGGAAAGTAAAAAGAGAAAATAAATCAAATTTTCAACATGTGACAAGAAATAAAAAGGGCAACTTGAGAGGTAGAGGAGATTATTGTATTAGCATCTAGAGGCGAGGAGCACGATTGAGGATGTAGCAGCTAGCACTGCATACAATTGTGAATGTGGCTTGAGGTATAGAGGTGTTGCAGTAAGGAGCAAGGTGGAGATAACTATGGTGATAACAGAGGATCAGGGAAGATAAGAGCATGTGGTGGTTGGTGGTAGTTGGTGGCGGTGGAAACACTAGGAGAGAGAAAATCTAAATGAAAGAGAGAGAATCTGAGAGGGAGAGAGAGCTTGATCTCGGTGTGGAGGTTGAGATTGAGAGGGAGATGAGTGGTTGAGTTTGTGTTGGAGGTTGTGGAGGCTCAGCCTATTTATAGGTTATGAGGGAGGCTCGATTTTGACAAAAACAACCCTCGACTGCAATTGGCGAAGCTAGATGGTGGCTAGGGGTGGTAGTGGAGGGACTAATGTCAACAGCTTGTGGCTGAAGAGGGTTGGGTGTGCGCAGTGGTGCACAGGATGCACGATTGAGAATCACAGGAAGGCAAAGAGAGACTGGTGCCGTGGATTGAGGGAGTAAGGATGGTGTCCAAATGGTGTAGAGGAGGTGGGGACAGTGATGGCACATGGGAGCGAGGTGGTGGCGGGCATGGGTGGCGGAGTAGAGCACACAGGTCACCAAGGAAGAGAGGGCCATTGAGAGTGAGAGTGAGAGAGAGAGAGAGAGAGAGAGAGAGAGAGAGAGAGAGTGTGTGTGTGTGTGTGTGTGTGTGTGTGTGTGCGCGCGCGCGCGCGCACGCAACGCGAGAGAGAAAGGAAGAAGGGGGATAGAGAAAGAAGAAGTAGGAAAATTTTTTAGGGTTTTCCCCTCTGGGCTAAACAACGTCATTTAAAGGGGTGATGGGCTAGGCTTTTGCTTCACAGCCTGGACTCCTACACTACTAGGCCCACTACACTCACTTGTAAACCTTAATTAGAGATTGTTCAGACCATGGACTTCACACAGAGTGTGCGGATGGTACATAAGGGAGACCATGGTGCATACCTTAATCAAACGGATACTTTCAAAACTAAAACATGATTTTCGGGTGTGAAGGGTCTTTGTGTGAGAAATGTGTTTATACTAGGATTTGGAAAATTACAAAGTTATTATCCTTTTAAATATCTACTTGGTATAATTTTCACATTTTCCCACCTGCTTTCATGTTGATTGTTAGTTCTGGTTTCACTTATTGAGATTTCACGAAATTTCATTGTGGTGTCCCCACCTGCGGTTCCACCCTGTAGAACCGTGGACTTTGATGTAGAGAGAGATTATGAATATGGAGGTAAGGCTCCATCTAGAGAGTGAAGATTGGGGTTCTCCTCCTTTTGTAAAAAGAGTATTAATATTTGGATTTTTAATTTTTTTGGATGACTATAAAATTCTTTCATGGGAGTTTGGAGGACTTGTGGCTTATGGGTAATTGCTTGGTGATGTAGCTTTAATTTCTAGTATTGTTAGAATTACTGACTATCCTTTTTATTTTTTGTCTGCAAATTAATTGCACATTATTATATTGCATATATGCACACACTTGCTTTCACAATGCGCTAGGGGTGTGTGACCTGAGTGGCCAACAGCCTGGTATCACGACTTCTGCCAAAACACAAGTGGAGGTCAAGGGTGCCAACAAAAAGTCACACTTGGGTAAATCCAACACCGTTTAATTTGTTTATTATACGAATATGTGGCCGGTGACATGATACATATTCATTTATTTAAAAAAGTTGTGTTAGAGTCTAGTTAGGGACTTGACTCGTACAATTATATTGGTGGAATTAGAGTGAGCTATGTAATTGTATATCAAAACTAGGAAAGACACGAACCCAAATAAATTAGATACCCAAGACTTTTAATTACTTTTGCTAGCTTTTGCTTGGACGTTTGATGTGCTTGAAGTACATACATATAAAACTTCTGAGAACAAAATTTAATGTCAAAGGTGGCATATTGATATTATGTTCTTGATTATTATTATGATAGTGAACTCTCAGCAGGAGTCTTTGAAGCAGCCACTAATTGCCAACAAAGCTCTCCACTACCGCCACACCTACTGTAAGTAGTCATATTCTCACAGTTCCACCTGATAATTATGGCCGTAGTAAGAAGCTGAACCACATCATGTATATCAACCCTAAAAGGATTCTTTTTATCTTAGCAGCAATATTGTAAGTCCCCACCTCCTAACAAAAAGCTTTAATTTTTTCAAATAAGTTTTAATTGTTTCTTGGTTTCTAGTTTCGTTTTAATATGCTTAGCTTACATAGTATATGCAATTTACATTGGTGATTATTCTCCCGTTATGTACTTATTGATAGGTGAGTGATTTGATGGCTTCAGGTCTAGTATGGGAACTTCGATTCTCATATACTTTACTCTCGCCATCAATAGAATAGTTTGATTTTGGAAGCTTGGTATAATAAAGGAATGTTCATGAATGGCGCTGAATGACAATTATGAATCATCCATTTTAATTTCCTTGGCTACTTCAATGGTGGAGTATTGCTAGACAATTCCTTCATCAAATATCAATGACATTCCTACTCCTTATTCTTTAAGATGAGAGTTCCAAATATACAATGATCCTGCTTTCTATTTACCCTACTCCTCCCCTTCTAGGTGCCATAGTTTTCTTTGAAGTGTGTTATCAAACTAATGCTTGAAATGATTAATATTGGGTGTGATACTCCAATCATTGTAAGGGCTATAAATCATAAACATTTCCCCTTGTCCTTATATGACTTGTTATGGGAAGGGGTTGCAATATCATCTGATCAATATTGAGGGATGGAGATTGAGGCATGAAAAGGTTTTTATTGGACTTAATACCAATTTGGTTCACTATTGCGTATATGGGTAACGTTAGTTGGACATTGTTGATACCATTTTTTGGTCGGGCTTATGATCAATGGTATTTAGATGCCCCCAAACACGATAGAGGGTGAGTAGAAATAGCTTGATTGTTGATGACTAAGAATAATGGATGCTAATATGGAAAGAATGAGCCAAGTTTTCATGGTTTGATGCTAAAGTGACATCGATATCCACATGCAGCCTTAAGGATTAAATTCACTATAAAAGTGAAGGGGTTATATATAATGTAGCTCTCAAGGTCTCTCCAAGTATTTCAATAGATTTTCTTCCTTTTCTTCTTTGGTTATAAAATAAAGATGGATAAGTCAGACTGAAAAAAACCACAGAGCAAAGACCCTTGCATGCGTGTAGTTTATCCTCCCAAAAAGTCATTTGCTTGTATTGGTTGTCTTTTTATTGCTTGGTGTGGTTTTCCCAATTTTACTCCTCTTCAGGAGAGGTTTCCAGAATGAGGCGCAGGGTGAGATCATATCTCATACATCAAAATTTTTTTTTTTAATTATTTTTTACCAATGAACGTTTCCAATTTCTTGGAATATCAAGCCAACCAATATATTCGTGGTTAGCACCAATTGCACCTGATTAGGCCAATGGGTATGCAACTTGCATGATGATAAATGGTCAATTATGTGGTATTAATACTCTTAAATATCTTGAGTTAAAAGTGCTTTATGAGTTAAAATAAGAGTATTAATTAGATAATGTAACTTAATTTTATTTGACATGCGAAATAAGATATTACCCCTAATTAAACATAGATGCGTGCATTTTGATGTGGAGCCGACTAATGCTTACGAAAAACTTATATTTGAATCTTGGTCGGTGTCCGGAGTGAAGCTATTACCTACATAGTTGAAAAAAAAATCTATGAAGATAAAAGACTACTGAAGCCCACATCCAAGCTGAGAATGATTTTTAATTAAAAAAAAGCAAGTGAAAGAAATAAATGAAGGGAACTTGGCACTCGGACAGCACCTATGCAGGTCACTCACGGCAGCTCACACATGCAGGAAATGTGGAACACAACAGTTCACACATGCAGAAAAGCCACTCACACATGCAGAGGATTGAAAGCACACATGCTGGAAACTCACGGAAGGAATTGCAGCTCACACATGCATCAAAACAGCCAGCCATTCACACATGCAGAAAGTTGAATACACACATGCAGAAAGTGAAAGCACACATGCAGAAATCAACAACTCAGCAGCTCACACACATGCAGACCTTATAAAACTAGGGGCTGGAAGCTTAGTTGGGACACTGAATTTATTCATCTTTCACGTTGCAGAAGCCACTGGCTGTTTTGCTGGTTTCCTTTTTTTTCCTTTCCTGTTTTTCTGTTCGTTCCAGACTTTGTATGAGGAATCGGCAGTTTTAATTTTCTTGTATGCATTTTACAGACCCGTTGGCAGCTTTAGTTTTATTCTTCAGTTCATTTTTTTCATTTTCATCTTTAGCTTTTATTCTTTTCAGTTGTATCGTTGAGCAGATTATTTTTTTTCTCTCGTTCGTTTACGTTGATTGGAGTTTGCAGTTTTTTTCTATATACTTCTTTCCTTTCCGATTCAGTTTTGGAGAGTTAGTGTTTAGTTTCTTTCCTACAGACTATTTTTGGACGCTAGGCGGCTGGAATATATTATTTACTCTGCTTTTTCGTTTAGACGCTAGGAGCAGCAGTAGAGGAGTTGGTTCGGCTGTGTGGGTGTGATCATCATTTTAATTGTTCTTTAACTTCTGCAGTAGAGTTCCAGACCGGGGGAGACTGAGGCAGTTTTTATGTTTTATTTCTTTCTTTCTTGTTGTTTCTTTTCCGTTTAGGCTGAAGGTTGCAGAACCAGGTGGCAATTTCTTGTTTTCAGCTTCAAGTTATTTTTCTGCAGTTTACGTGGAGCAAGTTTTGTTTTCTGTTTTCATTTCAGACCTGATAAAGCAGCAGTAGAGTAGTCTTTTGAGTTTTAATTTCTTTTCGCTTTGCATTTTCGTTGAAGACGTTAGAGGTGGCTGGTTTGTTTTTTTTCTCATTACTTTTATTTTTTTTCTCTGTTTTGGCGTGTGGACGGACGATCTTTCTTCTTCTTCGTTAATGCATTTACGTGGGAGACAGAAGCTTTTTACTTAGTTTACTTTTCGTTCGGTGTTTACGTTTTTTTTTTCCGTTCAGCATTTATCTTATTTTTTTCGTTCGGATACTTTTCTCTTTTATTTTCTTTGGAGTGGAGCGTCTTTACTTTTTTTGTTTTCATCATTTCAGAAGTTTAGCTTTTAGTTACTAGTTGTTTATTTTTCTTGAGCTTAGGGAACCAGGCGGCTGTTTTCATTTACTTTATTTTTTTCCGTTCAGCAACTTCTTCGTTTTATTTGTTCTGTTTATTTTTTTCTCTCTTTTATTTTAGTTCAGCTTTTAATAGATTCACAAATGCTTAGAGAGATTATCCATTTAGAGATGATAGGCTAGATTTTAGGCTTGGGATTCAATGAGTAACCTATTACTGGTTTGGAGTGGATTTCCTTCAATGTTATATGATTTCAATGATTAACTTGTTGGATGATATTTCAATTTACATCTAGAAAGGATTGAAGTTCTTTGTTCTTGGTTTAAATTAGTTGTAGACGTAAAGGCACAATTAATACTTGAACAAGTAACAAGACTTTGATGGCTTTCTTTCACTATTTTACAATTGTTATATTATCTATCAAGTAGTTTTGCTAATAATTGTGGTTCATTGCTATATTATCCGACCATGACTTCTAGGAATGGGAACATGGTTGAGAGAAGATGAAAAGAGAGTAAATCCATCTCCAAATCAGTGGGTGAAAATTGCATCCCAAGTGTTTGTTTTATTGTTTCTTACAAGTTTAACTCATTTGTTACACACTTTCTTTAAGCCTCTTAGTTTTGGTAATTTTAGAAATATAGATCCACATCAATTTTCATCTTTCATAATCGATACATCTTTTACACAAAGAAAATCTCACAAACGCTTTGATAATCCCTTTGTCCCTGTGAATTCGATCTTGGGACTTACCCTTGTATTACTTTGACAGCTTCTACGCTTGGAAGATAATATTATAAGCTGATCACATGACTTCTCGAACTTATATGCTCCATTGCGAAAACTACCATCACCTTACATAATTCCAAAAATCTGATCCGAGTGTACTTGTTGGGCCTACTTGCTTGGAAACGCCGAGCACACTCACGAAATTCCAAGCAACTTGCTTGAAAACTAAAGATTTTTTAGTGACTGCGGTATGTAGACATTGTTGTTTGTTGGGGGGGGGGGACTATGTGTTCTAAGGGTAATGAAGCATTTGAAGATCATAAGGAGTCTAGAGAGAATAACATTAAAATGCAGCACCGAGATGCTGCATAATTCTAGGGTGTCAAACTAGGCACTAGAAGTAACAAGAGATAAGCCTAACCGACTTGAATCTTATTTTAGTATTAAGAATCCAAGTATTATAAACAAGGGTGGTAACTTATGAGCAGTGGAAAAGTGCAAAGAAAGAAAGTGCAAGTGAGAGTAAAAGATGAGAAATAGGCAAGCATTTGTTAAAGTAAGCAGAGAGGCTAGTGAGCGAGGAAAAGAGAGAAATTGCTCTAAGCATGTCCCTGTAATAAGCTGATTGAATTATGAAGACAAGGTTGACCAATTTATTATAATTAAGACACTCAATTCAAGATATTCTAGTCATGAGACTAGTACCAGATCTGATAATGGGATAATACAATAAAGCCAATAGTGTGGATGTAGTCATTGGGGGATGCATCTCCCATGGTAAGAGGCTACTAAGTCTACGTGAGAGGACAATCCTATACGATGAAGGGGAATAAAGGGGGAGGGAGGGGGAGGGGGGACCTACATGTTGGATTATTTGGTGTCTTCTTCATATGATTATAGCTCAGTTATATCTACTTTGGGATTAATAATGGCTACAATTATTGGTAATACCTTATTTGCATTAAAACTCATTTCCATCTATGAAATGTCTATTTTTCCATTGTTGAACCATTATATTATTCAATATTAGCTCATTGAAAATTGCTTGTTATAATCTACTTATTTGTTCACACTGCCTGCACTTTCACTAACTGAGTTGTTGAACTCACAATTTCCCCTCATATCTTTTTAGATGGCACTGTATAGCAGAATCACAATTGAAAACTTTACAAGTATGACATTAACATAGATAACCATATCCAATTGCTAGATAGAGGAATGTGAATTTACTCATGTCCAATGATAATAAATTACCAATGGCAAAACATAAGGAGAAACACGTAGTTTTCCTCTAACCTCCCAATGGTGGAGTTGTACCAGCCCCTAATAGCCTCTACCAAAGTGATCTAGAAAACGAATGTCTAGATTTTCTTATGGAGGACCTGCTCTAAGAAAAAAGGGGGATTTGAGTGGAATTTATCCATAGGAAGGGTAGGAGTATTGTTGCAACTATCTAGGATGGGAAGTTTTGTTATGTCATCCCTTTGTTCATGTCAACTTTTACCATTAAATTGCATCCCCTTTCCTTCTTATTGAGACTTTGCACAAGTTTTTGAGTAGGAGACACATATTTCAACAATACTTCTCTCTTTTAAGAAAGAACATCCTTGCTCTCATGTGATTTTGGTAATAACAATGACATTCAATTAACTATTCACCTTACATAAAAAAATATATATATAAATCATGGAGCAAAGATTAGTAGGTCTAAATCTCACAAAGTTAGATGGAATATGTACTTAAAAATTAATATAATAAAATATGAGGACACTATAACATATTTGAGATTTTATGTCGGTTTAGAATTTGTGACGGTCCAAAAACCATCGATAAATATAACTTTTAGTGACAGTTTAGTTAGTTGGTAGATAAATCAACCAAGGTTCGAACATTAAGTGTTATACGTTCACACATTAATAATATGTTGTCATTTTTAAGATCAGTACATTCGAATGTAAACATTGATACGTGTGAATTTTTTGTTTTAAAATTAAACTTATATTGTTGGCTAAATTACATTGTTACTATATACATGTGAAAGTTACTATATATAGTTCGAACATAATGTCTTATCATGCGAACATTATACATTAATGTTTGAATGTATCTAAGTAAGGTTCAAATGTCTATATATTGAGATTTAAATTTGTAAATTTAAATATCCAGTCCAAAAGAAATAGCATAATATTAAATACAAAATTGTAAATTTAAAGATTTTTTATAATTGAAATACATAAACACGAAATATATTAACTTATGTTGTTCTTTACTGAAAGATAACAAAAAAGCATCAAATGATAAACACAAAAGTAAAAATCGATCTTTGAGCTACGGGTACACGTTGTTTAAATATGTATGAAATCCGTCTAACAATGTATTGACCTTTTTGTTAAAGATATCTAAACGATGGTCAATTGAGGACATAATGTTCCCTACATATGCTTGAAGAGACCCAATCTGTCAGTCGATGTGTGTAGAAAAATTCGACACAATCCCATTGACCCAAGCAGGGCGCACATGTCCTATTGATCCACCCATTGACTCCCCACTAGTACTCCCGCTATGGGGAGCAACTCCAACCCTAGCCTGGGTTAGTGGCACAAGATTTGGTAGAAGCCCAACCTCACACCAAGCACACCCTTTCGACTATCCAAGGCTCTGTCAATGTAAGGTCATGTCTAATGGGCTCATCTGCTCCGCCAACTACTCCTCAACCCATTACCCGATGCATCTCATATGGAAGGTTGTTAGTGGAGATGACACTGGCCTCGATCCTTACAAATACCCACAATGGCAAGTCAATAGGGTTTTCATGTGCCAAGCGTAGAAGGAACTGCGTATGGTTCCGATTGAAGGTGGCCTTATATACCATACAATTTACTATGTTGCAACTATGAGTTGCAACATCTGGAAAAATGGTAGCAACGTGCTCTAGTGGAATGAGTTATTCATCTCGAATGGGGTGTGGTATCTCCCCATGAGAGTGAAGAAGTGCTTGTCGTGGTCATCATTCAGAGGCTCAGTCTCATCTCCATTCGACAAGTCTACATCTACACCTGTCAAATTGGCCTCAGTAGATCTAGTAGATGATCCAGATGTCCCAACATCAAGTGCATTCTCGACCTAATCTAATGTAACGGACAAATCAAATACTCAAGGTATCCCAAGTAGGTTGGTAAAGAAGTCCATTGATACCAGTTGAACACCCTGTACAGATATAGTGTGAATATTTGCATCATGTGACATGTCCTGCATCTGCATATAAAGCTCATGGACCATGAATGAGTATATCTTCCCCCTCAATGCGCATAGCTTGTCCACATTATGGTGATGAATAGGGACCTCAAACTCCACCCCTCCTAGGTCAAGCAGTCAAACTCATCGATCTTGATCTTGCATTTAGCCATAACTATTTGAATGTCGACCTGTGACGTGTCCAGGGCTCATTCCATACCCCGCTTCAATGTTGTGAATTGATGAGCTATATCCTATAGAAACAAAAAACATAACTAAATGATTATACTTATTTCATTATGAACACGTTCAAACGTATAAGTATACATTTGAATGTAGACATACACGTTCGAACATGACACAGTAAAGCTTAAACTTCAAGGTTATATGCGAATGTGAGAAATAACATCAGAACGTAATGTGAAATATTCAAACGAACATATGTCACTGTTCGAACATTAATAGTGTTACCATTTGAAAAATGTCTTTTATTTGAAGATTTACGTTCGCACGTCATGTGTCAAAGTAGCCAAATAAAACGTTCAGACTAAACTCCAACATATAGTTTGACCAACAATAATTTTAAAGTTTGCATATGGATGGAACATGCAAATGTGATATTATCTACGTTGGAATGTTCATCTAAGGATACATACATTTGAACATATGGTTATACATTCAAACCTATTAACAAAGGGATTTCAAATATGGTTGAGTCGCAGCTCTAGTTTTCCCAACCACAACACTACTATAGAAATGACCACCGTAGATATAAATTATACATTCAGTGTAAGTTTCAAACTGTGGCATTTGGTGAGGGCGGCCCACAATGGTTGAAAAGTTCACAAATGTGATGAAAATTTATGGCTTTTGGTTTGAATCAAAACCCACTTAAAATCAAGCTAAAATATTATAAAAACCATAGAAGAGGGGCACTAACCTTGTCAAGAGGGTTGTGATGGTGTTTGACGGCGGCGTTTGAAGAGTTGGACGATGGTGTAGCGATGGTTTGGTTTTGAATTTCCTTAATTTTGAATTCCATAAGTTTGGACTGTGTCCTTCTTATTTACTTATTGTAACGTAATATTCGAATGTCACACTAGTCACATTCAAATGTGTACAATATTAAATTCTTCATAGTGTGCAAGTACGTTCACATATACTATTTTATAATCAGTATGTGTAATGTGAATAGTGGACATCGGAATGTATGAATATATTTTTTATTAATGGCACGAAACATATTTCTATTTTGGGTCAAAAGGTGTCAACACAAAAGTGTACGTTCGAACATGCTTTTTCCTTTATTAGAACCGTTCGATCACTAACTTGACCATAGGAATGTATGACAAAAGTGTCGAATGTACTATTATTCATGAGTCAATAATTTAGTTTAATAAGCATAATTACCTATTAAAAGGTACCATACGCTATAATACTTATATGTAATAATGGGATCTCTATGATATATATATATATATGTTATACTTTATCATACATATATATGATGCTATATTATGTAATTATGCTAAAGTATGCTATTATGTTACTATTATATAGTATCCTACATATATATATATATATATATATATATTGGATGCTATTTATATTTAGTATGATACTAGTATACTATAAAGCTTATTATATAGTATCATATATATAGATGTAACATTAGTGTAGTATAATACTATACTAGTTTCATATAAATATATATATAGTATCCTACTAGCATGAGTAGTATATTATAATACTATTATATAGTGTAATACTAGTGTAGTACAATACTATGCTATAGATCAATATGATATTAGTCTAATATGATAACCCAAACTTAGCCAAGTCTTCATTTATTTTTCGTTGCTAGTTTTTGTTTACTTGTTGGGCCATGCAAGAGGTGTAGGGTACTTAGAAACCTTGGACCCTATTTGGTTCTAATGCTTTAGGCATCTAAACCCACAGGGAAGGCCCAACAAGACCCATATAATTCGGCCATCACTTTAGATTAGGATTTGGAACTCTAGTGGACCTTAGGGCACACACCCAACTCACCACATAGTGCCACATGTCGTACCTATTTGTGTCATCATACACTAGATACAATGAACCTAGACTTGATAATGGGTAAAGGGGGTGAGAGACTTTAGCGTTCTCCACACGCCTCCCATAAGATGATTTTGGCAATTCCCAAGGTCTTGTGCAATGATTGAGAAAGGAAAGGTCTTCTAGAGACACTACAAATCAGAGGCACAAACCCCCAAGAATCCCTTGGGGTTTCATGAGGGTTGCACGCCTATCATGATAAGCTCACCTACCTCCTTACCACTTGTCACTCATGCAGAAGGCTTTACTTGGGAAAAGATCACTTGACCTAACACTTGTCACCCATTTAGAAGGCTTCTAGAATGAGGAAAATGATGAGATGCCTAGGGAAGGCCAAGGATCACTTAGCCAATGCACTCCTCACCAACCACTCACGTTTTCATGCCACATGTCAAGACCGTGTAAGTTCCAAGGTGAATTGATGGGGAAGTGTCGCCTAAGGGATCTCAAAGGACTAAGGCATGACCCACAAAGGAGATTAGGGTTTCGGTTTCAAGAAGGGCTTCGTGCCTATCTAAGAGTTTCAACTACTTTTTGCCAAGTGTCATTCATGCATAGATTTTCTAGGAGATTGAAATGATTGGAAAGTGGAAGGGACGCATGGGATGGAGCAAAATCCTAGTCCCTAGGTTTCGGCCACCACACCATTATTCCTCATGCACGCCACTTGTCACTCAAGAAGACGCATGAGAAAAATGAAGAGTTGCTTAGGGAACATGCACTCCATGCCACCTACGTGTCTAGAGGAGAGGAAAAGTCACATAGGGAAAACCTCACACACTTACCAAGATTCTAGAATGAAGATCTTTATGGGATTTGAGGAAGAGAGAAGAAGTGGGCGGCTAGGGCCACTCACACATGCCACTTGCCATTTGGTAAGCATGCACACGCCCATTCTCCAAGAAGGATCTATGGTTTGGTAAAAAGACCCACATACCCACAAGGTTCATTGAACCTAGTCCACATGTGAGTCATGTCCAATGGCTTTTAGGGAATTTGTAAGCATTTAGGTTCCCAACGTGTAGGAAATGATAGGGAAGAGGGAAAGACATTTCGATTTAAGCAAGAAAATGTGACACATGGCAATCACACAAGCCAACCTTTGAGTTTTTCTATGTCATAGGAAGATGGAATTTGGAGACCTATAAAAAGGGAAGAGGCCAATGCCCAAAGGTCTTTTCCTTTGGTGCCATTTCAGTTTTCATGTGCTTTCTCTCCATTCTCTCTTTCTCTCACACGACCACCTAAGGAAAAAGCTTTGCCTCTTCATTTTCTTTCATCCTTTCACTTTCTCTTCAACATTCCTACCACTCTTTTCTCTATGTCACGAGCATCAGAAAAAAGATAGGAGCCATGTTATCAAGAGAGGAGCCACATGGTACAACCCTAACTCCCATTATATACACACACCCTCATGTTCAAAACACAAGGGATGATAGTCTCAAAGGCTTGGATTCAAGAGAAACCCCCACCACCACACACATCAATGTTTGATCTTTTATTCATAAGGAGTTTTTTGAAAAGAAACTAGGATTTTTCCAAGGGAGCAGAGGCCGAAAACTAGTCTTCATCTTATTTCTAAAGCATCATGGCCATGTTGCTGCACATCACACCTGTGCCATGCACATACTCACATGCCCAAGATCTAACCAAGGTCAAGGGAAAACATGACCAAGGGCCTCTAGGCCGAACACTTAGAGTGCCACCATGAGTGAGAAACCCTAGCAACTCCACACATGCCGGATTAGGGTTATGATTTTCGTGATTCTAATTAGTTAAATGAATCTTTTTACAGCTTGCTTGATCATAATACGTTGCTTTGGATTTTTTTAAGTGAACTCTCAACCTACCTTAGATAATATTTGTATATTTGCTTTGTGAAATTTACATTTCGGTTGATTATTGTGTATGCTCGTTGTTGAGGATAATCTTCTTGATTGTAATCGATTTTATATGACATACTTGCCATGCTTATTGATGATGATGTTTTCAGATTATCTTGGTTTATGTTGTTGGATATAACATGTTGGTATAGATTCAAAATAATTCGGCCATGACTATATGAATATGCTTAGATTTGAATAAAGTTTTCCTACTTGGTATACAATTAGTGTCTTTGTACATATTGTGAATTGTGTATTCAAATGTTCTAATATTTTCAAACTGTAACATGAGATGTACAACATTGGATTTTATGGTTGCATGACTCATGACATTCATATGTTTATAAGGTCTATGGAAAGAACTTTTGTTACAAGTTCATGTTACATACATTGGGTTACAAGGTGTTTTCAAATAAAAGAGTATGTACATGTTTTGTTATGACCCCAAATGCTAGGACGTGGGAATGACCTAGTGGAAGTCCTACAACCACTCTATTGTATTTAAAAATGAGGTGGTAGCCTCTAAGTTAATGAAGTATAGTTCGCGAACCTAGAATGGATTATTGTGAAAAGTATACCGAAGTGGGATAGTACCTAAAACTAGTGGATGCAACAAATTAAAAACACGGTAAAAGTGTTATGAATTGCAGTATTATATCGTATATGCGGTAAAGGTGAAATATGCAAATTGCCACATAAGTTAAAGATTATGACGTAGTCACCATGGTTAAATGGGACGTTGATTGATGCGGTAACTAGCGGGGAACACACGATACATAAGGGAGCTGTGAGGTATACAACTATCTTATATGTGAAATGAACAAGGCAATGAGCTCAAAGATATGTTACATATTTATGAATCAAGATAAAAAGATGGAAAATAAGTTTTATTAAAAAGTTCATTACATGTTATTTTTGAAAGGGCAAAGTTGCATAATTCAAGTTTTATGTCAAAATACATGTCCATGCATTCATTTATGTTTTGCCCTTATATGCCTATGTTATCTGTTATATGTTGTGTATTTACTTGTTAAGATTTCTCAAATTTTCATTGTGATAGTTTCCACTACCATTCTCTACCCAGAATGGTAGAAGTTGTGGCAGGTACTCAGAATCATATAGAACCATGAACGAAATTAATGAGCTGTTAGAAGATGAGTTTAGGGTAAAGGCTCGTTATAACTTTGCTGCTGCTATTTTGGAGACCATGGCACAGCCAGGAGCGGAACTAGGATTTGGTATTTATGGGGTCGATTGACAAAGTGTGTGGTATGTATAAGTATAAGTAATATGCATTTTTTGCACATAACTATATAAATAATAATAATCATACATATTAAAATTGTATACAAAAAATACATGTTTATAAATTGGGTCAGGCTACTGTGCCGCCTGACCCTTACCGCTGGGTGGTTATTTTTTTTTTTTTCATTTTTCATTTCACATTTTTTAATCACTTTCTTAATCACTAAGAAAAAAAAAATACACCAATACACTTAAAATCACTTCCTTAATCATTAAGTTTAAAAAAAAAAAAAAAAATTTGCCCTGCGGTCAACCTGGGCGGTCAACCCCAGGCGGCACAGGGGCTTTATTCTTATAAATTATCTTATAAGATAATTTTTTTTAGGATTTCTGTAGGTTATTAGAGACCATTACAAAAAGACAAAAAAATGAAATATCAACTTAAGATTTTCCATTCAAATTAAGCTCGACAACGATCTTTCATGGAATAAAGTTCATTTATTATCATCTCTGAAGTGAAATTTTTGACAATTTATTTCTCAATATCAACTAGCAAATGTTCTGCAAGAAACTCATCTTCCGTTCGAGTACGCAATCTAGTTTTTATAAGTTTCATGACAGAAAATACTCACTTAGTAGTAGCAGCAGAAACTAGAGGAATTAATACTAGAAGAATTAACCTATCAATTAAATAATAAATCTTTGACTTTTCTGAAATCGCTAGTCCTCTGCATAGCTCAGATAATGTAGACATATCTTGAAAATCTAGACGTGTAAGCACATCAAGCTCATAATGCTACAATTGAATTCTCAAAAGGAATTTTTCCTAGTCAGTAAAATCCTGTAGATAAAACTTCTCAACCAATTTGCATATATCATCAATTTTAAATGATTCCTATGCACCTTTAGGGTTTAAAGCAGCACTAAGAATGAGAAGTTCTATTGTATGGTCGTTAAATCTATTGTTCAATTCTTGCAACTGGAAGTCTATTGTAACAGTAAATATATCAATCCTAAAATGATGTTCCATTATTGTCAATGACTTGTCAACTTGACGACGAGATTTGCCTCAAGCTCTAGTATATTGGCTATGCATATCAGGAATATCAATTTGGTGTTTTTCATAAAATGATTTAATTTCAGTAAACAAAGACTCTCATCCATCATCTCTTAGCTTATGAATGAGTACTTTTGTGGTTGAAACTAGGCTCATGGCTTTCACAATATCTTGAAAATTTTCTTGCAAAGATTGGCAAAGTGCATTAGTGATTCCCATGATTTTTTTCATCGTATGTAATATCTGAATAAATTCAAAAGATGTTAATACCATGTAAGCCACGTCAACATCACCACGTTGATAATAATTTGATCTCTCATTGAGATACTATTGATAACTGAGCAAGTAGGCCCGAACATCCTCATCAAGCTACAAACAGATTGAAAATGAAATCCACATCTACTATTTGCAGCTCATTGTAGCGTACCAATTTGATTTGCCTCTTTTCCAGTCTCAATCTCATTAGAAGCAATCAAACTTTCAATTTCAGCAGCTTGAGTAGATTCTAATTCATCATTACATTTAGAAGAACCAACAACAATACTGATAATGGATGTCAAAAGAACAAAAAACTGATGAACATGTTTGGCTTCTCTAGAGGCTACAACTAAAGCTAATTGTAGTTTATGAGCCCAACAATGCACATAATATGCATATGGACAATCTTTAAGAAATAAAACTTGTAATTCATTCCATTCATCACGCATATTACTTCCTCTATCATATCCCTGATCTCGAATATTCTCAATTTAAATGTCGTAATGGGAAAGAAGAGCACATATCTCAGTTTTTAGAGTTAGTGCCATAATATCTTTGACATGCACAATATGAAAAAATCGTTGTCTAATAAAACCATATTTATCAATAAATCTCAAAATGATAGCCATTTGTTCTCTTTTAAACTCATCCCGAGCCTCGTCAACAAGAATACAAAATTTGGCCTTTTCGATTTTTTCACGAATCACATTTCGCATTTTATTTACAAATATATGCAAAATTTCCTTTTAAATTTTGGGTGATGTATATTTGGCATTATGTGGAGCATTTTCCATGACAATCAACTTGATCATTATAATTTGTTAGAAGTTTTATCATTTCAATTAAAATTACCTTGATTTTTTTAGTCAAAGCTTTCGTCATGACCTCTAAAAGCACAAGCTTGGAATGTAGGTCATCGAATACTATCGATCGAAGTTTTGAGCAGCAACTGATTATTCTTCATCTATTGTGATACTTGTTTTTCAACTAACTTGTTAATATGTCTTGACTGATTCATTAGATCCTCACAACATTTCATAGCATTTTTATATGGTGAATTTGGATCTCTCCCCACATATCCTATTAAAGGACATTCATTCTATCATTCACTTTTTTGAATTGTCGAAACCTTTATTGGTAAATGTATATGAACTTGGACACCCATTGATGTCTTAGCAAAAACATAGCATAGAAAACAAAATAAAGCATTCTTCCATGACGGGTACTCCAACCAATTTGAATATTTTTTAAACCAAGAAAATTGAAATCGATGATGTTGATTGCTTATTCCTAAGTAAACAAGAAAACTAGAAGCAGATGACAACAACATATTCTCAATTAATCTGCATTTTACAAACCTATAACACCCCAAAAGTCCAAGACATACAAAATGCCTCACGACTCACGCCCAACAAAATAAAGAAAAAGAAACTAATCAAAAATTCACCAAATTAGAAAAAAAAAATAAATAAATAAGAAGAAAAAAAGGAAAAAGGAAGCAATTCACCAAGTCCAACAGCAACATCATTGCATCAACACAAAAAAATTAAAAAAGAAATAAAGAACTTGTTAGATGCTAGTGCATAGAGGGCCAGAGCCTACTTGAGCTATAGAAGAAAAGTCTATCTTTATCTTTGAAAGCAACCTCAAGTCTTTGATCTCTTTATCTCCGTAAAAGCCACGACCCACACACTTTTCCTTTGAAACCAAGGCAATCTCTTTCTCTCTACCTCTGTTTCTATCTTGTAAAATAGCACTTCCTCTGAGTTCCTTAATGTAAAAATAAATCTCTTTATTCGCGTATGGGCCGCACCAACATGCTGAATGAGAAAGGTCCTTGACTCTAGGGCTAAACAACCGACCCGAAAAGTAAGGTATCGACCTGACCCGATTCTACAGGATTCCGAAATAGAAAGTTCCGAACCGACCAAAATAACCGATTACCCGAATCCGATTTTTTTTTGGAAATTAACCGATTACTTGAATTTTTTTATATATATAAATTAAAGGATTGTCCATAGGGCTACATGTTGTTCTTTGTTAATGCGTTAAATCAATGGATTTTTATCATTTTTGGTTGACGTTAGAGAACATGGTTCATTTTTGTGTTAAACTTGCTCTTTTAAAGCTTTTGTTTTGGCCCTTGGGTTTTGTTTTATCAATGAGAGGTGTGTTTATTTGTCAACATTGGAGACCATATTTTAGAATAGTACAATACATTTATAAAGCAGCAACATTTCCTTTGCAATCTCGTGAGCCACAAAATTGGCCCTTCTTTGGAATCTATAGTACCGGTTTTGCTTTATATATGTTGGTTTATTGGGTTAAGAATACCATTACAAATCAATTAAAGAATAGTACAATATAAAGCTGGAATACATGTTATACTTGAAGGCTTTTTTTTTTTTTTTGAAATATACCTCATGTTATCATTTCATTCATGGTTCAATTGGTTACAAAGTTCATAGTTCAATTGGAATACTTGAAAGCTTCATTGAAAGAAACATACCAGTTTTATCAATTATAGAAAAAAAAAATAACATGATGCACTACAACCCAATAAACTAAAAATAGCTAAAAAAAATGAAGTACATTGTTCTATTTAACAATTAGTCTTAGAATGCAAGAGAGAACAAAATCTTGCATTATGCCTAACTTCCAAGCAAAAATTCCTAATTTTTTCTCCTTAACATCATCCTATTCCTACTTCTGTTGCAAACTTCCAAGTGTGATGGCCTCATAACACCATTTGGCAAGCTCATCTCATCATAAACCTACATGGGCAATTTAGAATAGCATGAATGAGTCAATGACCATTAGTTGGTTATGAGTTTGAAATGAGGATTCACAACAGCTAGCATATATGGGAAACGATCAAATAAGGATTTTCAATAATCACCATGAGTTCAAGTTAGGAAAATGCAAGTAATCTTCAATTGGCCTCATTCAAAATATTCATCAAAGTCATCTCTACATGAAAAAAAAATTATGTTAAAAATATAATTAATTGAAAAGACTATATGAAAATTTTCTTCAAATATGAATCTTACCAGTTTCTAACTTATAGTTTTCAGCATCTTCCATTACATCTTGAGAGTCATAATTAACAGAGGTAGTCATCAACCAATTTTGTGTACAAATAAGAGTTTCAATTGTTGCAGGGGCCAATGAGCTACGGAATGAATATAAAACATGACCACCAACGCTAAATGCCGACTTGGAAGCAACAGTAGTTATAGGAATAGTTAACACATCTCGAGCTATAGTGGCAAGGATCGGAAAATTGATTGAATTCATCTTCCACCACATTAAAATATCAAAGTTGGGCGTCAATCGTTTAAGGCTCCCCATAAAATATCGATCCAACTCTAATTTGGACTCTACGACACCCTTTGATGCTTGATAGTGCCGATATATACTATGAATATCTGCATCATTATAGGACATTGTGTTGCTTTAAGTTTCACCAACACTTGAACTTACATTGGATTTTAAATACTGTTATTCATCTACTCAATCATCCTCCTTAACCCTGTAACAAGTTCGAACGCTCGCTCATGGCCAAGAACCCTTGTAAACCAAAACTCCAAAACTTCCAACTTGGAGCGCGGATCAAGAATAGTAGCAATAAATAAGATTTTATTTACTTTCTCAAAATTCTCCCAATTCTTGTCATATTTCTTAAGCATCCTTTCCGACATAGTTTTCAACATATCATCATCAACCATAGAAAGTTTGATCAAATGGTTATAGATTGAAGATATTTCTCTTATAAAAAAATGTGAAGTTGCATAAGTTGAGCCTGAAATCTGCAAGGTGAAGTCGTAAAAAATCTTCAAAAATTGTACAAAAACCTTGACAATTATCCAATCATCTAAAGTTGGTGATCCTTCTCCAACCTCGCGTAAATGCTGGCCAAACTGATTGTCTTCATCCTGCATCACCTCAAAAGCCGCATAATACTTGAGAGCCGTACTCAACATCAGATACGTTGAGTTCCACCTGGTTGAAACATCAAGAGAAAGAAGTGCACTACCCAAGATATTTTGTCTCTCCGCGCATGACTTGAAATTATCAAGTCTTGCAGGAGAAGACTTCACATATTTCACCGCATTACGAATTTTCACAATTGATCCATCAATTTCTTTCAAGCCATCATGAACAATAAGATTCAAAATATCTACACAACATCTAATGTGCATAAGGTCATTGTCTAATACCAAACAATCTCTAAGTTTGGTAATCTTTCTCAAATAATCAATGTCGTAGTATTAGAAGATGCATTGTCTACTGTGATTTATCTTTTTTATGCCCCATCTAAGTATAGATGACTCAATCTCTCTTCCTATTGTTGTCCATTTATGATTAGGAACTTTCATAAAACCTATAATTCTTTTATGCAAGACCCAATCATCATCAATAAAATGGGATGTTATGCACATATAGTTAAGATTTTGCACTTATGTCCACATGTCAGTAGGGATGCAAATCTTATGATCAAATGCCATGAATATGTCCTTTAACTTGTCTTTTTCTAACAAGTACATTTTCATAAAATCTCGCATAACAGTAATGCGAGAGGGCATTGGAAATTTTAGGCTCAACTGTAGCCATAAAGTCTTTAAATCCCTATTTTTCTACAAATCTAAGTGGTAGCTCATTCACAATTATCATCTTAGCTACCGCCAACCTTATTTTCTACTCATTATACTTGGCAGGTCCAAAACTAGGACTGCTAGTTGTACCATCCACCCCATCCCTCCTAGGTCCAGTCATTTTTTATTGGGGGTTAACTTTTCCAATCTCAATAAAGGCTTTACAATTGTCATTATGGAACCTCAAGGATGAAGTACCTTGTTTTCTAGAATGACATAATAAAACCTTCCCATAGTAATTACATGTAACTTTGTGAACATCGGGATCCCCATCCTCAATCCTAGAAAAATGAAGCCATATATCTGATCTACCCCGAGATCTTTTGATAGGAGGGTGAACATGAGAATGAGTAGTTGTAGGGAAAAAGCAATCCAAATGAGCCTGAGAAGTAGTTGTAGGCAGAGAGCTATCCAAATGAATTATATCAAGGATTGATTCAGACTCTGACGATGGCATAGCACCACTAGATTCCATAACTGAAATTTGACATAAAGAAAGCATCATTAAAAAATAAAAAATAATGTATGGCTCATGCACGCATTGATCAAAATAGTATAAGAGTGAGTCGTAAATTGAATGAGGAGACATGTTATATTTATATATAACCTTCTTGTGCAGATTCAAATATATATAAAACAAATGGTTAGAGAAGAAGCCCACAAAAGATAAAGAATAAAGAGGAAAATAGTGGACCATTTCAACATGATATGTGAGGACATAAGCTAGTCAGTTATCCTTTTCATTTAGGTGTGAATTAATTTGTTCTTTTATCTAATTAAAACTTTCTTCGTCGTATACAGTTCTTTACATTCCACGAGTTTCTTCATATTTAATTACCAAACATATGTGGAAGATTATACAAAAAATAGCTTGTATTGATACTTTGACCATTTTAATCTTGAATGCCAACTTATAAATTTTTGCATTAATTAACTGTAATTATTCCCACACATTTTCTATTAACTAGTGTGAATAAAGTACAACCACATGCATGGTCTATTTCAAAGTAATCAAACCCAACCTAGGTAAGTGAAGAGAACATCCTGTTCTACTGAGTGTTGGAGAAGAGCAGCAACCAAAAGCTTCAGATAATGATTAATATAATGGAAATCATGTTGAGGCATAGGTCTGTTGCCTCTTTACTAAAGAACATATCACAGGACATGAATGGCTATCAGTGAAAGAAGCAATATATGGAGAAACCCTGACCAGTTATAATGGCATTGAATGGCATCCACTAGTCCACCATGATGAATCCGGAAGCAATAATCAAGTTCCAATAGCGATAATCAAGTTGATCCACTATCTAGAATGACACAGATGTAAGATGTCTCAGTTTTCGTGTGACATATCACATAAAGAAATTCATAAAAATGAAACCTTTCTTTTGTACTCTAATGGTGTTGAACTAAACATCGTATATCATTATCTAACAATTGAAGTTTTTAATTTACCAATGTGCATGGTACCACAATTAACAGGGCAAGCTCTTGGTCTTCTACTTCATTCCCACTACTCCATGAAAATGAGCAACTTTATAATCAATTTACACCCATTAAATATCCACTAACATCGTTTAATTTCCTGCAATAATTTTGATACCATAGACGATATCTGCAATCGTCATTCTTAAGAAGACAGTTGAGTTCATTTCAGTTGAGGTGAGTTTAAGATGAAATGGAATGGAATATTGTCAATGACAACTCAACACTAGCGTTCAATCTCTGTGCATTTTGTGTGCAAGTCACCAATAACTAGATTTTTTTGGACCAAAGAAAATCACAGTTATGGGAAGAACATGGGGGAGGGGGACTATCGATTGCCCACTCATCTAATTCCTTGTAGTTCCATTTCCCTTTTTTCCAAAATGGTTATATGCAACTTTGAAGAACAAAAGTCAAGATGAACAAAAATGCAGAAATTTGACGAACAAAAAAACCCGAAATCCCAACATCATGAAGATCCAAACAAAGATCGAATTCACAAAACAAAACAATTTATTATCTAAAGCTTTAGGAATAAACAATCTATATTTGTTATCGCTGCCAAACTCAAGCATTACCAAAAGTTCAATCCATAATTGTCAGGGAAAAAACATATTATGCTAAATTTATGCAAGGATAGTGGATGTTTGTCTATTCAGGAAGCTGATTCCTTCATTTTACCTTGTATTATGGCTGAAGAGTGAAGACTGAAATGGAGGCAGTGGGCACTGGGCAGCGCTGGGGCTGTAAGTCAGTTGAAGGATGAAAACCTAGGTTGAAACATGAAAGGTAAACCGTAAAAGTAAATAAATCGGGTATCAAGTAATAACCGGATCAATTTTACCTGAATAAAACTGGTTCGAAATTTCACCCTTCCTACCTGTTTTAGTTCAAGTTGGAACAGTAGAAAGTTTGGGTCGGGTCGAGTTTTTCGGATTAAATGTACAATCCTACTTGACTCCATGTAGCGTGTACTGAAAGTCTGAAATTGTTTGAGCAGGGGCGGCTCTTGCAGGTGCAACGTGATAAAGGAGAAAGGTCTAATCACGGAGAGCAGTTCGAGTATTTTCATTTTTGAGGTGTATTGGTAAGCAGCGCACAAGATTTGAGTGTAAGTGATGTGAAAAATTATAGTAAAAATTGAGATTTAGGGAATAATTTCAATAAAAATTTTGAAATCTTGAGTATTGGGGGGGCTAATTTCAGTAAAAATTTTGACGCTTGAGAAAAATTATATTTATTTATATCCTATATTAAATTTTTAAAAAAAAATTTTTTTTGGGGGGGGGGGGGAAGGGGGGAGAGTACCGCATGCATCTAGTTTTGCCCCTGTGGCACAGCTCCTTAAGGACATTATAGAGGTCCTTAGTGAGGATGACAATGAGACCATGCTACTCAAACCTGAAAGGCTTCTAAGTTGAAGAAGGATATGGATTTCGTGACAGGATATCTTAAACAAGCTAGGGATTTCTTAGTTGAGGCAAAGGAAATTGCTTCTAGCTTGGACTTCTTGAGCTAGAGCCCTTGCAAACAAGGGGAATCTTCTTTCCTATGACTAGTGACGGGAATTTAGTGCTATTGAAGTTTCCTGTTTCTTGAAATTTGATATCATTTTGATATTCCATTGTTTTTGGGAGATTTTGAAAACAATCTTTTCTTTCGGGAGTAGTTGATTAGAATTTTAAAACTTTTGGGATATTTAAACTATGGTATCAAGTTTTTATATTTACCACCAACCTGATTTAGTTTATGAGAATTTTTTTGCTACAATTTATTACATACTGCTAGATCATTGGGTGCATTGTATCTTAATTGTCATATACAGTGGTATGTGGCCTTGAGTTACATGTTATGACGCTTCTTTTATCAACATTTTTTAGCAGTTACATGTCCCTCAATCCTCTATACGGTCATCCATCTCACCACAATAGATGAACCTTTGTGATCAACAATTTCTTTAAAGCCAACAATTCGCTTATGCAATGTCCACTCACTGTATCTAAATTGGGCTGTGGTACACATGTAGCTGACATTCGGTATAAACGTACATGTATTAGTCATAAATGACACTCTCTGGCCTGTGGTAATAAGCATCTCCTTCATCTCCACCTTATCCTTGGTATGCATTTTCAAACAATTTCGCATCATTGTATACCGTGAAAGCATGGAAAATTATGGCTCAAGAGTATGCATAAATTTATGATAGCCTTTTTTTGTCAATTGTGGTAAAAGACATCTCACCACAGATGATCATCTCTACAAGCAAATCCCTCAACATCTTCTCATTTTATTGAGGGATATGGAAAGTTTCTTAATCTGCATACCATCAGTGCCATATAAGTTTTGTAATTGAGTTTAGTCTGATCAGTAGCCACAACCCCTTGTATATCTTATACCGCTGATAACTATTAAGATGTGTTATTAATACAAATGTGCCTTACTTTTTGGAATGACAACCACAAAATTGTCCACAGTGGTAGTATCTTACCTTCAGGTTCTCATAATCACCAGGAATTTTGATGAAATGTTTCCATGTCCATGAAATTTTTTTATTAGGTCGTGGTGGTCGATCGATATCAATATGCATCTTCTCCTCCTCAATAAGCGTATCCTCATCTTGTAAATCTATTAGAATTTGACTATTTGCACATAAAGTAGCCACTCTAGACGTGGGTCTAGGGGTGGAAGTACCTGTTGATGTAGGAGCTGTGGCATCCCCTTGTGGACGATGGTCCTCAATAGATATAGCATCTATATCTAGATCAATTGTACTAAAAAAGTAAATTAGAATCAAACAAATTAGAATAAAAATAAGAAGATAATAAATTACGTTTAACAACAATACATGTCATGAGCTAATGAATTTTAATCTTGAACGGTACAGTTCTTATATGGGCTTTGAAGATAATAAATTATGTTTAACAACAATACAACACATGTTGATTTTATTTTATTTTATTTTTATCATATGGGTTTTGAAGAAGTGTTAAAAAAAAGTGGTTTAGGGCCTTGAATTAATGTGTAAGAGGGCTCAATTCATGTTCTAATAAGAATAGTAAAAAGAAACCAAGAAAAATTAGGAAGCTTGTTTGATGATGGTTTGCGTTACTAAGAGATTGCAAGTGCAGTGTGTAGTGACTTATTCACTAAGGTATAACATGTGAAATATATCATCAGGTATACTCTTTAAGGTGCCGTTTAGATAGTTAATTGAGAAGAGATGAGAGTTGAATAGTAAATAAAATATTGTTAAAATGTTATTCTTTAATATTATTATTATTATTTTAAAATGTGAAAAAATTGAATTGTTTATTATATTTTATGTGAAGTTTTAAAATTATAATGACACTAGCATACTTCATATTTGGAAGTACACTATCAAAGTTATTATTTTTTATGGCATAGAGAGGCTTAAGAATGACATTGAACAAGAATTATATTAGAAACATTTCCCTAAGTTATCAAATGATGTTCAAAGGGCTTTTTTTTTTATTATTTTTATGCTTTCTCATTCCACTCCATGGGAAATGAGAGTCACTGGTCTCATACAATAACTGACTTTAGATATACCACAGTTAAGGCTTATATGGAGCATGGGTTGAACTGCCAATTTCTTGTTCTCATATGAAAAATTAATTTTTAAGTGAAATTGAAGCCATACCCAAAATCATTGTACAAAGGATGTTTTCCATGGGCTTTTTTTTTTTTTTTGGGTCAAACTTTATGTGGCTTTTTTTGGAATTACTTTAGTTGCAATTTATTCTTGTTAAAAAATTGAAGTTTATGTTTATATACACTCCGTTTTTATGATTCTTTTTTTAAAGAAAAATTGTCATCATTTATCTATCAAAGAAACTTACATCTATGACTGGATATATTTTGAGATATTCATATATCAAATATGACATCATAAATCAAAATAATGCATATGAAGCTTAGAGTTTTGTTATGTACAAGCAAAGTCGCGTATTAATCTGCGTACCAATACTGATTTATTCATATTCAAAATTTAAATTGGTATTGTTTTCAATAAAATCTACTTTTTGACCAATCACATTAGATTGATACATATATTAATCCGCAGTTGTACTTACAATTAGATTTTTCCATGAAACTCCATTTTTATAATAACAGCCTAACCAACTCTTCCACCTTAACGAAAAGAAACCGCCAATAATATTGGGCAAGTTAAATTTTCCCATTTCTTGCCAATTATCTTTTTCTCATGACTATTATTATTATTATTATGTGCAATACAGATGTCAATTTGAGTCTGTCTTTAGAAATCTTTGGTGGCCCTTGTTGGAGTGAAGGCTGGACAATATCTGGCACCCCTTTGGATCTTAGGGTAGGACTGTTCATCCGGGACGGATTTATTTCCGACTCGGTCCAGAACCCTGATACCCGAATTTCGGTTCTGGGTTTCCCACATCATTAAAATCGGATTTATCCTATCCGGACTCGGGTATGAAACCTAAGTTCCATATCCATAACCCGGTTAACCGGGTTGTATATAACGGACTAAAAAAGAACCCTAGTTGTCTGCTTCTCTTGTTTGAGTCATCTCCCATCTCCTCTATCTCTCTCTCTCTCTATCTCTCTCTCTCTCTCTCTCTCACACACACACAGAGACAAAAACCCTAGCCGCCGTATCTCTCCTTCGTTCTTCACTCCTCACTAGTGAAAATGAGTACACCGTATCACACCTGCGATGCCCTACGTCTCCCTCCCCTCCGATTCACTTTCACTCATCTGTTTTGCCGTTCCCTTTTCTCTCTTAACTCTCTCTCACACTTCGATAACTCTCTCTCTCTCTCTTGAACTCGATCTGTGAGTAATGCCTTTGAACAAATCTTATGTGGGTATGAAGTATATAATGTTATTTTGCTAGATCTAGGTATTTTTATGTTATTTTGTTAAGCATGGGTTTTTTTTTTTTTAAGTTTTTGAGGGTTTACATTTTGTTTCTTCTGTTTCTCATGATTTGTTGTTAATAGCCATATAAATGAATAGTCAGAGACCTGCTCTTTGTTTGGCCCAAAATGGTAACTCTCTCACTTAGATAACTCTCTCTCACAATCTTGATCGGTTAGTAATGCCTTTGAAAAAATCTTATGTGGGTATGTATATTCTGTTATTTTGATAGATCTGGGTATTTTTTGTTACTTTGTTAAACATGGGTATAATGAATATATTGTTCTTTGGATATATCTGGGTTTTTTTTGTTATTATGATAAACATGGGTATAAAGTATATTATCTTTAGAGATCTGTGATGATTTTGTAATGGATCTAGCTTGGCTCATCAATATATCTGTGATGATATTGTAATTTGCGAGAGCAAAATGCATTTTGATTTTGCTTAAGCCAAACAAGCTTATCTGAAATAATAGGATTTAATGTGTATCCTCTTAGAAATATGTTAGATTTATTATGTTTCTTTGGCAGTCAGTCTTTCATCAAATTTGTTTGCTTTCACATAATTGAGTATAACTTTTTTTATAATTGCAGCTCCTTTTGGTACTGAGCATTCTATCATCCATCCATCCATCCAAATGTTTGGTACCATTTGAACAAATATCTATTTCACTGATTAATTATATAAAGTTTGATATTTAAGAATTCTTTTGTTGTTGAAAAGATAGGTCTCACATGTCTCTCTCTAATGTCTTGAACATGCAATTGTTTAATTACATTGCTTGGGTTTCCTTTCTCAAAACTTTTTCAAAATTGCTTCTGAACACTCTGTAGAGGGCTTAGGAGTTGTTAACTTGTTATGGATGCTTGTTACCTATAAAAAAAAACTTCATTAAGCTTCTTCTTCTTCTTCTTTTTATATCTTTTCATTGAGTTCATATTTGAAGTCATCTAAACCTTTAGGAAGATCAACATTTGGTGATGATATTTGTTAGATTTTTGTTTAGCTTAGATTCTTTGTTGTTATTATTTTGTTATTTGTGATTGGTGGTGAATAGGGTTTTAGAGACTTGTTTTGCTTGACGATTTTAGAGAAAAACAAATGCTTTTAATAGGAATTACCTCACTTGTCAAATGAAGGTCTTGCTTTGTCAGATTTATCTGCACCTTGCTAACAATATGAAGTCTATTTTTGTAGGAATTACCTCGCTTCCAAGGTAATATTGATGGAACGATGTCCAAGTTATTTATCATAAATTCATATATGTGCATGAACCCAAAAAACTAAACACTTCTAATATCTATATATCAACCCTTCCATCCTTTTTAATTAACTATGAAAAATCTCTCTGCTTTTGTTTTGTTTTGTTTTGAATTACTCATAATGTTTTTGTTGGTTTATCAGTAATTATTTTAACTACATTTCGAAATATTCTGTGTGTGCTTAATAATGATAAGATTAATACTATTCTTATTCTGTCATAAGAGTTGATACAATGTGTATTTTTTTATTACTTGTTTTGCATTAATACAACTATATAGAATTGACCACAAGAATTAATTATTGAGAGAATTAGTTATTTAAGGGTGTATTATTTTTGATCCAAGACAACTGTGGTTCTGTTGCTAATTTAAAAATAACTGTTTACATGCCTAGAATCAATTTTGGACTCTATATTGATCATAAGCCATTGTAAAATGTTAATATAAGTAGGAAGCATGCAGTGTTTCTCTACATTATTTAGTAATATTGTGGAATATTATGATTAATTTTGGACTCTATATTAAGATTTCATATTCCTTATGCCTTTTGCCCTGTTTTTCTCTTTTGCTTTATATATATTAATGTGCAAGGAGATGCTGTGACATGCCTCTAGTTTCTAGAAGCTCGACGTGTTTTGGAATTATAATAGAAGCTTGATGTGCAAGGGAAATAGTGAAGGAGATCTGGCACCAACTATTCCATAAGCTCTTCCTGATTAAACTCATGATCAATCATGACAATGACTTGTAATTTTGTGTTTTGTAATTTAATGTATAAAATATCAAATAATGTAATATGTGGTAGTGAGTTGCATTATGTGTTGCATGAATTTTATATGATAAACATTGAATATCTTTTTTTTAGATGCATTTATTTAAAAAAATGGTTAGTTGTTTTACATATAAAAAATATATTTTTCAAACTTTTTTGAGGAAATATTTGTAAGAGAATATAGGCTTCTAGATTTTAAAAAAAAAAAGGTTTTTCATGATTATATTTTTCTTAAAAACAATTTAATAAGAGTTTTTGTTTAAAAGAAAAAACTGGGTACAGCCCGGAACCTAGATTGCGGGTTTTTAAAACCCGGATACATCCGGGTTTCGGATCGGGTCATAACTCGCTTATACCTGATTTGAAATCTGGATTCCAGGCCAGCTATATCTAAATATCCGGTCCGAAACCCAGATGAACAGTCCCATCTTAGTGATCCTTGCATCTTGGCAATTGCGGATATCATCCTAAGAGATCTAGTTTCTTGAATTTAGTTTATATTTTGATTAAATTGGAGATTTTTATGTTGGTAAATATGCAACATGTATTTGAAAATATGACTGGAGGCCAAGAAATAATAATAAAAAATATAGGATTTTCCAATATGACTCCTCTCCAAGCCACTGGAATGTTTTAAATGGAGGATGCCATTATTGGCAAATACAAACTTAAAGGCAAAAGGTTTGTGAAGTAAATTGAGTCCAGCCTAACCAAGTGCAAATTGCAATACTTTTGCTAACAAAAAATAACCCTGTGATATTGTGAAGTGCCTTCAATCAATAAATGCAAGTTACTTGGGGCTTTCTACTAATTTGCATCATTCTACGTTTTTTCCCCCAAATCAAGAGGATTTAAGGTGAAGTAATGGCAAAATCATTAAATTAGGCATTTCTTAAACAACAAAATCACAAGTATTTAGGCCTCGTTTGGATTCGCAAAATATTTCATCTCATCTCATCTCAACATTACAACTTTCCTAAATTCTTATATAAAATATAATAAACAATTCAACTTTTTCAAATCCTAAAATAATAATAACATTAAAAAAAATATTCTAACAATATTTTATTCAACTTTTATCTAAAACCATCTCATCTCATCTCATCTTTATATCCAAATTAGATTTATAGTAAAGTCAAGGCAGTAAAATCTTCAAAATTTAAGAACCCTAAATTTCAAACTCATCATAAATTAAACACCAAATACCAATTGTGAATCAAACAAATCGAGGTATTAATATATTTACAGCATCATGAAGGCTGATGAGAAGTAGTCTATGGTGGGGTTGGGCTCGCGACGATAGCAAATGGGCCGAAACGGTGTATGGGAAGGAGAAACATAGAGAGAACAAAAAAGGCTCACAAAAGAGTGAGGGAGAGAATGAGGTCTTGCGTTTTTGATGCCTAAGTGAAGAAAACGATATCGTTCCTGATGGGAACCAAGGTGGAGCTATCCTTAAAGATCCTTTGCAAGTTCCAGATGGGCCAATTACAAGATCAAAAGCCAAGAAGATCAAGGAAGCAATGCAAGGATTGGTGCAATCCACTTGGGAAGAAGCTAGGAAGGGCCCAATACTCAAGATGGGCTTGAAGGAAGAAGAACCGGTTTTGATCCATTTGATACAAGCTATGGAAGACATGACTTAGAGATAGGGCCTATTGTTGTTAAGACTCTCAATTTGTTTAAAGGCTTTTATTAATAGTTTAGAAGAAATGGGCTTGAGGATGCTTGGCCCACATATGTCTTATTTCTAATGGACTAGGGTTTTCTTTGGGAAGGCCTTGTATTTTGGCCAAGGGTTTATTTGGAAACTTATTATTTTACTAGGGTTTAGAAGTTACTGTAGCGCGGCGTACGACACTGTTCACGCTACAGTACCCGAGCGCTTTCATTAGGATTTTTGGGGGTAGTCTATTTAAACAACTTATGGCCTCATTTGAGAGGCAGAATAGATGGAATTTCTTTGAGAGTTTGAGTTATCTTCTCTTGTTCTTCTTGAACTTTTGAACTTATCAAAGGTAAATCAAAACCTTTGTGGCGTTCCTCCTTTGTAATTTGGGTTCTTGAGACGGATTCTTCAACGGGTCTAGATTTTAATATAATCTAGGTTCTTGGAACGGGTTCTCATCGGATCTAAATTCTCCATCCATAGATCTGAGTTTGGCTTTCTTGGGGCTGTTTTTCCAGTATTGTTGTTGGGTCTCAAAGCAAATCGATTGGGGTTCACATCATTTGGTATTCAGAGCAAGGTTTCCAATCAGGTGTAATTCTATCTTTTATTTTTTGCATCTTTAATTCTAGGACTTCATTTTTCTAGGGTTGAAAAAAAAAAAGTTGCAGAAATTCGTTTTTCCTAGGGCTGCCAATTTATTCTATCATTTGGGTTTCATGTTCATCAATATTGGGTGGCTAAATTGCTTGTTTGAGGGTTGCCAAAATTTGCACCATCTATAGAGATGAGAATTTCTGGGGTTTCTTACATCTGTAAGTTTGTCAATTGCTTGGAGTGTTATTTCTTTGATTCTCTTCTATTTCCTTGCCAATTTCTATGTGTTTGAATTCAATTGTTTGATTATTACAATTGAATATAGCAGTTTGAGATTGAATCAGTGAAAAAAAAAAAACATCCGAATTTTTATTGAGTCTTATATTCAAAGGGGCTGCATACATTATTATAGTCAGTATCTTACCTTGTAGTTACCCTTCCATTCCTATATGTCCCTTGATTCTCTTGTTTTTTCCTTTTCCTTCCGTCTATCTCTTGGTTTTGTTTATTGGATAATTACTAGTTAGGATAAAACAAGGTTGTATTATCTTACTTGAAGTTCAATTAGTTCTTAAAGAACTTGAGTGGGGAATCTCTTGAGGTAAAAGGCAAGAGAGTGTGAGACCATTAAAAAAAAAAAAAAAAAAAGCCAATTAAGAGTGAAACAGGAGTGGAGTGCCCTTATTTGAGTGTAAACACGTAAGGGAGAGTGTGAGGTCTTTTTCACTAATATTTGTTTTTGTCAAGCACGTACGATGTCTCATAAAAGTGACTCATCACCAAAGGGGATGGCAGAAAATTCCTTTGTGTTGCAGGCTATGCAACAACAGTTTGAACGGTTGAACATGATGTTAGGGAAAGTGAGAGATAGGATGGATCAACAAGATGAAGTAATTAAAAATTTGCATGATGGGAGAGATAGGAGGAGACGTGAACCTAGAAGAGAACATGAGTATGAAGATGTAGGAGATGGCGAGGATGAGGATGACCTAATATCTGAAGTTGGGATGGGTAGGCATAGAGGAGTCAGGCGTGAAAGAGGATTTAGGGGAAACCCACGGGGTCGTGATGGAGTGGATAGAAACCTTGAGAACATCAAAATGAAAATACCATCTTTCCAAGGTAGAACTGACCCTGAAGCTTATTTAGAATGGGAGAAGAAGATAGAGTTGATCTTTGATTGTCATAACTATTCAGAGGAGAAGAAAGTGAAGTTGGCAGTAATTGAGTTCACTGATTATGCTATTATTTGGTGGGATCAATTAGTGACCAATAGAAGGAGGAATTATGAGAGGCTTGTCGAGACATGGGGAGAGTTGAAAGCTCTCATGAGGCGGAGATTTGTACCTAGCCACTACTATAGGGACCTCTACCAGAAATTACAAAATCTTACACAGGGGTCTAGGAGTGTGGAGGACTACCATAAGGAGATGGAGGTGGCCATGATACGGGCAAATGTAGAGGAGGATAGGGAGGCCACTATGGCTAGATTTTTGTGTGGTTTGAATAGGGAGATAGCCAATGTGGTTGAGTTGCAACATTATGTAGAAATAGAAGACATGGTGCACATGGCTATGAAGGTGGAGAGGCAATTAAAGAGGAAAGGGACATCAAGGTACACTTCGGTTTCTAGCACTCCTTGGAAACCAAAGTGGGAGAAAGATGATCGAGTTGTAACAAAGGCAAAGACCGAACCACCTAGAGGAAAAGATGAAGGAACTAGCAACAAACCCAAGATAGCATCCCAACCCTCTAGAAACAGAGATATTAAATGTTTTAAGTGTTTGGGTTCAGGGCACATCGCTTCTCAATGTCCAAACAAACGTGTGATGATTATGCGTGACAATGGGGAGGTGATGACTGCAAGTGAGGATGATAGTGATGAGATACCCGAGTTGGAGGATGCTAGTGATGATGATGGAGTAGAATACCCCGTAACAGGTGAGTCCCTTGTTGCCAGGCGTGCTCTCAACACACAAATTAAGATGGATGATGCAGAGCAACAGAGGGAGAACATTTTTCATACTAGATGCCACATCAATAACAAGGTATGTAGTATGATCATTGATGGGGGGAGTTGTACTAATGTTGCTAGCACTACTTTAGTTGAAAAATTGAATTTACCTACCTTGAAGCATTCTCGACCGTACAAGTTACAGTGGTTGAATGATTGTGGGGAGATTAGGGTGGATAGACAAGTGTTAGTTACTTTTTCCATTGGGAAGTATCAAGATGAAGTGCTTTGTGATGTGGTGCCTATGCATGCTGGTCATATCTTGTTGGGGAGGCCATGGCAGTATGATAGAAGAGTGATACATGATGGATTCAAAAACATGTACAGCTTTTCAAAAGAAGGCAACACAATCAAGCTTGCTCCTTTAACTCCAAGACAGGTCTATGAGGACCAATTGAAACTAAAAAGTGAGGTTGTCAAAAAAAATAAGAGTGCAAATGAGAGTGATAAAAAAAGAAAGAGTGAAAAGGAGATTGAGCAAAAAAGAAAGAATGAAAAAGAGATTGAGCAAAAAAGAAAGAGTGAGAGTGAAAATGAGCAAAAAAGAAAGAGTGAAAAAGAAAGAGAGTCTGCCGAGAGAAAAGGAAAGACAAAAGTGAGTTTCTATGCAAGAGAAAGTGAGGTTAAGAGGGCTTTCTTCGCAGATCGCCCTATGATTTTTCTTGTTTATAAAGAGTCTTATCTTAATCTTGATGAAACTAACCAGCCTCTTCCTAGTTTGGCTGTTTCTTTGTTGCAGGAGTTTGAGGATGTATTCCCAGAGGAAATGCCTAATGAGTTGCCACCCATTAGAGGCATTGAACACCAGATTGATTTTGTGCCCGGGGCTGCTATTCCAAACCGACCAGCTTATAGAAGTAATCCAGATGAGACAAAGGAGCTTCAGAGGCAAGTTGAGGATTTGATGAGCAAGGGTTACGTGAGAGAGAGCATGAGCCCATGTGCAGTACCAGTGCTTCTAGTGCCTAAGAAGGATGGGACGTGGCGGATGTGCGTTGATTGCAGGGCAGTTAATAATATCACGGTAAAGTATCGCCATCCCATTCCTAGATTAGATGATATGCTCGATGAATTGCATGGCTCCTGTATTTTCAGTAAAATTGATCTTAAAAGTGGGTACCATCAAATTAGAATGAAAGAGGGTGATGAATGGAAAACTGCTTTTAAGACTAAGTATGGGCTTTATGAATGGTTGGTTATGCCATTTGGACTTACAAATGCGCCCAGTACTTTCATGAGATTAATGAACCATGTCCTACGTGCATTCATTGGCAAGTTTGTGGTTGTGTACTTTGATGATATCCTAGTGTACAGCAAGGACTTAAATGAACATATTGAGCATTTGAAATATGTGTTTAATGTGTTGAGATGTGAAAAGTTGTATGCTAATTTCAAGAAATGTACCTTTTGCATGGAGAAAGTTGTTTTTCTTGGATATGTTGTTAGTACAAAGGGTATTGAAGTGGATGAAGAGAAAGTCCAGGCCATTAGGGAGTGGCCAACGCCAAAGAGCGTCACTGAGGTAAGAAGCTTTCATGGTCTAGCTAGCTTTTATCGGCGTTTTGTTAAAGACTTTAGCACCATTGCTGCACCACTCACTGAAGTCATTAAAAAGAATGTTGGGTTTCATTGGGGGGCTAATCAAGAGAATGCTTTTGCCACTATTAAAGAAAGGTTGTGCTCTGCACCCGTGTTAGCATTACCTGATTTTAACAAAGCTTTTGAGATTGAATGTGATGCCTCAGGATTAGGGATTGGAGCCGTTTTGATGCAGGATAGGCGACCGATCGCCTTCTTCAGTGAGAAGCTAAGTGGGGCATCCCTGAAGTACCCTACTTATGACAAAGAGCTTTTTGCTCTTGTTCGTGCATTAGAGACTTGGCAGCACTACTTGTGGCCTAGGGAATTTGTGATCCACACCGATCATGAATCGTTGAAGCATCTCAAGGGTCAAGGTAAGTTGAATAAGAGGCATGCCAGATGGATGGAATACATTGAGACCTTTCCATATGTCATCCGTTACAAGCAAGGTAAGGAGAATATTGTTGCTGATGCTTTATCCCGGAGGTATGCACTTCTTACTTCTATGAGCGCTAAAATGCTTGGGTTTGAATATGTGAAAGACATGTATGCCGATGACACTGATTTTTCTGATGTGTATATGGCATGTGATAAGGCGGCATTTGGTAAGTTTTACAAGCATGATGGCTACTTGTTTAAAGAAAACAAACTGTGTGTACCTAGTTGTTCTATGCGTGAGCTATTAGTGCGTGAGGCACATGGTGGGGGATTAATGGGACACTTTGGTGTCAAGAAAACCTTAGACATACTGCATGAACATTTCTTTTGGCCTAAGATGAAAAGAGACATCAATCGCATTTGTAGCAGGTGCATCACATGTAGAAAGGCCAAATCTAAGGTTTTGCCACATGGGTTATATACACCCTTACCCGTTCCTAGTGAGCCATGGGTAGACATATCTATGGACTTTGTTTTGGGGCTGCCTAGGACAAAAAGGGGTAGAGATTCTATTTTTGTGGTTGTGGATAGATTTAGCAAGATGGCACATTTCATTCCCTGCCATAAAACAGATGATGCCACAAACATAGCTGACTTATTTTTCAGGGAGATAGTGCGACTCCATGGTGTGCCCAGGAGCATTGTTTCTGATAGGGATGTTAAATTCCTGAGCTACTTTTGGAAAGTGTTGTGGGGAAAATTAGGTACTAAACTCTTATTTTCCACTACTTGTCACCCACAGACTGATGGTCAGACTGAAGTAGTTAATAGGACTTTAACTCAGCTTTTACGCACTGTTGTTCATAAGAATTTAAAGATTTGGGAGGATTGTTTGCCATTTATAGAGTTTGCATATAATAGGACCATGCATACAACTACTTCATACTCTCCTTTTGAAATTGTTTATGGTTTTAATCCACTTACGCCTTTAGATTTGATGCCTTTACCTGTTAATGGCAGGAGTAGCTTGGATGGACAAAAGAAGGCAGAGTTGGTGAAGTCACTTCATGAGAGGGTACGCCTTCACATTGCCCAAAAGAATGAAAGGGTTGCTTCCCAAGCCAATAAAGGGCGAAGGCGTGTCATCTTTGAACCAGGAGATTGGGTTTGGGTGCACATGCGCAAAGAAAGATTCCCAGCCCATAGACGGACTAAGTTGCATCCTCGAGGAGATGGACCATTCCAAATTCTTGAGAAAATTAATGACAATGCATATAAAGTGGATCTTCCAGGTGAATATAATGTTTCTGCTACCTTCAATGTTTCTGATCTTTCTCCTTTTGATGTAGGTGAAGATTCGAGGTCGAATCCTTTTGAGGAGAGGGGGAATGATGGGAACCAAGGTGGAGCTATCCTTAAAGATCCTTTGCAAGTTTCAGATGGGCCAATTACAAGATCAAGAGCCAAGAAGATCAAGGAAGCAATGCAATGATTGGTGCAATCCATTTGGGAAGAAGCTAGGAAGGGCCCAATACTCAAGATGGGTTTGAAGGAAGAAGAACCGGTTTTGATCCATTTGATACAAGCTATGGAAGACATGACTTAGAGATAGGGCCTATTGTTGTTAAGACTCTCAATTTGTTTAAAGGCTTTTATTAATAGTTTAGAAGAAATGGGTTTGAGGATGCTTGGCCCACATATGTCTTATTTCTAATGGACTAGGGTTTTCTTTGGGAAGGCCTTGTATTTTGGCCAAGGGTATATTTGGAAACTTATTATTTTACTAGGGTTTAGAAGTTACTGTAGCGCGGCGTACGACACTGTTCACGCTACAATACCCGAGCGCTTTCATTAGGGTTTTTGGGGGTTGTCTATTTAAACAACTTATAGCCTCATTTAAGAGGCAGAATAGATGGAATTTTTTTGAGAGTTTGAGTTATCTCCTCTTGTTTTTCTTGAACTTTTGAACTTACCAAAGGTAAATCAAAACTTTTGTGGCGTTCCTCCTTTGTAATTTGGGTTCTTGAGACGGATTCTTCAACGGGTCTAGATTTTAATATAATCTAGGTTCTTGGAACGGGTTCTCATTGGGTCTAAATTCTCCATCCATAGATCTGAGTTTGGCTTTCTTGGGGTTGGTTTTCCAGTATTATTGTTGGGTCTCAAAGCAAATCGATTGGGGTTCACACAGTTCCACTTGAAATGAAATGACGTTCAAGTGGAACGACGTTGTTTTATATATGAGTTTTTTTTTAAAAAAGGTAGGAGTTCAGAGTTTGGAGCTCATTTAGGCTCCATACTCCGACTCCAATATGAAATTTCAGAAGTACTCTGAATTCTTATTACTCCGATTTTGTCCAAGTTAGAATCGAAGATAAGTCGGCCGGAGTCGGAGCCGTTGGAGTATTTGCATAGTCCTAGAGCATGCCTAGCTGTACACCTAGGCGACCTAGTATCAGCATCCTTATTCTATTATGGCACATATTTTAATCCCACTAATTAGGCTAATATAAGTCCATAACTTTATTAAGACATACGGATTGTGTGACACACCTTAGTGTCAGAAATTCTTACAATGACATGAGTGAATTTGGATTTTAGTGCTTGAGTTGAATTGGATTCGGACGTACTCGGGTCATTATTTTGGGCCAGTGAGCTTTTGCCCTACATGTGTATGATAGAGACGAGGAGTTTCCAACTCAAATTTTCTATATTAAAAATTAAGTTATATGTCATTAAGTTATTAGGTGCTTGACGTGTATTAATAATTTAGAAGAAGACGTAATAAAACAAAATAAAAATTGATAATTACACTAATAGAGTATGTAAGTGTCTATATTATTTTTTAAAAAATAAATAAATATAAAATTTATATAAAAAATTAATTTTTTAATAATAAATTTAATTTTTTTATTTAACTTATAATTGTATCTATTTTATATCACTTTAAGGTTTGGTTTGTTTTCACAATCATTTTCATTCCATCTCATTTAATTATTATAATTTTTTAAATTTCTACACAAAATAAAATAAATAATTCAATTTTTTCAAATTTTAAAATAAAAATAATATATTATATTAATATTTAATTTAAAATTTTATTTCAATCTCATCTCATCTCATATCATTGAGTAAACAAATCAGATTTAGACCTAATTTGGATTCAGAGATGAGATAAGAAGGTTTTAGATGAAAGATAAAATTTAAATAAAATATGGTTATTATTATTTTAAGATTTGAAAAAATTAAATTAAAATTTAAAAAAATTAAATTATTTATTATATTTTATATAAAAATTAAAAAAATTATAATAATAAGTTAAAATCAACTAAACCCGGCCTTTATAAAAGAGAAATAATGGAGTGAAGTGCACATCAAATCGAAAAGACAAAAAGCGGTAGAAGCTAAAAACTCCGGGCATGAGGGTAAGCAAAAGGGACGATGAAGAAAGTCTACAATAATTGGCATCGAATAGAAGTGCCTTTTTTGGGATTCGCACTGTTGCTGCGTTCTTAAAGATCCGGAAGCCAACAATTATTTTCTTTTTATATTTTTTTCTAAGTAATTATTTTATTTTTATTATTTGTTTGAAATAATTAAAAAATTTTAAAAAAAATTCCCTCAAGCTCAAAAACTCCATTTTTGGTCTCTCTCTCTCTCAGCCTCCCATTGGCGGAAATACAAAGCTTTTATCTCTTTTGTCTCTTAACCGGAGAGAGATAGATATATCTGAATTTTATTTTACTTTATTATTTTTTCAAAAAAACGATGAAGCCAAGCAGTAAAGAGAAAAGTTGTAACAGTAGCAGCTGGATAGTGGGAGAAAAAGTAGAAGAAGAAGGACGAAGAAGAGCCAATTAGGGCACTGTCTGCAAGTTTCATCCTCAAAAGGTTGAGGTTAGGCGTCTCAGCCTCGACCCTTTTTCTCCCAATCTCCCTTTTCTTCCCTTTCCGCCGCTCGTCCCCACCCATTCTCACTGCTATCCCGATACCACGATCAAGATGAAAGCGTAAAAAAAAAAGAAGAAAAATATGCTTCTGCAGTTTAATTTTTAGGGGGAATGTTATCTTTGATTTTTCCTACTTGATTCTAGTTGCTCTTCTTGTTGGGATGTTGGTTTTTCAGATTCTTTCAGCATTTTTCGGTTTTGTTCGGAGTTCGGTGTAATATTTCGCTCTAATTCGTGTGAGTTCATGGACGCTTCTTGGGTTTTTCATGACCTAAAGGTTCTTTCTTTGAGCCCTTAAGTAGTGAATTTGTTGCGGGTTCCGGAATCTTGATACTAAATTTCAGATTTCTTCCCCAGCGGCATGAGTTGCAACATTTGAAAAGTGTTATGGTTTGGTAGTGGAGTTTCGGGAGTTCCTAACCAAATGGCAGCGGAGTCGAACACCGGGTTTCACCTCCAGGAAACTTTTGGTTCTGTAATGAATCGGCACGCTATATCGTTTCAGTCCGGGGCAATCAACAGCTCGTCCGAGATGATGCCGCTGGGCAATTACTATGGGATGAACAGCACCGCAGACCTGCTGTTTTTTGGGAATTCTTCCAACATCATCAACATCAGTCCCGTGATATGTCAGCCTGGGAACCCATCTGCTTCTTCTCTTGTTCATGATTCTGTTCCCGGGCTCAAGCACGACACTGAGTTGGCCGTGGAGTGGTCGGTCGAGGAACAGTACAAATTGAAGGAAGGCCTGGACAAGTAGGTCCTCCTTCGGGAATTGGTTGTTTTTGTAGACTTTTTTTTTTTTGGTCTTGTGCGTGATGCAAGTTTAAAATAAATCATATAACTACTTCTGTTGTTTATTACATGGTATTTGACTTATGCTGGTTTATCCTCTATTTGTTTCCGAATTGTTCTCTGTTAACTATTTTACGGTTCTCCCCAGAATGTTTTGAACTTTTGAGGGGGAAGATTTCTTGGGCATGTTGAAGACTCGTCTTTGATGCCGGTTGTAGAAGTTTTGAAACGACAAGAACATATAATGACATTCAAACGCACACATACACGTGATGTATTCACAAATTTTCTCGTGGATTGATATTCGTGCAATTTTCTCATGGCACAAATTTGCGGAGTCGGTTATTTTAGACGCGGTTTTTTATTAGTGCCATGAAATTATTGCAAGTCAACATGTGAATTTTTTCATAGATTCAATTTTGCTTAGAATGTTCCAAAGTCTCTCTCTTTTCCAATGTTATGAGCGTTTTCTGGCTTCTATTCTGACCTTTCTTGTGTAATGTTTATGTGGCCAAGCTTTGCTACAATAACCACTATTTCCGTAAAACTTTTGAATGCTTGTAGTATTAACCACTTTAATGTTTGATGTTTTTTGAATTTCTCTTGCTTCTAGATTTTAGTATGCATTTGTTCAATATTAATGTGCTCGTAATGTGTAAATTTATAGATTTGTTGATGAACCAAGTATAATGAAGTATATCAAGATTGCGGCGACATTGCATAATAAAACTGTCCGTGATGTTGCTTTGAGGTGTAGGTGGCTGACGGTAAGATCTTCAGTACATGTCGTGATGTCATTTGAGCTTTGTGTATAGCTTTTGATCTTTTGAATTGCACAGGGATTATTGGTTATTCACATTTTACCTATTTTATGTTGATGATGATGTGTGATTTTGTGGTGTCCTTTATACTGGTCAAGATGCATATTCTCATGAATAACTACACTATATAAGGCGAGAGTAGGAGGGCTAGTCTATAAACAGAGAGTATATTATGTGACTTCCCTATCTATTTTCTTTCTTACTTCCAATTCCTATTCCTATTCTATGGCTAATTAGTTGGCAAAGTTGCAAAGGGATTTTTAATTTTTTGGGGTTGATGTGCATTAGGAATTCAAATATTCTCCAATAAATTGGAATGTGCTGTGCTCTCTTTAAATGGAGGATTGAGAATCCAAAAATTGACTCTCCAATCAAGCTTGTTAGGGAGCTGATTTTGGCAAATAAGATACAAGTGGATTTAACGTTGAGATGCATTAGTTGTGTTAAAATGGTCAAGGCTGGGTTGAGTCGACATCTACAATGGTGAAAGGTTCACATATTTGAACAATGGAAAAGCTTGAGTGGTGTTGGTGAGCATCTCAAGGTCTCTTAACTTTGTGGTACGGGATAGGCTAGTGGTTCAATTTGGTATGATTCTATTGATGTATTTTCGAAGAAATGGTTCTTGGATTTGTCCCTTTGAGGTAACGAAAGGGATTGTAATGAATCAAGTAATATTCAAGCCATATCTTTGTATTCTAGAAGGACCAGCTGATGTTATAATTGGAGCCTTTTGGAATCATCATAAACTGTAAGAACTTCTCTCCCCCAAGCAATATAGGATTCCATTTGTTTTGTACCAAATTTGGGGTATTACAATCTTCCCCTTTAAATCCCTGATGTCCTTGTCAGACATTCTATCGAGATTGGTTTTGGTACCATTTGTAATAATTTAAGGAAAACTCAAATCACATATGGACTTATACTCCAAAAGGACTCATTAGTGTTACAATTGGAGTCTCTTAGAGTCATTGTAAATCACAAGAACTTCTCCCTCTCAACCAATGTGGGATTTGTTCACCATGTTCACCAAACTCTCATACTTGATCTGGTGTATTACAAAGACATTGTTGTAGCTTCGAATATGTGAGGAGTAGGACATTGGACTGTAGGCTTTCATGTCGATTTATGATTGGGAGTTAAGAGTTGTAAGCTATAATACTCGCGCATCCCTTCAAGTGTAATGGTTCGGTTAGTTAGAATCGTAAGGTTTGAGGTGTGATCACTTACGGAGACTATAGGATACTTTGTATGTGTTGGGATTTCTTGGAAAAACATGTGTGCTAAGATCCTGTGGAAACTTTTTGGGTCTTATTTCTCTCAGCTAGTGTGGGAAAAATTTAGATAATTGAGAATCTAGCTAGAGAGGAAAAGTGGTGCATGTTCAAGAGTGTTGTTGAGACAATAAGTAACTTATTGCTGCATTGTACTTGTATTATGTTGTATGCCTGGTAATGATAAAAAAGAAATTACGTTGTATGCCTGCTCACTAGTTTTGTCTCTCTTTGGATGAATTGGGCAATGCCTAGCATAGTTTTGGAGCTGCTGACATGTTTGAGAAAGAGGTTTAGTCCCATGATAGTTACGAGATTTTGTTTGTTTACACTGCAGTATTATGTGGATGTTATTGCAAGAGCAAGTTAATTATAACTTTAAAGGTCGAGTTTAGTCAGAACTGACTCTTTGTTTTCAATCAAAATGCTATGAGACCCCTTCTCCAACTAGAAATTTGACACCATTAACTAAGAAGAATAAAAGAGTTACACTCCCATGCTTCTACAATCCTAGTTGAGTTGAAATTCAAAGACTTTTCATTCCCGTGTTTCTCTTATGTTTTCTTCTCTTCCTCTGTGTCTTCTTGTTTACACTTTCAGTCCGAATTGTTCTAGGAAAGAACCGCCAGAGTGGGGCGTTGTCTTGTGCTCCTCATTGACCACAAAGAAGACGATTCTGACTCTAAACAGACTGGTATAAAGGCAACAAAGGCCTGGAAATTCAAAAGAATTCATATATTTGGGATAAGGATGACACATGTTAATTCATGGGTTCCTTGTTGAAAGGAATCATTCTTGGCAAATTGCTTGTCACTTGTACGTCATTTATGAAAATTCTGGGGAAGAGTGGGAGCCACTCAACAGCTTTGGAGAAAGGAACTTGTAGTTCTGAAACCTGACAATGCCCTAAATCTGAAATTAGAACCTACTCGTCTATTAATTTCCAAGAAGGAAGATAATCTTTGGCATCATTAGATTTGACTCCCTTGACCTCAGCTATCCCTGATCACTCAGAAAAAGCTGAGGAATCCATATTACCTAATACTCGATGGGAAATTGTGAAAGAACCTGAAGGGTCAAGAAAATTTTCCATCTGCTCTACTTTCAGGAACAGGAAGAGGAATTGGGTTGTTTGCATATTTTTGGTTTTGTCTGTTTTAGTAGGGATTTAGAGAAAGAGGGGGTGTTTGTTCCAGTTCTTTATAAAGGGTTAGCTTGTCATCAGCTCATGTATAATGCTCACCATTTTTTAGCGGAGAAAGGCTTCGGATAAATTTTAAATAAGAACAAGGACTCAGAAGTTGTAATTTGTAGCTACAGAAGAAGGTCTAGGAGCTCAAAGATTCTTTTTAACCCTTTACCATTGGATGATTGCACACTTTGGTTTTTCAGTTTCTACTTCCCAGGAACCTTTGCTCTTTTTTCTTTTTCTGATTGGGTGTATCTCATGTATACATCTTGCATACTAGCGCAACACCTCATTTGATAATTAATAAAGTTTAACTTACCAAAAATACATCAATAAAATTCTTATTTACTGATAAAAAAAACTTATGAAAAATAAATTTATTTATTTTTGATAGGTAAAAGAGATTTTATTGATCCACGTAATAAATTTATAGCTACAAAGAGATGAACAATATGAGAGAGAGAGAGAGAGAGAGAGAGAGAGAGAGAGAGAGAGAGAGAGAGAGAGAGAGAGAACAAACATAAGGGAGAACAAAAATAGAAAAATTCTGAATTACTTGGGAGGTGGATGGATGAAGCAATTTTACCGTTTTGTTTAGCATGGAAAGTTGCTTTTCCGTTGACCCAAACTTGGAGCTGTCTCTTTTCATTTTTCCCTTTATTTTAAGATTTTTCTATGAAGTGATAAATGCTCTAGGTAGCCTTTACTCTACAGGCAGAAAGAGGGCAGTTTTATTCTAATCTAGTATCAGTTAATTTTAGAAATCAAAACCATTTTATATTTTTTTTATTTTCGGAGATTTATTCTAATTTTTTTCCTTTGTCTTCTTTTGGTTTTATAATGTTTTTTGTTTTTGGGTTTTATTCTTTTTTTTTTTTGGGTTCTATTAGTTATTGAGTTTGGGTTGTAGTTGTTAGAGATCATGGAGTTCTAGTTGTTTAATCTTTTGTAAATATCGACGAAGCCTTTCAATTCAATTGAGAATTTTTATGGGAATTTACAGGAATTATGCTTCGAAGTTTGTGTGATGTATTTTTTATTTGACAAGATAATCTTTTTCCATTTGATGGATTTTCTGGTTAAATATGCCTTGGCATGGAAAATGATGTTAATGCCTTGCTGTGTGTCCTTAGCAAGAATTTTTGAAAGAACAGTCAGTGTGGGCACTTGTGTGAATGTTTGCATAGAGCTGTGTATTAATTTTGTATTTATCAATATTTTTTTGTGATTGTAGAATATCTATGAACGTTATGTATTTGCCATGTGTAGAGAAAGCGAAGAAAATCTGAGGAACATAACGTGGGAAAAAAGGTGAACAATCGTAAGGTATGGTAGTGAAATTATGCTAGTCTTTTTTATATTTACTTCTTTATGTTAAATCTCCATCATTTTAAGACTTTTACCTTAAGGTATTTCCTCTTGAGATGTTTTAGAGAGAATTAAAATTAATTCTTAAGCTGAAAAAATGCAACTTCTGAGATTGATAATTTATTTATCTTAACATTTATCTTTATTCTCCCCAGTGTTTTTAACTTTGCGTACCCTGCTATTCTGCATTGCTAGTACTTGTGTCTTCATTAAATCAAAAGCTACATATATTTTGGTACTAGTTAATGTGCATGTATTTTTCGTTTTCTCTTTTATGACAGGTGAACCACCCTATGGCAGAACCCTTCGGACTCACCCATGTATTTTTCTTGCCCCCACTCTCTTTTGCCCGTCGCCAACTTTTGATACTGTCAATGTGCTTTCAGTTTCATCTCATGAAATTCCAGTGTCGGTTTCCACATGAAGATGTTGCTTATCATCCCATGCAGTGAATATTTTTAGCTATTTAATGTAATTTTCAGAGATCTGTCCCATGACTGGTGATAAAACTTTACATATGGTGAACTTATTCTTTAACTCCTCAATTTGATTCGTTGTAAACCGATAGATTTAATCTGTTTTTATTTATTGAGTCAATTAATGTCTTTAGGATTTAGGATCTAATGTTGATTGAAGAACCAGTATTCTAAAGATCATGCTTCTTCAGGATAAGCTGGTGGAGTCGTCCTCGAAAACCAATATACATTCAGCTCCGCCACTGAACATAGCTGCAAATTCCCTCATGATGCGCAATATGGATCAGAATGAGATGATGGCTTATGGAGGTTAGCATGTTTAATATGATTTGTGAAAATATCCCCGTTATTTGTATGTTATACATAAAATTATTTAGTTGCCTATTCCCGTTTTGCTTCTTCCTTTGTGTGTGCTTTTACCATTGCAACAAAGTGTTTCAGGCTGCTGAATCGGAAGTTTAATAATACACAATCTGAAGTGGTTACTGTAGAATAGAATTTAGTTTATGAGTTCCTGCTCATGTTTTGAATTGCATTCCTTTTAAGTATGGGTGCCTTTATTGAAATTATTTTTTTTTAATAAGAAAATAAAATTTTATTGAAGCAAGTAACAAGGCATAGCCCAAGTACACAAGAAGTATACAACTAAGAACACCGAATTACAAATTAAGAGCTAGATGAAAAAAATCATGAAAGCAAGCCCTAGAGAAAACAATAGCAGAGTTCGAAAGAAATAAGGTATGATAAAAGAAACATCTAAGTTCATCCAAAGAGTGTTCTCGTCTTCAAAACTTTGGCCATTCCTTTCAACCCAAAAGCACCACATAAGACACAGGAATCATTTTCCACGAAACAGTAATTTGGGGATTTTCCAATCAGTCTCTCCAACAAGCTAGGAGATCCACATCCCAATGTTTTAAATTCCGTTTTGGTGATCGTTCTGGTTTAAATACTAGAACAGAATATTTTGGTATCGGTGCATTTTGGTGTACCATTTTGGGATTAGCTATATAAACTGATTAATAAAATAAATTCATGTATATGTAATTATGTATCATATATGTATTTGTGTGTGTGTGTGTGTGTGTGTATAGAAGAACTGAAGATTTCTAAAATGAATATACTTTGAAATAATTAAAAAGAAAGTAGAGATATTGGTGTCAAAAGATAATATTAAAACAATCACAAACTTGAGTTGAGACAAAAAAAAAATAAAAATAAAGAGCAGATAAATATAGAAAATAATGAGATTTGAAAAAAAAAGGAATTGAGGGAATCTATTTAAAGTTACAAAAATATTTAAATTATTTAAATCCCTTTTAGATTTTAAAGCTACATGAATGCCATCTAAATTTGAAATTTACAAAAATGCCACCCAAACTCAAGAAAATTACAAAATTGGCATTAAAACAATTTGGAATTGGTAGGAACGGGTCGGAATTTGGAACGAAATGGAATGAGGATGTATAGTGTACCGGATACTACATTAGAATGGAAAATTCTGGTTGTTCCAGCCGGAACGGAACAAAGTTCAAAACTATACCACCACCCTCCTTGGCATCGTGTAACGTCCTAGTGGAAGGCTCAAATCACATGGCCTATACTTCAAAAGAACTAGTCAATGATAGACTTGGAGTGAGAGAAACGATAGACTTTTTAATGATCAGGAACGCTCTCTAGAAGAGTTTAGGAGGTTTTTTGGAAGACTTTATTTATGTGGGCCATAGCTTTAGAGTTGAATGGTCTCAGCTTCCATGATTTCCTTGTATCAGTTATTAGTTCCTAAATAGGTGTATTCACATGTATACCTTCAGTGTGCCTGGGCTATGCCTATCTTTTCATCAATAAAATATCTTATTACTTATAAAAAAAAAGAAAGACTAGTCAATGATACAATTGGAGCCCTATTGAAACCTTATAAAGAGCAAGAACTTCTCATTCCCAAGTAATGTGGGATCCCATTCACCACCTACCCTTATATTTATCATATGGAGTATCACAATCTACTCCTGTTAAATTCCTGACGTCCTCGTCGGGCGAGTCCATCGTAGGTGGTACGGCTCAAGTCTCACATTTCTGGTTGGGATAGGCTCTGATACCATTTTGTAACACCTCAATGGAAGGTCCAAATCACATAGTTTATACTCCAAATGGACTAGTCAATGATACAATTGGAGTTCTATTGGAACCTTATAAAAAACAAGAACTTCTCCTTTCCAAGCAATGTAGAAGATCTCATACACCACCTACCCTTATGCTTATCATATGAGATATCATAACTGTCAAAAGAAAAATCTTCTATAAAATCACAAATAATACTTTAGTTACACATCTTTCTTTTCACACCCCTTAACTGATGCATGCTATCTTGTGCCTATCTGTTAAAGTTGCAAAGGTGTTATTACTTTTTTATATATTTAATTGTTAATGCCATTGGTTGCAACTTATCCAGCTAACTGAGATTGTTGTTTTCTTTGGTAGTCTTTGGAATAGGTGGCCCAACAAAGCATCTCTTGGAACAGAATGCTCAAGCGTTTAACCAAATCACAGATAATCTTTCTATACGCAAGGTGATTCTTTTACAGTAAATTTGCAAATGTCATAATAATGCAAACCTTAAATATTAGATATAGGTAAGAAAAAGAACTGCAGAACTGTTTACCATTATGCGGAGTTGATATTATATGCTATAAGGTGAACTTTAGTTATTTAAAAAGCTCCTTGTTCATCCAAGATACAAGATAACTCCCATTGTGTAGCTCATATGTTCAAAGTGGCCTCCAATGAATGAAGATATGCAGTTTGAGCACTGTGCACATGTAACATTGTCAATTTGGGCTTTTGGCTATTCTTTTGATCAATAAAATCTTGTTTACCGATCAAGAAAAACATTGTCAATGTGAAGAATAAATGACAGCACTGGTAATTCTGCCACTTGTTTACTTATCAAAAATAAAAAAAATTCTGCCACTTGTGTGGACCTGCCATTCAACAATACCATTCACCGAAATGATCATTTTGTGTCATCTAATTTATCTGACTTTTATTGCTTTATTGGTTTAAATTTGGATAACGTATCCCCAAGGAAAGAAAAACCCTTGAGGGCGGCGGATTCATTCATATTTGCTGTTACCAAATTTTGCCTGTTTATTATGGAAGACCATGGACTCAACATGTAAACAACGTTGTGTCCTTTATATCACTTGGTGTTGATGCTCGTAATTCAGTGGGCCAACCTGGATCTGAACCCATGTTTTCCTACAATAAGATGCTATAGATGATGATACTTTTGCTTAATAAAATATTTTTAAAAAGTAGAATGACAATATTAAAATTTTTTGAGACTACTTTGTGAGAAATTGACAATGGCACTAAATTATGCATATTATTATCCATATCTAATTAGCAATTTAATTAGCAGCTTACTATTTTCGCAATTTGCTAATTAAGAAACCATTATCTTTTTGTCTAGTAGTGATATAATGAATAAGCATTAAGCACATAAAGCTTCCTATTCCTTTTACATCCCGAATAGCTATGTACTATTGGTAGTGCAAATATGAAAATGGCATCTGGACATTCAAAATAAAACTAGCATTTGAAAAATTCTTTCTACATATATGGCTAGGGTAGCAAAGTTCTGCGGTGTAGTATTAGGCTCTGACCTACTTTTCATTTCTCCCATTCTTTAGCATTCTGGTGCATGTTAGAATGTAACACGTATATTGAAATTTCTATTTATTGATCTTGTTTAGCTCTTTTTGTTTTTTAATCTAAAAACAAGAGTTGTGCCTGTTCTTGTTTTAACGGTTAGTGCGAGCATGCTGGGTAATATGGCACAAAACACGGAACCTGTGGTCCACTTGCTGTGTGCTTAGATCTTCTCATCAATCCTGATTAAAGCGAGCTTAAGCGCCAAGGACAAAGCACTACGCTTACTATAAGTGTATTTCGAAAGTGCATATTAAGAGTGCCTTTTGGGGCCTTTTTGGGGGATGTTTAGATATTAGATTTTCTAGAAAATTTCTGAAACTTTTAAGAGATCTTTTAAAATTGCATTTTATGAGCTTTTGTGAAAGTAGTGGGACCCATTTAAAAATGTTTGGATAGAACATTTTTTTTAAAGATGTTTCTATTGGTGATTGAAAAAGTGGTGGGACCTATTGAAAATGTATGAGAACATTTTTGTGAGGTTTTTTGAGTTTTGTGAAAGTTGGTTTGGTTTTTGTTTTTTTACGAGAATCAAGATAAGATATAATTATTTTCGTGTAAAGATGTTTGGTTGAGAGTAGGTGAAATTTGTGGAAATTTTCAAACAACCCTTCTTCCCAAAGCCTTTAAAAGCATTAGTTTTCGCTATTATTATTCATTTGAACTATTAACTTACCTATCATAATATTATATGAAGTAGATGAGGAAGGTGACGAGAGTTACAAATCTTTTGATGAGAATGATGTTGGTCTTATTCTTATTTCAATGGTTTCAAACTAATAGATGGAGTAGATAAAAAAATAATCTCATATAATTTAAATGTATAATAATTATATATAATAAATTATCAAATTTTTATGGTTTCTATGGGTGTAAACTTTCAATGATGATGGTCTTAATTTTGATGTTATTTGACAAAATAATCTCTGTATGTCGCTTATACACTGTATTGCTTATGTTAGCATCAATTTAAATGTATTCGATTCTTGTGCTATTTTAGTTATTGTCCTTGGGATGTTTAAATGTGTAACTAATTGATTACTTGATTGTCACGTTGCATAATACTGTTATTAACAAATTGAGTAATGGGTTAAATTTATATATTTTTATTATCTTGCTTTCTTTTAAGTCTTTTTGTTCTATTTTCTTAATATTTTGATATTATTTATTATTTATAAAAATGTGTACTTTACTTCATTTTAGGCGTGCTTTGAGCCTAGTCTTTAGGTGGCATTTTGACACTTCACCAACTCTCCTTCTCACCAATATTTTCAGCGAGATCATGCTAGCCATATCTTCTCAGTTTCAGATAAGAATAATTGCAGTTTTGTAGCTGGAATAATAAGTTTATACTGCTATCAACAGGTGGACAACATCAATCTTTTCTGCCGTACGAGAAACAACCTTAATGCTATCCTAAACGAGTATGTGGATGCTGATTATATCTTAAATTTAATTTAAATGCTATCCATCATTTCCTGTTCTGTTAGATGTTTGGGTCTGGATAAGAGTTCACTCTGTGTGTCAATTCTGTTTCAATCTTTGTAGCATGAGACAAATGCCTGGCATAATGAGCCACATGCCACCGCTGCCTGTATCCATAAATGAGGATCTTGCAAATAGTATTTTGCATTACACAACTTAGGTAAGCCTGCACTTGAGTTACCTCAATATACTTTATTTTTGTGTCTTATAGAGAGAGTTCCATTTTTTTGGGTGGAGCATTGTCTTCTCTTTGCTGAATGCTTCTCGTAGGAAGTCTTATCCAATATTTGACCTCAATCTGTTTATATTGTGAGAAGATTATCCTTATCATTTAGCTTTTAAAAACAACTGACTGTTCGACTTTTACCAATTCAAGCGTCTGACAAAATCAATGAGCTCAAATGGACTGCCTTAAAAGTGTCTGAGCTCAGCAGTATACAAGTACTTTTTCTTTGCCGGGAAGCCGAGTTGTATACATGCACTTAGGAGCCTTGCTTATTCGAGAACACTACGAACTGCCTCGTCAAATTTTGGGCTTCGACCTGTCTTCGAATCTACTGCTCCCCCGATGTATCGTGTTTCCTCTGCAGGCAGATGTATAAATAAAATTATTTTGTGGAAACAAATACCGATATATGTATAGATTGAGATGGCACTTTTCATTATTTTCAACTGTTAATTTTCATTTGTCATTCACGTTGTGGACTATGCGCAGATTGGTTGTTGTCTTTAACTTTGATTGGAGTTCTTAGTTTTAGTTTATAAAAAGTTTTTCTTTTGGCAGGAACATTTTATTTATTTTTTGATATTCAAACTTCAAACTTCATTAATCAAAAAGAAGATTACAGACATAAATCAAACCATAAGATTTGAGATAAAAAGTCCGGAATACAATCCCACCACGTGGTGATACTTTCAACATGTCTACCATATTGAGCTAATGAATGAGCAGCCATATTAGCTTTTCTATAAACATGTGTGAATAAACAAACTCCAAAAATAGAAAACAACTTTTTAATCTCAGAATAAATTCCACCAAACATAGAATTGGACATACTATCCTGGTTTAATGCCTCAATCACCATAAGGCAGTCACTTTCCACTTGGATATGATGAATACCCATACCTGCACAGAATTGCAATCCATGGAGAATAGCTAGTATCCCAATGTGCTCAACCTCATCAACAGCCGCTTCTGGTGTAGATGCTACCAGCAATGTTCTTCTCGAGCTATCATGCAAATGGATCCAATTCCTGCTTTTCCTGCTTCTACATACAATGATCCATCCACATTCAACTTTAGAAAATTTTCTTGAGGCACCTTCCATTTGTAAAAATCTTGTACTTGTCTTCTATGCTTCTTGAACACAGCTTTATAATTCTTCAACAAAGATAAAGCATGTTCAGCTGCGTTGTGAGAAGGAATAACAACTTGTTCATGAAGAAATTTAATCCACCTGTACCAAAATCCCCTAGCCACAGTGAAGAAAATAGATAGACTATCCTAGAGTTTAGCCTTGCAAAACTTAAGAGCCATTTCAAGGGCATTTAAAGAACTATCTGTAGCCAGAATAGGTAAAACTTTCAACCAAGTTCGCTCCAATAACTTACAGCCCACCAAAGCATGAAAAGTTCCTTCTTCTTTTTCATTACAAAAACTGTAAATCCCATTAATAGGAACATGCTTTAATAATAAGTTTGTCTTTGTAGGCAGTCCATCTTTACATGCACGCCAAGCAAATATTTTAATTTTATTAGGAACCGGCATCTTCCAAATATGTTTCCAGATCAGTCTATGATTGCTAGCAGTTGAGGATTCAGCTTCATGGGGGCCTTGTTTATCCATGATGAAACGGTAGCAGCTTCTAACAGTAAATAAACCACTTCTTTCAAAATCCCATACCCTTTTATCTCCACTGTTCATAGCACCAAAAGTCAATTTCAAAATATCCATTACTATTCTTGGATTAAAGAGAGTTCTCTAAGTCTTTCCATGTCCCATGATATTTCACAGTTATTTCATAAAATCTCCAATGGCTTAGAGTATGCCTGCAACATTGGTAGTGCGTGGATAAAAACATTTATACTCTATTTGAAGGATGTGGTAACATCTTTGTGGAAATTTGTTAGTGGTCCCTCCAAAGACATCAGATAAAATTTGAACGATGCAGAGAAGATTAGCATGGCCTGTGCAAGGTTTCAAAGACGACACTCACAAATTGGGAATTGTCCATGGTGTTGAAGAAGATGACCAAACGAAAAGGCACCTTGGGCTAGGGTGAGTTGTGTTTGTTTGAGCATGACTCGTAATTTTCTACCAATCGAGAATATCTCAAAATTTGGCTCGAGCTTAGACTCTTGTAAAGATCGGGTTCTAAAAGTCAACTCGAGCTCGCTTCGATTTTTTTTTAATTTGTTATTTTGTCAATTTAAAAAATAATAAATGATAAGTAAATAAAATAATTAAACAAATAAATGAAATAATAAATGAAAAGAATCAAAATTGCAAAGTCAATTTAAAAAATAATAAACGATAAATAAACAAATAAATGAAAACAATCAAAATTGCAATTTTGATTAATTTCTTAGTCAATCAAAGTTATACACTAATACAATATTATAATTTTTACTTATAACTATACTTATAACTAACAAATATATGTCTACATATATGCTCATATATATATATATATGTACGTATTTATGTGAAAACAACATCATTAATAAAACCAAATTACAGATGATTATTAGTCCAAATGATTTGAGAAATAAAATCTGGGAATGACTCCTATCATACATTGATATCTTCCACATGCTAAACATATCTAGCAAGTTTATAAGCTGCTTCACTTTCCATTATGCCCACATGTTGAATTTTGCATCTCGGAAAACTCTGAATTAGTGCTTGAATATCTTTGGTGATATTGCCTATCAGTGATCTTGATTCACCAGTCCCTTGAATTTCTTGGACCATTAGAAGAGAATCACTTTCTATTATAAGCGCATGTAGTTCCTGATGAATGCACATTTGTAAACCTCTTACTTTTGATGGTGGTAGTAGGCTTCTCACTTTTGATACATCCCACCACCTTGTTTGGTTATCCATCAGTTCCTCCACTTTGGCCTCACTATTCATGATTCCTCCTCTCTCATATGCTATTTTAACTTCACGAATCCAAGTATCCAAAAATCATTCCAGATTTGGGTTAATTTTTCATTCCCCACCCTCCATCTATATCCATTAGCCATCTTTTCTTTTACTCCCCAGATGCCCTTCCAGACATAAGAAAGATTGTGTCCCATTTTTTATTCTAGAAAAATGTTATGAGCAAAATATCTTGCTTTAAAAATCTTATGGAGTAGACTATCTTCATTCTACATTAATCTCCATCCCTATTTGGCGATTAGGGCTTCATTAAAAGTTTTGAGGTCCTCGAATCCCATTCCACTAGCTTGTTTAGGAGCACATATCTTTTTTCAGTTCCCCCAATGGATTTTATTCTCCTCTTGTCTTTGGTCCCACCAGAATTTGGCCATCATATGTTTTAGTTCATTGCAAAGAGATTCTGGCAACTTAAAGCAACTCATGGAGTATATGGGGGTTGATAGAACCACAACTTTAACAAGAACCTCCTTAATCTCTTGTGACAATAACTTCTCCTTCCTTGAAGTTTCTACCATACTTTGTGCTTGATGTTAGAGAAGGCCTTGCATCTTGCTCTTGGTAAGCCTAGGTACTTATTATAATGTTGGAACTCTTGAATGCCCCAAAATGATAGAATCTCTTCCTGCTTCATTGTAGGGACATTTTTGCTGAATACCATAGTTGTTTTCTCTCTATTAATCTTTTGGCCTAAAGCCATCTCATATTTCTCCAGTAGATTTAACACAACCATGTTTTCTTGTAGATTTGCTTTGCAGAATAACAAATTGTCATCAACAAAGGGTAGATGATTCACCATGGTTGCCCCTCGATATATTTTTATCCCACTGATTTGTTTTGCATGCTTAGCTTGTTGTAGCAAAGTCATCAATCCTTTAGTGCACAACAGGAACAGGTATGGAGACAAGGAATCTTCCTGCCTTAAGCCTTTGGAAGGAGTGATAAGGCCCATCGGTTCCCCATTTATTAATACAGAAAAGGAAATAGCCTTAACACATAACATGACTAGTTCTATCCATTTTGTAGCAGTTCTTCTAAGTAATCACATTCTAATCTATCATAGGCCTTGCTCATATCCAGTTTTAAGGACATATATCTATTTTTTCCTAATCTTTTATTCCTTAGAAAGTGAATCATTTCATAAGCAACCAAGATATTATCAATAATAAGCATGCCTGCTACAAATGCATTCTGAGAGTTAGATATAATATCAGGTACCACCATTCAGAGCTTGCAACACAACACAAGTGACTGATTTACCCGTAATGTGCCAATACTTTTTAAAGAAAATGGGCACCATTCCATCAGGCCCAGGTGCTTTGGTTGGGTTCATCTGGTGTAGTGCTTCCACACCTCAGTCTCAATGAATTTTTTTGTCAGCTCTCTATTCATCTCCCTAGTGATTCTTCCATTGAGTGTAGATAAAAATTCCATATCAACTCTCTAGGTGCTTGTTGTAAAAATTCGCAACTGCACAAAATCGTAACAAGTAATATAGTGAAAAAGAAGAAGTCAAATCCACGAGGACTATTTACCTATTAACTATTGAAATTTTTCTAATTCTAAATTATTTAAAAATAAAAAAAAATTGATGGATTTTGAATCTGAAAAAAAAAAAAACTAAATCAACAATTGAAGAATTGACCAAATACTTAAAAAGAAGAATATTTCACCCAATAAGAAAACACTAAGGCATCCGACTCACCTAATCAATCCAATCCAAATCCTAATAATGCAATCAATCAATTATCATCTTAGTTGATGGCGGAATATTCTAACTTATCTAAGATCCTCTCTCAAGTAGAATTAGAATCACCCAACATACGATAAGCCGCGATATATGCATACGAATTTAAAAGTATTTGAGCACATTAAGATTTATAATATTTTAGATAAAACCTGCATAAATCACATTGGCACATTCCTGTCTTTTGTTCAATTCATAGCATACATCATATGAAGTTACACTACATGCATCATCTTTCGAATTAACATGCACAACAAATCACTCGACTATTGGCCAGATAATTGAAAGCATTAAACTAAATGATGTATATTCAAAAGGAATGATAAAATTATGATCACATAGAAATAAGATTTGGAATTGTCATGGAAAGGCTACATTGTAGCCTTAGCAATAGAAATTAGCCCATAATAGAATCAAAACGAACTATAATAATTCTGGAATTTATAATGAAAATTGTATAAAGAGAAGATGAAAGAGTTAAGAAAGAAACTATATGTAGATCGAGAATCTCAATCGTCAACAACTTCAATTCGGCCTTTTTCTTCTTCTTCTTTTTCCAAGCTTCGAGTTCCTCTTCAGCGGTGAAGAAAATCCTCCCTTTTAAAAGCTCTAGTCGTCCTCCCTCTTATCTCCCCAAAACAATATTCTCTCAAAATTAGTTGTTTTTCTGCTGCCTCCTTGATGTATTTTTTTCTCTGTCAATATCTTCTTTTCTTCAAAAGTCTTCAGCACAAAAGTTGTAGGGTTTCTTCTTAGCTTTCCGTAAATACCCAAATCACTCTTTTTGTAGTTCTTTAGCAAAAGTTATGCTCAAAATACTAAAAGATGTTTCAGGAAGTTTGAGAAATGAAAGTTTATTGGACTCTCAATGAAGGGAATTTGAATTTGAAAATGAAAGTTTCTCCTTAATTCCAATGACTCCTTCAATTTATTTATTCCTAAACAAAAATAAACAAAATTAAATAAATAAAAACTCTAATAAATAAGAAAATTAAACACAAACTAGCATGAAAATAAGAGTAAAAGTATGACAAAACTTATATAGAAATTAAATACATCAGTGCTAACAGTGAACAAGTCTTGAAAATATTGTAGAATAATTCTATCTCTTTCATCTCCCTTCCTCCATACCCCTTCTCCATCCTTTAGTCTTGCAATTTGGTTTTTCTTTCTCCTTTGAGAGGCTTTACTATGGAAGAATTTAGTATTTTGATCATCTAATTTTAATCACAAGGCCTTGGATCATTGCCTCCATAATATTTCATCTCTTTCTAGCCAACAATGTAAATTATTCCCGGCCTCCTCATGGTCCTCCACTCTCAGATGTTGAGGATCACTATTTTGTATCTGTTGAAGGTGAACTCTTGCATGTTGTATCTTTGTGTGGACTCTTCCGAAAGATTGCTTATTCCATTTCATCAAGTTCACACTACACACAAAAATTTTACTAATTACTTCTCCCATTTTAGCGTGCCTAAGGTTCCTATTCCTTGAATGTGCAATGACTTTTTCACAATCATCTACTTTAATCCACATAGCTTTGAATCTGAATAATCTTCCACCACTTCTCTTGTATGTGTCTCCCTCCATCTGCATAATTATTGGTGCATGGTCCGAATGAGCTGCTGAACCATGTACTACTTTAGCATTGGGAAACATATTACACCATTTACTGCTGTCTAGAAATCTATCCAATCTCTCACTAATTCTATTTTTCATTCCTCTATGGTTCCACCAGGTATATTTAGCCCCTTCATATGCCATGTCAATCAACTCACAATCATTAACAATTTGTCTAAATTCCTCCATCTATTTTTCAGGTCTATCTCTACCACCATGCTTTTCTGTTTTACTTAAGATCTCATTAAAGTCCCCAAACACTAGCCATGATTGGTTTCCTCCCCCCTTCATCAACCCAAGTAATTTCCAAGTTTCAAATCTTCTTGTTGCCTCAAGTTACCAATAGATCCCTTTTAACTGCCACTCCCTACTTACTCTCCCAGATTCTATCACCTGTGCATCAATGTGGTGTTTAGAGAAGTTCTTAATAGTCAATTGCACATCATTCTTCCACATTAGAGTCAACCTCCACTACGACCTTTGCTATCTACAGCTAAGTAGCAATCAAACCCCAACTGAAATTTCAAAGTCTCCATCCTCCTAACTGGCAATTTAGTCTCTTGTAGGAACAATATGTAGAGAAGTTTCATCTTGACTAGATCATGAATGGTTTGAATTTCAAGTGGGTCCTAAGCCCACAAGAACTCCAGCTTATGATTTTCATTGTTCCTGGTGGGGCTGGGATCTAGCCTCTGCATCATACCCTTCCACCCTTCTCCGTTTAGGTTTTTCTTGCTTGATTTTAGAGTTAAGGTCTTCTTTCTCTATCTCCTTCCTCTTATGTATTTGGTTCGTCATCTCCTTAATTTTTCCCTTCGTACCACTCCTTTTGTGCCATTGCCATTTCCTGCCTTCAGTTGATCTATTCTTCTCAATAAACTGGGCTATTGGGCCTTCCTCGTGGGCCCCTCCAAAGGATCATGCTGGGCCCCATGTGGCCCCACATTCCCCTCTTCCTACAGCCCATTTACCCTCCTTTCCTTTTTAGATAATAGTCAAGTTTCATTCAAGTCAGTAGCTAGCCCTAGTGTTTTCTCCTTCAAAACTTTATATATAGACATTTCGCCATTTTTTCCTTCATAACAACACCTAGCCTTGTTTGCATCCACCGACCAAGCGGAAGGCAATCTTCGTTGAATGAATCGTTTTTGTTTTGCCAACAACTACAATCCCTATGATTATGTCCTAATCTTCCACAAACATAACATAAATTGGGGAGTCTCTCATATACAAATCTAACCTAACATGATCCTTGTGGCCCTAGGTTGATTTGTTTGCCTCTTATAAGGGGTTTCTTGATATTCAGGTGAACCCTTACTCTGAGGAATTCTCCCCAAGCCACTTCCCCCTTCTCGACGTCAATCTCTTCCACACTCCCAATAGTTTCTCCAATTAGTCTCCCAACATTCTCATTCATAGCATGCAGTGGTAAATCATAGAGTTGGATCTACAATGAAGCTTCTGTAATCGTGATTTTTTTTATTTGTAGCTCCCCTTCAAAATCTTTCACCAGAACTAGGTGCTTATTATGACCATGGCCCCTCTCTCTTCACCCTTTATTTCTCTATGCAATCTTCAAACTCTACTAGCATTAGTCAGGAACCCAAATCTTTAAATGATATTTTCTGCACTGGATGCTAAATCTTCCTCATTGTCTATTTAAAAGCTTCCTTGTTATAATGTTTCTCCATCAACAAGGACACAATCAATCACTTTTCACCTCTATTAATCAAGTTCTCAAGTAGGTTGGTATCAACCAGAATCTCCTCTTGCTCTTGCTCGGAAAGTGAAAGTTTTCTGCATAGCTCCTCTATGTTCTTTTCCATTCCTTTTGCTTCGTTAATACAAGAGCAAACCTCTCGAGAGGAAAAAGCGGTTCTTGATTTCCGAAATGAGACATTTTATTATATATATTTATATATGCATACACAAGTATATGTTAATGTATATAGTTTTATATTAAATTTTTAATATATCTCACTACTTCATTTCTAATACACTAGGTGCATATAATACTTACAATTACAAATTATATATATCGAGTCGATTCGAACTTCATACAAGCTTGTTCACGAATATTAATAGACTCAAGTCGAGTTTAATACAATTTTTATTGTTTTATTATCAATTTTATCATGTTGTAATCAATCAGAGTTTCATGTTTACGCACAGGCCATTTAACAAATAAATCGAGTGTGAGTTGAGTTTAATCAAAGTAGAGTTTGAGTAACCATTTCAGAGATTACGGGGGGCATGTTTATATATATATATATATATATATATATATATATATATATGTGTGTGTGTGTGTGTGTGTGATATTAAAGCATAAGATATGATTTTTGATGTTGCATGACTCAATTTTAGCATGAAAGTTGGAGTTTGAAATATTTGCAACAAAAATGAAGGATTTTAGCCTTTTTGTGATTCGGCCTATGCTTGATTCTTGTAGGTATGTTGTCTTTTAAATTTTTAGAATTAGATATTTTATTTTAGGACAAAATTTACATAAAGAACGTAAATTTTAGTGAGTTTTGGAGTTATGATGCAAAATCCTTAAGTTATGGGCAAAATAGTCATTTCTCCACAAGTAGAGGAGCAAAATGGTAATTTTATTTTGAGTTAGTAATTTTATATTGCTAAATATACTTTTAAGGAGTTTTTAACCTTTAGAAATGCCTCCTTACAGTTCTCATTATTTCATGCTTAAATTTGTCACACTTAAATCATTGTAAGTTAGCCTTTAACTTACTTTAAGGGCATTTATGTGTGTATAATGGTAAGAGAAACCATCAATTATGTTCTTTATGCATATGTACATGTTACATTATGCCATGCCATAATTTATTTCCTGTACATAATTATCTATTGCACGTTATGCCACGTTATGCCATGCTTAACTGTTGCACATCACAATTATGCCATGATTATTTGTTATGCATCATTGTTATGTCATATCACTAGTCTTATGTACACATCACCTCATGTCAAGCCTTATAAGTTGTCATTTCATTTCATGCTACGTCATGTCACAAGTTTGGAGTTCATCACGAAAACTAGTATTTTCAAGTTAGTTGAGTCTTTTATATTTATCATGACCCCAAGTGTTAGGATGGACTAATATCTTAGTAGAACTTCATTGTTTACGTTGGAGTGTTTAAAGTGGAGTGAAATTCTCTGGGTTGATAAAATACCATCAAAAAGCTTTGGATGAGGTCAAAGTAACTGGTCAATGGAGCGAAGCTAGGCACCAACGCCTATAGTGCCAACCATAGTTCACATTCATGTTATACGTACTCATATAGATGCAGATACCTATCACAGAATGGCTACATTATATACTCGTAACGGGGTGCAAATACATATGGTGTGATGTGTATGTTATTGTACTCACAATTGGTGTATATACATGTCATGTGATGTGGTATCGGCAAGGACACACGACTCAAGATGACTTATGTAGCAACCACAGTTCATGTTTAATCAAGCAGTTATTATGGGAACAAGATTCCAAGTTCATGTTCCGTTTCATGTTCAGTTCAATTTTAGTTTACGTCATATTTATTTCTCGTTAGTTACATTTCATGCCAATTACAATCCATGTCAGTTCAAGTCATGTAAGCTCATGTTATGTTATTGCAAGTTCACGTTAGCATTCATGTTTTTACTGTTATGCATCCATCTATACACTACTAGTTAAAGTAATTGTTTGACTTGCTCACTTGGTAGTCCCAACTACAATTTCTCCTAAAATGGTAGATCTCGTGTCAGGATCAGGAGACGTGACAGAGGGTCAACAAGAGGAGGTTGATTAGGCAACAATGCAACGACGCGAAGCTCATCACTTCGATGTTCCGTTTTATCGATAATATTTTGGCTTCATTGGCAGAATTGAGCAAGCTACTCGATGGACTAGCATATTAGTTATAGCAATCTTTGCATATACTTAAGAAGCATTGTCTCTAATACTCATTATGTTAAAAATCTTTTGGACAAACACTGTTAACTTTTGAAATGTCTATTATATTAAGATGATGAAATATTTTTAGATGTTTGGGATATATCTTATCTGGTACATAGTATTACTCAAAGAAAAAAATTATTCACTGCAAATATTGCATATTGTTGGATGCATGCTAGGTGTATTGCATCTTTATATGTCATAAATGGAGGCAAATAACTCGACGCTTCATAGTCTTTTAAATCCTAAGCAGAATCTGGGAGTGTCACAAGAAGGTATTAGGGCAATACGTCTCTGGATTAAACACACATGTCCCTAGGAATTGTACCAAAATATAGGATTGAAATTTTAGCCTTTCTTAGGCTTGAATTTCCTTAGTATAAGAGTTATCACGTGAAGTTGACATGTGTACCCATGTGTATTAGGAAGAAACACATAACATGCGATAAAGTACCCTAGAATCTTGGTGAAGGTAGCAATCAAGAAGACCAGAATCCTCCAATGGGCAATGAACAAGGGATAGATGAAGCCCTTCGCCTACTCATGGACGTGCTCAGACAATAGCAACAATAGTAAGTGCACATCCCTAGACCTGAAGTTAGGGTTTGTTCGTACAAGAAGTTTCTAATTCACCGTTACCAAAACTTTTCTGGTAATGAAACTTCCCTAAGGGTGAAAAAGTGGATTATTGATTTTGAAAGGAAATACGAGATCTATGTATGTATTAAGAACTAGAAAGTACTGTACACTGGATACCTTTTCCAATGAGAAGTTGGCATTTGGTGGGATACACAAAGACAACTTCTAATGAGAGAGCTGAGAACCCTAGCTAGGTTGACTTGGGGGAAGATTTAAAAAAGAGTTTGATAATAAATTCTTTCCAGATTCTATCAAACAACAGAAGACGAAGGAGTTTGCATCTTTGTCACAAGGTAGTATGACTGTGGAGCAGTATCCTGCCTAGTTCATGGCCTTGGGGATGTTCGCATCTCACCTAATTTATACGAATAAGATGCACGTGTAGAAGTTCCAGAGAGGACTTCAACCAGGAATTTGTAGCCAAATGGCTTGTTTCATAATAGGTAATTGCTAAGAATTGGTAAGCATGGCTGCGATAATATAGGTTGAACAAAGAGGTTTGGCCGTCCAGATCAATTTTGAACGAAAGAGGACCATGTCATTTGCTGTAGGCAATAGTTTCGAGAAGAAGAGATCTTTTTCTAGTCTTGCTAAAGGCATGGAAGTAGTAACGAGGAGACAGACGTCGTCTTTCAACCCGTAGTGTGCAAAGTGTGGCAAACTTCATGCTCGAGAATGTCGCTATGGATATGGTGTATGCTTCAGATGTATGCTTCAAAGAGTGTCCCAAGGCCCGACGGAGTAGTGGAGTTAGTTATAATGGTGACAACAAACCAAGGCCCCACATCCCAACACGAGTTTATGCGGTAATGCTAGGTGATGTTGACGTTAATGCATCAGAAATGAGGAAGCTGGTGTCATCACTGGAAACGTAAACCTAATAAAATTTACAACTTGTGTGCATCGTAGTCTTTTGTATCTGCAGCATTTGCAAGGATTTGTAGTTTGCAAACCAAGCTATTACCACGTAAGGTTGTAGTAATAATTTTTAACTGGAACATAGTAGCTTGTACCCGTTTAGTTAGACTATCCCGTTAGATTAAAAGGAAGGACACTGAAAGCTGAACTATTGGGGATGGACTAGTTATTCAACCTAATTTAGGGGATGGTTTGGTTTTTCAAGCACTATGATAAGATAAACGGTCGAAATAGAGAAGTTGTGTTTGAACCCAAATACCCTAGTGAAGACAAGATGAGTTACGTAGGAGCGTTGGTTTAAGGCCACCCCCCCCCCCCCCAAGTAATTTTGGCTTAACAGGCAAGAGGTATATCAAGGAAGGTGCCTTAGAATTTCTCCTATTGGTTAACTAGAAATCAAAGGTAAAGAAGTCCATGGGATACTTGTGGTTGAAGACATTCCTGAAGTTTTCACCGATAAGTTACCCCGATTACCACAAGACAGAGAGACAAAGTTCATAATAAAGTTGAAATTTGCAACAGTTTCGATGGACAAGGTGCCATATTGAATGGCTCCCGTGGAATTGAAAGAACTCAATGTGCAGTTGTAGGATTTGTTAGAGAAGGGATTTATTCATCCCAGTTCTTCACCATGGGGAGCACCAGTGTTATTCTTGAAGAAGAAGGATGGTCCCATGCTGATGTGCATAGACTACTACTGGGAGTTGAACAAGGTGACGATAAAGAACAAGTATATGTTACCTCAGATTGAAAATATGTTAGATCAATTGCATGCAGCATTAGTATTTTTGAAGATCTATTTGCGATCCATATATCACCAGTTGAAGGTTAAGGAACAAGAGAGCCCAAAACTGCCTTTAGGACAAGGTATAGCCACTTCAAGTTTTTGGTGATGCATTTTGGATTAACCAATGCTCCAGTCACATTTATGGACATGATGAACAGAATATTTAGACCTTAGCTGGATAGATTTGTTGTTATATTCATTGATGATATCCTGATTTACTTGAAGAATGAAGAAGATCATAGAAATCACCGAAGTATAGGGGTGTAAGCCGGTCAATCAGGACTGAATTGAACTTTAGACCGGTTGGTCCCGATCTCATAAATTGTGGATTGAGACCATTCCATCTAGTCTTGAGGTCTATAAATTTTGGATCGGACCAAATGGACTGAACTCCTATATATATTTTTAATAATTTCATATATTATATTTTTATATAGTAATTATATAAGCTAATGATGTAATTTTCATCTAATTTATTATCACTGACTATATAAAATATTTTTAATGAGTTAGTTACAAAATCTACATTAATAATTCACTTAATTTTAATTTAGTAATTTAAATAATTTTTTTATTATTTTATTTGAAAAGAAAACAAGAAGAAAAAATAATTGGACCAGACTAAATAGATCGGACATATAACTACCATTCCAATCTGTCCCTATAGATGTTCGGTTTGGTACAGTCCTGAAAAAATGATGTATCGAAAATGTCCATCACCCCCCCCCCCCCCGGGACTGGACCAAACCGAATCAATTTGCACCCCTACCTAAGTATGGCGCTAAACATACTCAAAGATCAATAGCTGTATGCCAAGCTTAGTAAGTGAAAGTTTTGGCTTCGTGAAGTAAAGTTCTTAGGACACGTGATTTCTAGTGGGGGAGTAGCAGTAGACCCCAGCAAAATTGAAGCAGTATTGAACTAGTAGAGACCAACCAATGTGCATGAGATTTGCAATTTTTTTGGACTGGCTAATTATTATAGGAGATTCGTGGAAGATTTTTCCAGTTTGTCTAGACCACTTACGACCTTAACCAAGAAGAATGTGAAGTTCATTTGGAGTGATAAGTGTGAGGTGAGTTTTCAAGAGTTGAAGAAAAAACTTATGATGGCACTGGTACTTACATTGCTGGAGCCCCATAAGCTTTTTGTGCTGTATAGTGATGCATCTAGGGCAGGACTAGGATGTGTACTGATGTAGGAAGGAAGAGTAGTCATTTATGCTTCACGTCAACTGAAAGATCATGAGCAGAATTATCCTACTCCCGCCTTGGAGTTAGCTATAGTAGTTTTTTCTCTTAAGATTTGGAGACACTACTTGTACAGCAAAAATTATAAAGTTTTTACAGGTCACAAAAGCCTCAAGTGCCTTTTTGAGTAAAAGAACCTTAATATGAGGCAGAGAAGATGGTTGGAATTGATAAGTGACTACCGGTGTGACATATAGTGCCACCTGGGAAAGGCCAATATGGTAGCTAATGCTATGAGTCGCAAGAATAAAGCAAAAGATTTGTTGTTCCATCATTATAAGTAAGATCTCTTTTAAATAGTATGAAGAAATTGTTGAATGAAAACCATAGTACGGAAACCATTCTAACCACAATCCAGGAATTCGTTCCGTTGGATTAGGAAGAACTAAAGAGTAGTTATAGAGAAGATAGTAAACTTGTTGAAGTCATCAAAAAGGTCGAGAAGTCTGAAGGCCAAAAGAATTCAGTTTTAGAGAAGATAGAACTTTGTATTACAAGGACCAAAAAGTCATTGCAGTCGATCAGAAGTTGAGAGATAGGGTATTGAGAGAATATCACAATACTCCCTATATAGGACATCTTGGTAGTATGAAGATGTACCATGATCAGAAACATTATTTCTAGTGGGAAGGAATGAAAAAGGATGTGGCAAAGTTCGTAAACAAGTGTTCTATACACAGAATTGTTAAAGTAGACCATCAGAAGCTTGCAGATGAGTTTTAGTCACTGTCAATCCCATAATGGAAGTGGAAAAATATCTCGATGGATTTTGTAGTGAGTTTTCCAAGAACTATAGCCAGGAATAACATTATTTGGGTGATAATTAATCATTTAACGAAAAGCACCTACTCCATACCCATCAAGAATATTGATTCTTTGAAGAGACTAAGGAGGATTTATGATTAGAAGTTGTTAGACTGTACGAAGTACCAAGGACTATCATGTCAGACAGAGGCCCTCGTTTCACATCTTTGTTTTGGCCTAGTTTGCAAAGTTTGATGGGCACAAATTTGAAATTCAATAGTGCCTACCATCCTCAAATAGACAAACAAACCGAAAGGATGATTCAAATAGAAGACATGCTTAGGACATTTGTTTTGAGCATGAAGGAAACTAGGAGAAGCAGTTACCTTTGGTAGAGTTTGCATACAATAACAGCTTCTAAGCCACCATTCAGATGGCACCTTATGAAGCTTTTTAAGGCAAGAAGTGAATATCCCAATTATATTGAGACGAAGTTGGAGAGAATAAGGTGATTGGACCGGAAATCCTATAGGAGATAAAAGACCAAGTCCTTACAAATAGAGAAAGGATGAAAGCAACACAGAGTTGACAGAAAAGCTATGCTAACAATAGAATCAGGAGTATAGAGTTTGAAATCAGAGATTGTGTTTATGTGAAAGTATATCCTATGAGAGTGTTAGGGGCAAGTTAAGTCCAAGATAAGTGGGACACTATGAGATATTGGAAAAAGTGGGAGCAATTGCATACTGTTTGGAGTTGCAACTAAGTTCCACATAATTCCTAATATATTATGTGTCTTCATTGAAAAAGAGTTTTGGAGATTAGACACCAGTGGTCATAACCCAAGAGTATAACTTTGCAATCCAACCTAACTTACATGGAAAGATCTGTGCAAATCCTTGATTGGAAAGAGAATGAATTGCATAACCGCAAGATTCCATTAGTCAAAGTATTTTGATAGAATCATAACGCTTAGAAAGAAACTTGGGAGAAAGAAGAAGTCAAGTACCCTGATCTATTTGGATCTTAGTCCAGTTTTTATTTTACCTATAGTCTCATCTGAGCCAATTTTTGTATTCACTTTTGTACAAGCTGCATTACATCAGTCAGTCAATGTACTTCATTTGTTTGGATACCAAATAAAGTATATGTTTTTTTTTTCATCTCAGATCAGTTGAGGACCCATTTATAGTTGTGTTGTGAGTTATCTTCCATCTCTGACTATGTTGTAGGAGGCAACTTATCAAATTAGATAGGTAGACCGCTACCTACTGGCAGAAGATGAAGCATATAAAACACCATCGCACCCAAGTGATAGAAATAGATAAGAATGGGGTAGGTTAGGAGAGGAAGACCTTACCTCATGAGAAGCATTATCCACCTCTTCACCAGACCCCGTGGATGGGTCAGGATAGTTTCACAGCGAGGATATCACGGGATGGAGATGAGTCTAGACGAGTAGTAGAGGAGCGCACAGCAATCATCGATCTTGAGCTCGAGACATCAAGATCATCGATGTCATCTACTCATCGAGGATGACTGCTTGTTTAGGGTCATGTACCTGGCAGCAACGACGAGGAGGTCAAGCAACACATTGACCCCAGACACTTTGGTAGCATGATTTACGACTCTAATGACGATGTGCTATACTATTTGCCTCAGCATACCACAATAATATACCCCAACTCACTCCCACCCACATCGACTAGCAACTATGTGTCCAACGATGGACACTAGGCTTGGTGAGCAACATCTTCTCTTTTGTTTGATAGTAGTTATTTTTGGTTTGTTGAATGCTTCAATGGTTATTTGATCTCAGTGAAAAGCGTCCTTGCGTAGCAACGTAGTGAGGGGGGCCACAATACTTCCATAATTTTTTATAAACTTGTGGTAGTAACCAGTGAGACTCAAAAACCCCGAAGCCTTAATACAGGTAGGGACTTGCCACTGTAGCATGCTGAAAATCTTGGTAAGATCGGCTTGAACTTTCGTGAAGAAATAACATGCCCTAAATATTCTATTTCATAGCATCCATACTTACACTTAGTCATGTTGGCATACAAGTGGTGTTGTTGAAGTAGTTTAAACACAATTTCCAAGTGCGAGAAATAATCATTCATGCATTTTTCTATAGACTAGAATGTCATTAAAAAAAAGAAAAAAAAAACTAGCTTTCACAAATAGGAACGAGAAATATCACTCATAAGGATTTGAAAGGTTAAGGGTGTGTTGGTAAGACCAAAATGTATCACTAAAAACTCATAATGACCTTGGTGTGTTTGGAAAGCTACTTTTTGTACAACTTTGAGATATACTCGAATTTGGTGATACCCCAACCATAGGTCTAATTTAGAAAATCTGGAAGCCCCACCTAGCTCATCTAAAAGTTTATCAATGATTGGAATATGATACTTATCTTTAATGGTCACTTGGTTAAGTGCTCAATAGTCAACACACAAACACCAACTGTCATCTGCCTTGAATACCAAGAGTGCCAGAGATGAATAAGGGCTTTGGCTAGGGCGAATGACCCCATTTTCCAGCAGCTTATTTATTATTCACTCAATTTCCTCATTTTAATAGTAAGGATAACGGTAAGGCCTAATGCTAACAGGCTTGGTGCCAACCATTGAATAAATGTTGTGGTCTCGACTCCTGTGAGGAGGAAGTCCTCGAGGCTTTTAAAAACTTAGCGGAATTGCTCTATCGGTGGGTACATCTCCTTAAGGATGGTAGTTGAGGGACTACCATTAGAAGCCTCTATTAATTGTAGAACAAGTCCTCTGTGAGTTTCCTAAGATTGTAAATAAAAGCTTTCAGCATCTTCCATAGTGAGATCCAAGGGCTAATTTGCTTTGTCATGCCAGTTAAACTTCATGGTAAGCTTGGTAAAATCCTTGAGAATTGGTGACTCACTCAAAAATAAATAGCACAAAGGCTATCCCAAGTGCAAGAGGATGTCGTGTAATAATTAGGCATAAAATATCTAGATCGTCTCTTCAAAAAAAGTTGTTTATATCTAAACTCGTATAAAATAGTGAAAAGTTTCACAAATAAAAGTGGTGGTATGTACAATGAATGGAAGAGTGCAACATAAATAAAAAGAGCACTAGTCATAGACTAGATTCATACTTTTAGATTTTTTTGAGTGTCAAAATAGAAGACTAACAAATCAAAATTAAAAATTAAGGATTCAACTATACTAAACAATTTTAATTAATCTGAAAATTATATAATAAAACTGAATTTAATCTAAAATGTAATAGGAATGCATATTTAATGAAAGTTTAAAGAAACAAGAAAAATAACTCACATAAAATAAAATAAATAGCAAATAAAATGCCCAAACTTGTAATCCAAAAATATCAAGAATACACCATAAACTTCAAATTGAAATTAAATAAAAAGTAGGGAATGAAAAGATCAAGCCAAATGAACGGAGATGGAGATTGAAAGCAGTGGAGAAGGCTAGACTGCAGCAGCAATTGGACTCCTTAAAGAGCTCTTCAACGGCGCTGAAAAATTCCCAAGAGAATATATGTGCTACGGCTTGAATGAATACATGAGAGAATCTTCTATGCGGCGCTGAGTGAATATATCCAAGAGAATTATAAGTTTGCAACCGAAATGCTCCCAAAAAAATAGTTATGTGCGGCGCAACGCAGCCTTGAATAATAATCATCCAAATGTGTTGCGGCGTTGGGTCAAAATAAATGATGTCGTGAATGAGTCGAAGTCCCAATTCCAATTGACGTGCAGCGTTCAATGAAAAAAAATGAATTTATGCATCCTCCCCTTTTGTCCCAAGTCAAAGTCTTCATAGAATAGTTGTCATATAAGTCTTCAAGTCCCCAAGACAAAAGTCCAATTAAATCCCCAAGTCAAAAGTCCCCAAGAAAAAGTTGCCATCAAAGTCCTATAAAAAAAGTAGGATCAATTCATTAATACCAAAAGTGCATTCTCTCTTATAAATAAAAAAAACTCTACATTTCTTAGCCTATGTAAAAATAAATAAAAATAAAAATTAGAAATAAGGTTAAATAAAATAAAATAAAAATAAAGAATAAAATATTAAAAATATGTTATGCATGTAAAGGAATATTGACCAATTAAATCACAAGTTATACTATTAAGCAAAAACCATGCTATTTATTAATTTAAATCACAACTCGGATTTATGCATCTTAATCATTTTTCCATCTAAAACCAATAATAATGTAATGAAAGAATTAAAATATATTGGTTCTAAATGTATAAAAATATGCAATATTTCATCCCAATCAATTGGTCCTAGTAAATAAAGCCAATTCACACATAGAACAAAATCACATCCCCCAAAGGACAATAGGTACATAGTGGTAGAGAAAGAATGACCTTGTCAATAAAAGAGGACTACCTCACAACAGTTTAAACAAGGTAATCGATCCTCATTAGCCACCATTAATGTGAGATTGTGGCTTCCCCTAGCACGTAGCTTGGCCCCTCTTGCCACATTCAGATCTACAAAGTTGTGGGTGCTCCCTGCATCAATTAGGATAATCACTTATTAGTTCCCTAATATGCCCCCACAATCACACCATTTAAGGAGCTGATCTTCCCAAAATAGCATTGAGGGAAATTCCTAGCAACTCTCCTTCTTAGGGGGAACCTTGTGTCAAAACCACAATATTCAAAGTTGTAAATACAATACAAGAGTTGTGATCAGAACTGTGTGCCCTTTTCTAAGCATTTCCTTCATAATATAGAACTATTTACAACAATCAAGCTCTCTAATTTAAGCATCTGTTATAGTCATAATCGCCTAAGAATATTCTCTCTAATTACGGTATTTACAATAAATGTGAAATATTTCTAATTATAGTATGTACAATAAATGTGATTCCTAAATTTCTTTAACACCCCCTCTCAAATTGATGATGGAGAGTCAAGGAGCATAAATTTTTTTACAAAGAACTGACGCCAAGCGTAAGGATGTGCCTTGGTGAGGATATCAACAATTTGCAAGTTGCTAGAGATGCAGGGCAGAGTAATAAGACGCTTGTCAAAGGCTTCCCGAATTGAGTGACAGTCAACTTCAATATGTTTTGTGCACTCGTGGAAAATTGGGTTGGCTGCAATCTAAATAGCACTAGTGCTGCATGGAGAGAAGTAGGATCAGTTTGTGGAAACCCAAGTCTAGAGAGTAAACCATGCAGCCAAGTAATCTCAAAACATGCTATAGAGACACGATCTTGTTTCTTACATGAAATCAACACATGACCCAAGTATAGACACTACCCAATGGTGGAGCGACGTGTATTAGAGCAGCCAGCCCAATCGGCATCACTATAGGTGACCAAGTTAAGAGCTAAACCAACGGGAAGAAATAGACCACGAGTAGGAAAGCCAAGAAGATAGTAACTGATGCGTTGAACAACAATTAAATGGAAATGACGTGCTAAAGTCATAAATTGGCTCATAAGATGAAAGGCAAATGAAATATTGGGCCGAGTAATCATCAAGTAGACAAGGCCCCAACTAATCGTCGATACAATGTAGGATCTGGAAAGAGCTCACCCTTATCTTGATGATATTTGACATTGACTTCCATTGGAGTATCAACAGCAATGGAATCTTGTAATCCAGCCAGAGAATGATGTCATTGATGTATTTGTGCTGATTGAGAAATATACCTTTGGCACCTTTGTGAACTTCAACTCCAAGAAAATAAGTGAGGGGTCCAAGATTTTTCATGTGGAATGAGTTATGCAGGGAAGCTTGAAGTTTCTAAATCAAAACACTATTAGTCCCAATGATAATAATGTCATCCACATAGACAAGTAAAATAACAATGCCTCCAGAAGTTTTATGTAGAAACATAAGTGATCATATTGACTTTGGACAAAAGAAAGTTGAAGAAGTGTTTGCCTGAATGTTTCAAACCAAGCACGCGGGGCTTGCTTCAACCCATACAGAGAATGTTTCAAGCAACAAACATCTGAATGAGCAATACCAAAAATACCCAGAGGAAGTTGCATATAGACGGTTTCTTTGATATCCCCATTGGTTGTTTGGGTTTGCAATTTTTCATTATATGGTTTGGTATCGATAAGATTAGCCGAAGAAAAAGTCATGTGATTTGAGTCTGTGGAATCAAAGAGCCAAAGATCATAAAGTGATTTTTTGTTACCTGTGAGACCAAGAGCAGTAAAAACAGAGAAGGTCATTTGTGGAACAACCTTTGGTGTGAGCAAAGGAACTATAGGCTGGGAGGTCATGGGTGTGATGGCTAAAGTCATAGGTTCAAAAATTGGTTCTTCCACATAGGTATGGAAAGCTCGAGGATTGCAATTTTGTGGTTGTTTTCAACATTAAGAAATAATGTGTCCTTTGCCTTTGCAGTAATTCCAAAAACAAAATTTGAAACTAAGTAGCAATATGACCAAATTCCTTACAACTGTAGTAGTGAATATTGGTCATGTCTCAAACTCGTTTTCCTTGAGCAGCATATGCAACATTTAGTACATTGGAAGAACTCTCTTGTTGTTCTAAGGTGACTTGAATTGAAAGTCGTTCTTCTTCAAGAAGAAGCTCATTCAGACAAGTGTCCGAAGATGGGGATGGAATTCGGGTCATTAGATTTGAAAGAACATTTTCAAACTTAGATCTAAGTTTCAGCAAGAATTGATCACGTTGACTGGTTTGATGAACATTCTAAATAGCTGGAAGAGATTCATCGGGTATGAAAGAATATACAATATCTATATATTCAATCTATAAGTTAATGAATGTTGAGTAGAACTGTTGAATTGATAAGTTGCCTTGAGTATAGTTGCCCAGTTCATATTCTAATTGAAAACGGTGAGCAGAGCTGTCTTGATGATAAATCTTTTTTAAATAATCCCACACAACCTTTGTTGTCCGATGTGGTTGTAAGTTGAGAATAATAGCAGGATCCATGGAGCTCAATATCCAACTCTTAATGCAAGCATCTTTTGCCTCCCATTCCATAACCTTGGTGGGGTCAACGGGCTTATGATCAAAACCATCGATGTGCCCACATAATTATTTTCTCTTGAGATAAATCTAGAATTGAAATTCCCAAGCAAAGTAATTCTTACCCGAAAATTTGATGCATGTAAATTCAGAATTCTCCATGATTGCGTCAAAGAAATAAGTTACAAAGAAAAGAATCAGACTAAGATGACTCGAGTAATAATAAGACACACAGAAGCACTGAGATAACTATGAGAAGTCTAAGATAGTCAGAACCCAAAGAGTGGCTTTGATACCATGTCAAAAGCACAATATTCAAATTTGCAAAACACAATATGAGAGTTGTGGTCAAAAGTGTGTGCCCTTTTTTGAGCATTTCCTTCATTATATAGAACTATTTACAACAATCAAGCTCCATAATTTAAGCATCTGTTATAGACATAATCACCTAAGAATATTCCCTCTAATTACGGTATGTACAATAAATGTGATACCTAAATATCTTTGACACCTTGAACCTCGCCCATATCCAGTCTATTGGAAACTTCCTAAAAAATTTCTTCTTCCATCTCTGGTTCTAGCCCTTCCAGTAAAAACAATTTAGGTGTTCAATACCTATGTCCAGGAGCCCATTTTTCATCACAGTAGTAGCAAAATCCACGATCATACATTTCCTTTATCTAGCTAAGGTAATACACTGAACATGGAGGTTGCTTTTGGGGTTGGTGCTTTGGTTTTAGGCATGGATGCTTGTTTTCTATTGGGCGAGGAGGATTAGGTGTGTTGGGTGCTCGAAGTCTTGGAAAGTTATTTTTGGGAGAGGGTTGCGAGATTGGGGTTGGTTGGGGTAAATTAGAAGGTCTCTAGTTCTGGAATCTCTGCCACACCTCTTTTTCATACAATTAGGCTAGCCCAAAAGCCATAGGTAGAGTGTGGGTTGAAACATAGTGACCATAATTCGAATGTCATTTCTCAATTCGCTAAGAAATGTGCTAGTCCAAAAGTCCTCTGGGAGGCCAGGGATGCAATTCTAGAGAATCTCAAATTTTTTTTGATATTTCTCCATCATAGATATATTTCTTGACTTAGTGAAGTCAGCCACTGGATCATCAAAAGGTGTGGTTGCAAAGCATATTTGCATAGCCTACACAAACTGAGGCCAATTGGAAATGGGATGGAAAACCAATAACCACTAGTACCAAGTTAAAGCTTTGCCCTCCATATGGAATAAGGATAGTTTAATCTCTTAGGTGTTTGGGGTATTATAGTATGCAAAAATTTGTTGGGCCCGAAAGACCCAACCAATGGGTTTGGATCCATTGAATTTGTGAAAGTCAAGCCACATGGTACAGATATGAATTTCGGCTTGTTCTTCAAAAACTGGGTTAACATGTTGGTGAAGTAATCTGGAGTGGCTACTGCTGCTAGGGTCAGTGTTTTTGGGTATGGGAAGAGTTGTACAATGGATGGATTATGGTATGGGAAAGGTATGTATAATTGGTGGCAAGGTTGCTAACTCGTTGGATAAGCTCTTCCAACAAGGTTTGTTGTCAGCCTGAGCATCGTTCAAGCTAACATTTCCAATTTTCAACTGGATGACAGCTCTAGAGAGCTGAGATAGTCGAGTCCTCTCTGTCATGGAAACTAGCTTGGCTCTATACACACTGTTACGTGTCCCAACCAAAAGCAAATATTAATATGGTACTTTGAGGGACCAATCCTCCACAATGCACGCAAGGCAATGAACAAAAGGATTCAAATGCTTTCATTAAATGTAAATTGGATTTTTTTAAAATGAAACTAAATTTCATTGATAACAAAAGACATTACATCAAGTCACTTAATACAGTGGATTGAATACATTGAGGAATTTCTTCCAAAACATACTTGTCTTCATCAAGATCAAGTCCAGTTTTTGCTAATCTATGAGCTGCCATATATTGGCCTCTATTTGTATGAATAATGGACGATGAATTAAAAGCTGTTAAGACACTTAGTGTATCTACAATCAGTAAGCGACCTAAACTTAGATCTGTAGCAACCTTGTTTACCATAGAGACGACTTGTAGAGCATCTCCTTCAAGAATAACCTTCGGTAGTCCCATTTCTTTGCAAAAAATAGCAGCCAACAGAAAACCATAAGCCTCAACAGAGAATGAATCTTCATTCATTGATTTGGAAGCTCATAAAGTACCAATAATCAACCCTTGGAAGTCCCTAGCAATCACACTAATGCCAATCCTCCCCTTAGCTAGCTTAGTTCCAACATCCTAATTTCCCTTATAAAATCCCTGAGCTGGTTTCTGCCAAGAAGTTTGTGGTTGTGCAATTCTTCTTGGTGGTGTGTTGACATGGATATTAGCATTTCTATAAGCAAGAACTTCTTCTTTAGCAACTTGGAAAAGTGTCATTGGGTGTCTGAATCCCTTTCCATGGATGACTTCATTTCTTCTGAACCATAAACGTCTTGTAATAACAGCAACTTCCACTAATTCTTCCTACTGCAAACACTTGGTCAAATGCTTGCATATGTCACTAAAATGATCACTTTGGAATGCCATCTTCTGGATCTTTCTACAGCTCAAACTCCATACATCCCTAGTAGTAGGACATCCCTACAACACATGCCTTGATGTTTCAAAAACTAAACAACACACTGAGCATAAATCCACTTCAACAACATGCCTCTTCATTAGATTGGATAGCATAGGAATGGCTTCCTTGCAAGCTCTCTATATGGAAACTTTTACCCTATTTTGGATCTTCAGATTCCATATAGCTTTCCAACCTTCTTTCTGCTTCCCCCACAAGATGTCTTACCAACAGAAGTAGTTTCAGTTTCTTTGTGCATATGGTAAGCACTCCTTGCTGAGAAAATGTCATTTTTCATTTGCAACCAAACCAACTTATCTTCCTTGCTCCCTTACTAACAGGAATGGATTGAATCAAATCAACCTTATGCGGTTCAAAAAAATCATTTAAAGAGTTGACATTCTAGATCTTCAGATCATGATCTATTAAGTTTGCAACACATTGATACCCTTCAAATGACATCTTAGGAGATAAGACCTTAGGAGCATAGTCTCTTGGTATCCACTTGTCACTCCAAATCTTCACCTTCTTCCCATCACCAATCCTCCAAAACAGTCATTTCTTAAGCGACTTTAAAGCAAACCACAAGCTCTTCCATGCATATGATGGACCATAATTGCCATCCTTGAAATATTTTTGTTTAAAAACTTGGGCCATAAGAGATGATGGATTTTGAAGCATCCTCTAGCTTTGTTTAACCAACATAGCTACATTGAAGCTTCTAAAATCTCAAAAACCCAACCCTCATTTATCCTTTGATTGGCTAACCTGGTCCCATCTCACCCACTAGATCTTGGATTGATCTTCATTATAGGCGCACCAGAATTTCTTCAAGAGTCTATTAAGCTTTTTTGTTGAAGCATTTTTAGATCTATCAATCACAGCGAGAAGTCCAAGATACATTTCAAAAGATCTAGTAGATTTAATCTAGCCATGCTCAAGATGGATCTCTAAGTAAGTTTAGGAGTATTTCTGCTGAAAAATATTGAAGCATTATCCTTGTTTAGGATTTGACCAGAAGCTTGTTCATAGATACTAAGGATCTGAGAAATTCTACACCATTTAACCACAATAGACTTGCAAAATAGAAGGCTGTCATCAACAAAGAATAGGTGATTTATTCTTATAGGACCTTTTCCAATAGGAACACTAGTTATGCATCCATTTAGTTTAGCTTGGAATAATAATGAAGATAAAACTTCTGCACACAAAATAAATGAGTTTTGCTACGTACAAGTGAAATCTCGTACCAATCTGTATACCAATGCTGCTACTTTCATATTCAAAATTTAAATTGGCATCATTTTCATTAAAGTCTGACTTTCTAACCAATCACAGTATTGGTGCATAGAATCGCTTACAATCAATTTTTTCCTTGACCAAAATAGAGTTGGAAACGAAAGTAATGCAATCCAAAACCAGAGAGCACCATCGTTGAGAAAAACCAACTTTGAGCATAACAGCTTCAAGAAATGCCCACCCAACTCGATTATAAACCTTGCTCATGTCAAGTTTAAGTGTCATAAATCCTATTTTGCCTTTCATCCTAGAGTTCATAGAATGAAAAGTTTCATAAGTCACTAGGAGGTTATCACTTATAAGCCTGCCAGTTCCAAAAGTACTTTGGTTCATAGAAATAATTTTAGAAAGGATAGATTTAAGCCTATTAGCTAATGTCTTTGATATTTGTAGATCACATTGCATAGGCTAGTAGGCCTAAAATCTATAACTCTTTGGAGATTTTTTATTTTTGGTATAAGAGCTAAAAATGTGTCATCAACCCATCGAGCTTTCCACCATGGTTCAGAAATTGAAGAACAAATCTGGTAGTATCCTTCCCAACTGTCTCCCATTGGCTTTGATAGAAATATGCAGAAAATCTATCAGGGCCTGGAGACTCCATAATATCCAAACTAAAACTGATAACCATAAACCATCAATTAAGGAACACTAACCCACAACAATTGGACTTACTAACAAACCTATCAATTGGACCACTAAGCCCTTAATTCCTAAAGACGTGACAATAACCTACAAACAGACTCACGTTCATTGGACCACTAATAATAAACAGTACATGAACTAATAAATAAATAAATAAATAAGAGATAAAAATAGATTCCATTAACTGAGGTGTTGCCCCTAGGGCTCTTGGATAGTTGAGATGGCTCCACGCGGTGCGTAAAGGTCATGACACTCTAAACCATGTGGCAGATGGTAGGGATGATTGTATAAAGGGAGGAGCTTTAGTTATGAACTCCCCAAGTCTCTCATTATGTCCTTGGGATGAAGATATTCAGATGCTTTAGGGGGATGATTAGAGGTTTGTGGATTTGGAGTGAGTAACTACGGAAATGGAGGGTGTTGACTTCCCCCAAGTACGGAAATGTGGGATTTTTATGGGAGAGAAGAGGCTGGTGTTGCACTCGTTCCCTTGCTTACCATTCCCCCAAGTATGAATAAATCCTCTGCAATATGGGTGCTTCAGTAAGTAAAGAGATCGAAGATTGTGCAGGGATGTCATTCGAGGGTTATGAAGATCAATTTAGGGCCTTACTCATTGCCATCGAAGCGGGGCATTGTTTTTCCTCACTTCAAAAAGAGAAAGAGAATTGAAGAAACTTATCAATAGAATAAATTATGATGTGAAAGAAGGGAGAGCAAGTCAGGGGGGATAAAGGGTAGGGCATCAAACCTTGTTTTATAAAGCCTAAGATTCTCTCTTTACATGTTAGAGGGTTGAATGATGGCTTTGTGTTGGAAATTTATTATGTCAATGGTGTTGGAACAAAAAGGGGCTGCAAAACAGAAATAGTGAGAGAAAGTTTGCTTCAAGGCGCGTTACAAATGTCGCTTTCCTTAAGACAATATTCGTCCCCACCAATTACGGTATGCACACGGGTTACAAGCGAATTTGCCTCCAAGATACAATGAAGCCCAGAACAAATCTATTTGTCTAACTGCGTTATGCACACATGAAATTAGACCCCGAATACCCTCTGATTTTGCTATTCAACCAAGAAATTAGAAATCTGTTCTCTCGAGAACGAACAGATTCTAACAAGTTTTGAAGAAATAAAATATTTTTGGAGAGAGAGAGAGAATTCGAAATTTTTAATCTAACCTCTACAAAAATTGCAGGCCAATAGGTCTATTTGGCAAAAGATGTAAACGAAAAGTTATTATTCTTCGTTTTGCTAAAAACTGTTCGGAATAGGTATATCTATCATGACTGTTGCAACAAGACACAACAGTTGGACTTAGTCCAATGGTTGCCTTGTTTCCCCTTCAACCGGATGGCACCGGTTTGAGTCACACCATTCGCGTATTTGGGAATATAATTTTCCCAAAATATAATTTTCCCAATTGTTGCAACGCTGTGCATGGAACCTGCGTTGCAATGCTTCAGCGCCTAATGGCTGGCCGCATGCCCTCTTGGTGCAACCCCTTCATAAATCATGAAAAACCTATTCTTTGTTAGAGGCATGGATCGAACCCAGTCCATGAGACTAATTTGGAAGTCTCAATACCACTAAGCCAATTAAAGACTTATGGTCAAAACATAGACCCAAAATATAATAAATTTCCGAAACTTTCCATATCTTCTCTCTTTTCAAAATAATTCACAACTTCCAAAAACAATCCCAACATATTAATAATAATAAATATAATATATATTATTTTGAAAATATTTCCAACAATCCCCCACCATTTTCAAAATACATCTTGATTAGAATGGGAAAACTTATACATAAATGAAGGTGTCTTGTGGACTTGAACCTTCACATAGTGAAAATACATCAAAGCTAACCAGAATGGCATAGTAGACATGCTTTGAACTAGCGATTCTATAAGATTAGCCGGATATAACTCACATATAAATTTTCTTCTCTTTGGGTAGTTCATAAAAGCCGACACGTGGATTGGCCTTGTGTCTATATCCTGGTTTCATGAGCGCTCTAGAGACAAAGCCTAATTCGCATAGGAGGCGGCACCACCCCCGACACTCATATAGGTAGACTTATCGAAAGTGTCCTGTAATAAAACACTTTAACATAACTCTGTTATAAGTCTATTAAGAGCTTATTGCTCAGCCTCTCCTTTTCATTACAGTACCAAGCACTTCAAACCTTGGGATGATAAATTAGTTTGAAAACTAATTTTAATATCACAGTACTTGCAAATCACAAACATATAATGTACTTTGCTCATTGAACTCAAGTCTTGATATATTCAAGAGTTGAGTCGAGTTTCCATTATTGGTGACTTTTTTGTATAAGCTTTAAACCCATCCCCTTTGATGTTTTCCACATCAAGTCTCTTGCAAGTCCTTTAGTTAACGGATTTGCCAAATTTTGGCAAGATCTCACAAAATCAATTGTAATTACTCCATCTGTGAGTAATTGCCTCACATAGCTATGTCTTAATCCAATATGCCTAGACTTGCCATTATATATATGGCTATAGGCCCGCGACAGTGTAGCCTGACTGTCACAATGCAAAGAGATTGGTGGCATTGGTTTTGACCAAATCGGGATCTCAATCAATAAATTTCTTAGCCACTCTGCCTCTTTGCTACAAGAAGCCAATGCTATAAACTCTGCTGCCATGGTAGAGTCAGTTAAGCATGTCTGCTTCTTTGATCCCCAAGAGATTGCTCCTCCACCAAGGGTGAATATCCACCCACTAGTTGATTTGTGATCATCATGCTCAGTTATCCAACTAGCATCCGTGTATCCTTCTACAACTGAAGGAAACCCGCTGTACTCAATACCATAATTTATGGTATTTCATAAGTATTTTAAAATTCTTTGTACAACTATCCAATGAATATGACTAGGGTTACTAGTGTACCTACTGAGTTTGCCCACTGCAAATGCAATATTAGGTCTAGTGCATGTCATAGCATACATTAGACAACCAATAACTCTAGCATATTCAAGTTGATCCACTGCTCTCCCCGTATTAGGATACAATTTTAAATTTGAATCAAAAGGTGTAGCCATGGGTTTGCAATCAAAGTGATTAAACTTTTTCAATATTTTCTCAATATAATGTGATTGGGTTAGAATTATACCATTATCATTTCTTATAATTCTAATACCCAAAATCACGTTTGCAATACCCAAATCCTTCATATCAAAATTAGATGACAAAAATTTCTTAGTACTTTCAATGCTTATATTATCAGTGCCAAAAATCAACATGTCATCTACATATAAGCATATTATAACACCTTTATTTCCATTAAACTTGCTGTAGACACATCTATCAGATTCATGTATCCTAAAACCATTGTTCACTATAGCTTTATCAAACTTTTCGTGCCATTGTTTTGGTGCTTGTTTAAGTCCATAAAGTGATTTAACCAATTTACAAACTTTATGTTCTTGGCCAGACATAACCATCGGGTTGTTTCATGTAAATTTCTTCTTCTAAGTCACCATTCAAGAAGGCAGTCTTAACATCCATTTGATGGATTTCAAACTTGTAGATGGTTGCTAAGGCAATTAAAGTTCTGATAGTAGCAATCCTAGCAACTGGTGCGTAGGTATCAAAATAATCTAACCCTGCCTTCTGGGTAAAACCCTTTGCTACTAGTCTTGCCTTAAACTTTTCAATTGTTCCATCTACTTTCAGTTTCTTTTTAAAAATCCATTTGCAACCAATAGGTGTCGAACCAGGGGGTAAATCTACTAATTTCCAAGTATTATTACCCATGATTGAATCCATTTCATCATTAATAGCTTCTTTCCAAAAAGCTACATCTTGAGACTTCATAGCCTCTTCATAAGTCAAAGGATCATTTTCAACAGTATGTGTAATCATGATTTGGTTACAAGATGAATCTCTTGTACCCTCTACCAAGTACACAACAAAATCTGGTCCAAATGACTTTTCAGTTCTAATTCGTTTACTCCTTCTTGGTTCAAATGGTTCACCAGATTCACCATTATTTTCAAGTGATCTATCTAATTCCACGATTTTATCATTATAAAGTGGAATTGCATTGAATCTATTTTCGAAAAATTCAGCATCCCTAGATTCAATCACTATATTGACGTCAATAGAACCATTAGGTTCCACAACTAGGAATCTATAGCCAACACTATGAGGTGCATAACCTAAGAAAATGCACTCAATGGCTTTTTGCCCTAACTTCTTTATCTTAGGCTCAGGTAATCTAACTATGGCTCGACAACCCCAAACTTTGAAATGATTTAAGTTTGGTTTTCTTTTCTTCCATAGTTCATATGGAGAAACTTTAGTTTTCTTGTGGGGTATTCTATTTAAAATATAGCATGCTGTAAGCATAGCTTCTCCCCAAAAACTATTATTTAAACCAGAATTAGTAATCATGGCATTTACCATCTCTACTAAAGTTCTGTTTTTCCTCTCCGCCACTCCATTTTGTTGTGGAGTATAAGCCATAGTAGTTTCATGAATAATGCCTACAGATTCACAATAAGCAGGAAAGTGATATTCACCACCTCTATCGGGTCTAAGACATTTTATTTTGACATCACATTGATTTTCTACTTCATTTTTATATGCCTTAAAATTATCCAAAACTTGGTCTTTTGAGTGCATCAAATAAACATAGCAATATCTAGAGAAATCATCTATAAAAGTCACAAAATATTTTTTACCTCCTCTAGTAGGCGTGCTATGCATGTCACATACATCACTATGTATTAATTGCAATAAAGATGAAGTTCTATCTATTCTAGAAAATGGTTTTCTTGTATTTTTTGTTTGCATGAATATTCTACATTTATCGATCATGTCGTTGGCATATTTAGGAATTAAATTTAATTTAACCATGTCATCAAGTCTTCTAGCATGAATATGTCCTAAACGACAATGCCATAAAGAATATGAATCAAACATATAAACAGAAACATTCACTTTATTATTAATATTGAGTTTGAACATGCCTTCACTCAGATATCCCTTCCCCACAAAATTACCCCCTTTGGTCAGTACAAATTTATCTGACTCAAAGACTAATTTAAACCCATACTTATTCAGAAGACTACCAGATACAAGATTTTTCCTAACTTCTGGTACATGATACACATCTTTGAGAGTAAGCACTTTTCCGGAAGTGAACTCCAAATCTATTGTACCTTTGCCTTTAACTGTAGCAATGGATGAGTTTCCCATGTAGATAACGCATCCATCTTCTTCCGACTCATACTTTTTAAACAAACTCTTGTCTTTGCAAACATGTCTTGTTGCTCCTGAGTCTATCCACCAAGAGTTGTCTCCTTCTAGAATATTGACCTCAGAAATCATGGCCACAAAATTCTCTTTGGAGTCAGAGTTTTGTTGTTTCTTTTTAAGAAACCAACAATCTCTTTTGTAATGTCCCGGCTTGCCACAGTTGAAGCAATTTGCCTTCAATTTCTTCTGATTCTTGCCTTGGAAGTGACTTTGTTTTCTTCCAAAGTTATTCTTTCTCTTCCGGTTTTCATATCCGGATTGTTTGGGTTGTCCGGGTTTGTGGGTCATCCCTTCCTCTATCATATGCATATTGGAGGTCAAAGAGTCACGCTCTTCCTTACCATCTCTAAGCCTTATTTCCTCTTCTATACGAAGATGTTGGCTTAGATCTTCCAAAGACATTTCCTCCTTTCTATGCTTCAGACTTCTTTTGTAGTCTTTCCATGATGGAGGGAGTTTATCGATAATGGATGAAACCGATATAGAATCATCCATTTTCATATTGTGTTGACTGAATTGATCAAGAATATGCATAATTTCATTGAATTGTTCAACAATAGACCTAGAATCTACCATTTTATAACTGAAAAATTTGGTAGCCAGAAATTTCTTACTTGTAGCATCTTCTAAAAGATACTTAGCCTCAAGTGCATCCCATAGATCCTTGGCTGTTGCTTTGTTCTAGTAAGCGTCAAACAATGTATCAGACATTGCATTGCAAATGTGTCCCTTGCAGATGTAGTCGTCTTGTTCCCATTTGATTCTTGCCCTACTTTGAGCGATTGTCTCATCCTCATTTGCAGATGGCCTAGGAGTGGTTAGAACATACACCACTTTGAGACTGGCCAGGAGAAAGTGCATTTTCTTTTGCCAGCGTCGAAAATTGGCTCCATCAAAACGTTCAAGTTTCACAAAATCCGCAGCAAACTCTCTCAAACTATGAGCCATTAATAATCACAATATTGTCTTAAGATTGTTGGAACAAAAAGGGGCTGCAAAATAGAAATAGTGAGAGAAAGTTTACTTCAAGGCGCGTTACAAATGTTGCTTTCCTTAAGACAATATTCGCCCCCACCAATTACGGTATGCACACGGGTTACAAGCGAATTTGCCTCCAAGATACAATAAAGCCCAGAACAAATCTGTTTGTCTAACTGCGTTATGCACACACGAAATTAGACCCTGAATACCCTCTGATTTTGCTATTCAACCAAGAAATTAGAAATCTGTTCTATCGAGAACGAACAGATTCTAACAAGTTTTGAAGAAATGAAATATTTTTGGGGAGAGAGAGAGAATTCGAAATTTTTAATCTGACCTCTACAAAAATTGCAGGCCAATAGGTCTATTTGGCAAAAGATGTAAACGAAAAGTTATTATTCTTCGTTTTGTTGAAAACTGTTCAGAATAGGTCTATCTATCATGACTGTTGCAACAAGACACAACAATTGGACTTAGTCCAATGGTTGCCTTGTTTCCCCTTCAACCAAATGGCACCGGTTCGAGTCACACCATTCGTGTATTTGGGAATATAATTTTCCCAATTGTTGCAACGCCGTGCATGGAATGTGTTGCAATGCTTCAGCGCCTAATGGCTGGCCGCATGCCCTCTTGGTGCAACCCCTTCATAAATCATGAAAAACCTATTCTTTGTTAGAGGCATGGATCGAACCCAGTCCATGAGACTAATTTGGAAGCCTCAATACCACTAAGCCAATTAAAGACTTATGGTCAAAACATAGACCCAAAATATAATAAATCTCCGAAACTTTCCATATCTTCTCTCTTTCCAAAATAATTCACAACCTCCTAAAACAATCCCAACATATTAATAATAATAAATATAATATATATTATTTTGAAAATATTTCCAACAAATGGAAGGTGGATATCATTTATTTGTAGGAAACAAACATGAAATTTATTAATAGAAGTATCATTAGAAGCTTATAAGGTAGTTCTTATGTGGGATGGATTTTTCTTACTTCTATGGAGGCTTCGAGTGATATCCTCATGATATGAGATCACAGGGCAGTAGAACTTATTGAGTATATAGGGACTCCTTGGTGGCTTCCTTTTACTAGTACTCAAACTTTATATTAGTTGGCAAACTCAAAGTTTTGAAGAATGACTTGTAGAAGTGGAAAGTGAAAATTTTTGGGAATGTAGATTGTGTTAAGAATGCCATTTTTTAGGAGTTGTAGGGCTTAGAGGGTTTGGAGAAGATTGAGGCTCTTTTAAACAAAGACATGGCAAGGAAGAGGATTGTGGCTACTGAAATTAAGAAGATGAGCCTGTTGGAATCTCATGGAGGCAAAAATCTTGGGATCTTTAGCTGAGAGAAAGGGATAAATGCACAATGTTCTCTCATTGGGTGACCAACTCTCATTGAAAGAATAACGCTATTGAGATGCTCCAAATTGATGGTCGCGCACTCCATGACCATTTTAAGATCAAGGATCACATTGTTTCCTATTATGAGAGGGCTCCTCAAGGAACAATTTGGTTAGGGGCCAAAACTTGATGGTTTAGTTTTTGAGTCTATTGATCCTTTGAGTGCAGATTGGTTGGAACGACGATTTCAAGATGATGAAGTCCACCATGTGACTAGAAGAACGTGTAAAGATAGAGTTCTTAAACTGGATGGTTTCTCCATGGAGTTTTTTAAAGATTTTTTGGACATCGTGAGGGGAGGATGTTATGAAAGTCTTTCATGAATTTTATTCTTTCAAGAAATCTGAGAAAAACCTTAATTCTACTCTCACTGCACTTATCTTGAAGAGGGTCGGGGCCTCGGATGTGAAGGATTATTGCATCATTAGCCTTGTGAATGAGGTCTACAAGACCATATCCAAGGTCCTAGCCAATTGTATGTGTACGGTCATTAAGAAGATTATTTTGAACCTTTGAATGCCTTTGTCGAGGGAAGACAAACTCTAGACTTAGTGCTTATTACCAGTGAATATTTGGAGAGTACAATCAAAGTTAGAGTCACAGGCATCTTATACAAATTGGATATGGAGAAGGCTTATGATCTTGGAAATCCGGAATTCCTAATTTACTTGCTTGTGAGGTGTGAGTTTGGTGAGATGTGGTGTATGTGGATGAAGCATTGTGTGACCACGTCAATTTCTCAATTTTGATGAATGACACCTAAATTGGGTTCCTTAACAGCTCCTATGGATTGAGACAAGGGGATTCATCGTCTCCTTTCCTCTTTGTTATCATCATAGATGCTATATACCCAAAAAGACTGCCAATTTCTCAACCAGATATTCTTCTAAAATATCTATGGACTTCTGCAGGTCCTAATATCTCTTTATTCTCACAAATGAGAGGAAACGTGTTGGTTCAGAATGTAATTAATTGTAATGTACAGTAAGAGCGGGGAAAGAGACGAGGTTATTATGTGTGCCATTTCCAACTGGCATTTTCTCTTTAAAATTAGCCTCGGATTTGCTTTGGAGCTCCTCTCCTACTTTCCTTCTTTCTGCTTGTATTTGAAATTCTAATCTACCTCCAAAAGCTTCTATTTTTGGCTGGAAGTTATGGAATAATGCAGTGCCAGTTGATTATGCCATTCAATGTTGTGGAATTCCAATAGCCTCCAAGTGTTTGTCCTCTTCTGACTTGCCCCAAATTGAAACTGTTGATCATTTGTTTGGTTTCTCTTATTTATTGAATTTTTCATGGAAAAGGCCAAACTAATTCAACGGTGGCAATTATCTGCAAGGAAAGATCAAATTAGTTTGTTGGCAAGCAAAAACGAGTGCTTATTTTTTAGGAGCTATGATTAGCAAGGAATAATGGAGTGTTAATGGAATTTCTGCACTACCTTCATCAATGATTAGTCATATTATTCATTGGCTACATGACTTGAATGGAGTCCTAAAGCCCTCCAAGTTTAGAGGTTCCTGCCTTCTAAGGACTCTACAGCTTACATCAATACCAATAAAGATATAAGGCCATTGTAATTGCACTGGAGGCTACCTGGCCTTTCAATATAGATGGTGCATTTTTTAGTATTTCAAGAGCTGCTAGAGGTGAGAGAGTATTGCATTATGACTGTGGAAGTTTTATCTTTGGTTTCTCATTTTGTTTAGGATTGAGAATCAACACTTGTGCTGAAATAATGGCTTTAAAGCAGGAGCTATTATATTGTCTTCAACTTAAACATTTTGAGGTTTTTTTTTTTAAAAAAAAAAAAAGCTAACTTCATGGTTCTAATTAACTGGTTTTGTGGAAAACCTTGTCCTCCCTTTAAGTTCAATGCTGCATGGAAAGACATATTGTCTTTCCTCCTCTGTGCAGTACTTTTATAGGGAAGGTAACTCTGTTGCCGATGAGCTTGCCAAATCTGGTGCAAAAGGCTTATTTCTCCTCTTCTCATTTGCCGAAACTAGCATGGCGAAAATATAGGTTAGATTAGATCATTCTTCCAAAATTTAGACACAAAGCTTAACCACATGTTGGTTTTAGGACTCGTTGTAATCGTAATCCCGAAAATTTACTTTTTATAATATGGTATTCATCCGTCATAAGTGAGAATATCTAATAAAATTGAATACCGTCTTCTTCTTTAAAACAATTAGTTTCATAATCTTGTTTGTCAGACAAAAAAAATGAAACCAGCGTTTGACAAAATCTTATTTTCTAATGACAAAACATTTTGTGTGGATGGAATAAATACCGATCGAAAGTTGACAAAACTAATCAACCTCAACTAAAGAGACAGCAACTTTCCCTACTGAGAAAGCAACGTTTTTGTTCTCATGTTCATCACCTTAATTTATATATATAGATATGGGATCATCAACTTTGCTGGGCTCCTTGTCGTTGAAAGCGAATCAAAATGGATTCATTCTCCATTTCAAATAGAATGAGAATGCAACCAAAACAATGATGTGTAGTCTATGCATATACCTCATAGCCTTGACCATATATATATATATATATATAATATATATAGGTATAGAGGTATGAGACAAATGTACTTGAAAATTCGGTGGAACATCCTCACGAGTGGGAAAGACTATAAAAGTTTTTTTAATTTATAAATATTATTAAATAATTTGGAGTGACAAATGACATGTTATCATTGCCTTGGCCATGGAGGGCGGCACCACTTTGTTAAATCCTTGCTATAATCTTTTGGGCGGCACTATGTCTTTCAATTGTCTATATCATTTTCTTGGTTCTCTTCACGTGTGCTTGCTTTGAAGTTAAAACCAGATTACTATTTTCCCCTTCTTTTTTATTTTTTCCTTGGTTTAGATATTGAGTTCAGATAAGATAAGATAAAATAAAATAAGATGAGATGAGATGAAATGAAAAATGAGTTAAATAAAATATTATTTTTTAGTATTATTACTGTTTTAGTATTTAAAAATTTTTAATTATTTATTATATTTTATGTAAAAATTTAATAAAATTATAACGATAAAATAAGATAAAATATTTTTACTATCCAAACCTTAATCTATCAAAGCTATTTGAAATATCAGATAACTGAGTGAAATTTCCAACTCTTAAGCAAGATATTTCTAATAAAATTACTCATTATTTTCTAGACTAATGTAAATGGAGAAAACAGTAGGAGCCGATGGCATGTATGTGACAGATTCTTTATCATAGAGGGCATCATTTCTGTTAGCGTATAATGCAGGCACAGTGAGGTTTTATCTGAAACAATCATTCACATGGCTTACTTTATTGACTGCAACATGCAAGGAACCCCCAAGATTCCTGTGCAAGGGCTAACCATAGGAACATGCAAAAAAGAAAAGGCAGGCACTCATATCCATACCAATTAAAAGAGTTGACAATTGGATTAGGTCAGGTGGCTGTTTCCCATTTACAATTTGGATAAGTATGGAGAAAGAAAAAAATAAAAACAAGCAACTCCCTTTCTATTCCATTTTAACCGATATCAAAACAGAATTATTGCATGTGAAATTTTATATGGTAATAAGAGAAAGTCAAAATATAAATATTTCACATCAACAATGTGTTTGATTTTGATTTGATGGGTTAATATTAATAAACAGTTGTAAGGTTTGTTTCAAACTTAGAATTCAGTCTAATTTTAAGTTGAATCTAACATCCAAATACACAACTCTCAAATTACTAAACTTGTTTCAACTCAAAACCTTTGAAACCTATAACCTTTTTCAACTTAACACCTCTTTACACACCGGACCTACAACTTTTTTTAACTTCTCATAAATACATATAAATTCATCTTAATATCTAAACTCATTCAGTCATCCTAGGTGAGCCCAACAAAACTCACTCCACCATCTCAACTCACTACTATTCATAAAGAATTCAACTCATTTTAACTTAACTTTATATCGAAACGGGACCTTAAAAATAGATTTTCCAACTGATTGATGGGTTGATCGATATTCTCGCAATCTAAGCATTGGTTCCTGAAATTTTGCTTGAACTACCAATGGAGATTCTCGGTTTCTATAGCTTTCTTGGGGACAAATTTGCCATAGGATAGGAAAAGTACCATTTGATGTCGTGAATAAAGTCAAAAGATGAAATTAGGTTTGGATCCATTCTCGTTATCATTTTCCAACTTTTGTATGCTTTAGGCGTGTGAGGATTGAATAGTTTGGCATCCATCTATTGAGACTTGGTCTATCCTAGACAAATCCAAAGAGAAATGCTCTCGTTGTGACAAGTGTCGCAATTTGGGAGCTCCCCACTTTTCATTTGCCCTCTTTCTCATTTGGTACTACTCTAGTTTCCATTGTGGTCTTTGTCATCTACCATTGCTCATTGGAGTCCAACTTCTCTCTCTCTCTTTCCCCATCTATATAAGTACAACTGGCATTCACAATTTCACCCTGCTCTAGTTTTTCCCAAACAAATAGCAACTATTAAGCCAGAAAACAGAACAATGCAGGAATCAAACCCACCTCTCCTGCCGCATTACAAAGCGCTTTTGAGCCACACAGCTGATGAAGTTGCTGCTCTTGAGTGCAATGTATGGAAAGGTGGAGCAGTAATGGAAGAATGTCAACTGCCATTGATAGACCTCGACGGTCTGAAATGTCGTGACGCAATGGAGAGGCTTGCTTGCTCTACAGCAATATGTAGAGCATCATCAGAGTGGGGGTTCTTCCAAGTGGTGAATCATGGAATAAGCAGTGAGTTGCTTGGGAAGATAAGAGGAGAGCAGATAAAACTGTTTCAAGCCCCTTTTGAGATGAAACAAACTTGTGGGCTTCTAAATAATTCCTACAGGTGGGGAACACCAACTGCTACTCGTCCAACCCAGTTTTCATGGTCTGAAGCATTCCACATTCCTCTCACAAAGATCTATGAAGAAGCTTGTTATGGACAGTTCGGCTCTCTAAGGTACAATAAACATTTAACAATATCTACTGTAGGACCCACTTTATATGTCTATTCTAATCGGATACTATTAAAAACACAGACTAATGCTTCTTGTTTCTACTTCTGGCAACAGAGGAGTGCTGAAGGAATTTGCAGAAGCCATGGCAAAACTAGCAAGATTGCTTGCAGGGGTTCTAACAGAGAATTTGGGCAACCGAAAGGAAGTGTTTGAGGATATTTGTGACGAAAGCACATGCTTTCTTCGCTTGAATCGCTACCCTGCCTGTCCAATATCTCCAGAAATTTTCGGATTGGTGCCCCACACCGACAGTGATTTCCTCACAATCCTTTATCAAGACCAAGTTGGTGGACTTCAGCTCATGAAAGATTCCAAATGGGTGGCTGTAAAACCCAACCAAGATGCTCTCATTGTCAATATTGGAGATCTTTTTCAGGTGAAGATTTTGCGTTGTTTTTAATGCTCTTAAACAAATTATTTTCTCACCATCCAAACAGGGCTGTCTATGTGATGTGGGTTACTGTTAGTCAATTCAAACAATACTAGTCAAAGTTACCTTGTAGGCATGACATGCTAGATTGCCGTCGGTGCTGCTTTCACAACAATGATACTAGTAGCAACAAACAAAAACAAGTAATTAAATTAAATATAGAATCTTAGCTAATTAAAATAAACATTTTTTCTTTTGGCATTTTATGTTCTGTGCAACCAAACCAAGCAAACTTTTCAACAAATCAGTAAAATGATATATATATTTACAACTACAGGCATGGAGCAACGATGTGTACAAAAGCGTGGAGCACAAGGTGATGGCTAACACGAAGAGGGAAAGATACTCAATAGCATACTTCCTTTGCCCTTCCTATGACTCCTTAATCGGGAGTTGCAGAGAACCTTCAGTCTATAGAAAGTTTACTTTTGGAGAATACAGGCAAAAAGTTCAAGAAGATGTCAAAAGAGACGGCTACAAAGTGGGCCTTCCAAGATTTCTACTTTAGGATTCAGATACACATCGACACTGGATTGAAATACCAGATTCACAATGCAGGGTGGAGAGAGAATCTTTAGAGTCTTGTGTTAATGGGACAAACCCTAGTTCCATCACACACACATATATATATTATATACACAAATATATACATACCATTTGTAGCTTTTAGACAAAGGAGAGAAAACAAGAGGCAAAAGAGGAGATAATACAACAGTGCACATGGTGTATGTTAGAACAGAAACTATTTATACTTTGTATTCATGTGAAAATATCACTTCTTTGTTTAAGGATGAAAAGCATGGTTTGGTTGAGGCGACAAAATTTAACTAGCAGTGATGATTATATTGGCCTAATCATATCGAATAAGCGACAACGATTATCAACCTCATATCATCTCATCTCAACTTATCATTACAACTTTTTCAAATCCTCATACAAAATATAATAAACAATTTAACTTTTTCAAATTCTAATACAAAATTAAAATTAAAAAATTATATTATAACAATATTTTATTCATTACTATTTAAAACATCTCATCTCATCTCATTTCATCTGTGTAACCAAACAGGCCCTAAACTTATCTAGTTTTTAGAAGTTGGGAAAAATATCATAGAAGGATAGGAATAAGGTTATCACTAAGATAAGGTTGTCAACTACTAGAAATTGTGGTCCCATGACTGGGAAGAACGAAAGAAAGTCTATCAGTAACAGCACCAAAAGCTGGAGCTAAACCAAGGAAAATTGCTAAACATCAAGCAACAACAACATCAATGCTCAATGTTCATTGTCTTCTTCTTCTTCTTCTTTTTCACTTAACAAAAAGAATGATCATTGTCAAGAAGATGAACTGGTCAGCATGCAAATAGGACCAAGATCTCATCCAAGGCTATACCGTCTGCATATGTGTATTGAGCACTATATCTGACCAGCAGATATTTTGAACTTTTGATGTCAATTCTATTGATTAAGTCAACAGATGATTCTGAAAAGCTAATAATCTAAATGCTATTTAAATCTGTATATCAAAACCTTAGCCTAATTACACAAATACAGAAAATAAGTTTGAAGTAAAATAAGGGGGTTCTATGTTGTTAAATTGAAGTTGCAGTATTTCTACTCTAGCCATCATGTGTTCTAATTGAGAGAGAGAGTTCAGAAAAAGGTAGGCAGGCCTGTTGATAGGAAGGTCGAAATACTTCAAAAACATAAGGTGTACACGGATATAAGCGTAACAGTTGAAGAACGATCTTGTTGGAGGAACCCAAGGGAAAATTCTACTGCAACACATAAAAAGAGACAAAGGGCTAGCTTTAATACAAGAGCAGAAGGAAACAAAGAGATGAAGTTAGGTGCGGGTAATGACTGAACATGCATAGCCAACTAGCGTGCACGTGCATGCACACACACAGACACAGATAATGTGCCATATTAGAGTAGATACAATGTAGTAGAAAGGCATCAATTACCAGCCTCTTTCAAATACTCGTCCTCTTTCCCATTTAACTAAATTTCGTTTAGGAATTCTGTTAATATGCATAAAAAATCTGATCTCTGAAATTTATATATCTGTCAGTCTGCAAAATTATTGAGATGGGATAATTTGCTTTTAGACCTCATCCAATGAACATCCAATATGTTTTTTTTTTATTTGTTAATTGGTAACATCCAATATGTATCTGCAGTTAAAAAAGATAATTATAAACATTTTGACACAACAATTGGAACACTTTATAGCGCTGTCTCCCTAGCACACAGGTACACATTTATATGTCCCGGAGTTTGTAGGGCATAAAACATTGAAAATGAGAAAAAATAGAAACATCTGCAAGTGTCCTATATCTCTTACCTATAAACTTCCACCAACTCACCATTTCTAATATAACTTCCAAGCTGAGTTCGAACATCCACGCTTTTGGAACTCGGGACTTTTACAAACTCGTGAAAATTCATGTCAATATTTGTACTTTTTTTTATAAGTATGTCAATATTTGTACTTATAAACCTCAAAGATCATATTCCTCATTGGTAATGAATAGAGATATATAATTACCAAAATTATACCATACAATTCCTATGCCTAATTAAACTAAGTTATCTATCTGGTGCGCACAAAAATAAAAATAAAAAAAGTCAGTTCTTAAGCTCTAGCTCCTGGATATGATTTAGCTCTATAATATTTGCATAAAAGAATGCCTTCCAGTACAAGACTTCGACCATAAAGATATACATCTACTGGAGTATCTTCTGTGGTGAGACTACAATAACAAGTCAGCAGAAATTGACCAATTGATTGACAGAAGCACCATTTACATGGAACATGTGATAATGTACTATACAATAAACTAATTTGAATATCTGATTCAGTCAAGAAACTTTGCTACCTTCTCGCTGAGACTGCTCTTCTTTTTCACAAGGGGCTCCGCTTCTTCTCGAAAAACATTATTCTGATTTAACCTTTCAAACTCATAGGCAAATTGCATATCCTTCACAAAAGGTTTATTCTCCTCCTTGAGGGATTTCTTAAGCAAGGGACCCAAAAACAGATCCAACATATCCTGAGCAGGATCCCCGGTTCTCGTGTCAATGGTGGCAATTTCTTCACTGGCCCCAGTCACATTGGAACTATCAAAAGCAGTCAAGTCATGAGGGGTTGAAACTCGATTACTATTTGGGACATCAAGCAAGCCCCCTGAGTCGTTACTGGAAGAGAGTTTCGTTGGAACTTTCCTTCTGGAACCACATTCACTATTTGATGCTTGCCAATCCTTATTCTTCTCAGCTTCAACATACTGCAAACAGATGGCAGATACTATAGATGGCCGTTCAATAGATTTGTACATAATCTTGATGGCTGTTCTAAGAACAAATCCCTAGCTCAACTGTTCTTCGCTTGTTTATAAGTATTACAAAGAATGACATTCCAAAAAAACAGGTTATAAATTTAGAATTGTTAAAATATACTGTGTGCAAATTTTACAAATCCGATAAACACGAACAGATTTTCATTTTACTTTATTATAGAGAGAGAAAATAACCTCTTCTGCAATGGTCATCAGATCATCCATTATCAGCTCCACATCATCATCATTTTGAGGCTGATTCTCAAATTCCTCATCCCTTCCAAAGTCAGAACCCTTTTCTTTTTGCCTTTTACATGCAATAGATTCCTGAACTTTCCTCCTACTCTTATAATTTTTCTTCTCTGAAACAGTTTCAGCGATAATATCATCACACTTTGCTTCTTGTTGACTTGATTTTCTTTTTCTCTTTCTTTCACACTTTACAAAAGAATGTGAATTTACACCCGAAGCATCCTTCTCATGAAACAGATTCCCTTTATCAGGTCCTTTAGTCACAGTCTTTGACTCAGAATGGTAAGCTTGGGGCATAAGTCCTTCAGGAGCGTGGTGGTTGTTTTCGTTGGCAGCAGTGACACCCAGCATCCATAATGGTAGATGCCGTCGACCTCCATCATCAGTAGCAACTCCAATCATTTCTTTCCTTCCTGGACAATTTTCACAGGTTTCTATTACAATATCAAGCATTATAAATTTTTTTTTTTTTTATAAGTATCAAGCATTATAAATTATAAACATATATATATATTAATAACATACATAGTAGGCCAGAGACAACACGCGCAGATGACTACACAGCACATTTTCCTTGATTGACCAATTCATAGCCTAAAGGATTGGCATAATCTCTCCTAATCCTTTGTGTCCTTGATAATCCCAGTTTTGCTCAAATTTTTGGGTGCAAAACCAAAAAACTAGAAAACTACGAGGGTTATTAAGAAGAAAAGACAAGTTCACCAACAAAAGTATAAGGAAGCCCAACAATGTAAAATATATTAGATTCTAGACTCAGTTGATAAAAGAAAAGTAACTGAATGTTTGTGTATTCAATCCAAGTGTTTAAGCGTTATAACTTATAATGGTGTGAGCCCACCATTCTGGAAAAATGTTGTTCATAGACTTGGCTTACTAGGGAAGGACTAATCACGTATGGGCTCTTCCTTGTTCAATGTTAAGGATCCCCTATAATCTCTTGAATAATCCAGTTATACCTAGTAAATACCAGAATGAAACTTAATGCATGTTTGTACAACAATTTCACAATCCACTCAATGACACACTCAAGTGACTAAATGATAGCCCTTTTCAACACTACAATTAATTGATGGCATCAGATTTTTTTAGAGCAGTAAAATAAGCATTTTATCAAACTCTTGCACCAGAATTTGGAGTATTTTACATCAATTCACAGTGTGCAATAGGTAGTAAAAGAAGGGAGACGGTTAAAGGGGGGAAAAAAGGATAACGAATAGGGAAATGACATGCATTGAGTACAATATTCACGGCATAAGAACATTAATAGTGGATTCAACAAAGTTTGGCCAAAATTTGACTAGAAAATTCACTTTTACAAATTTAGCTAGTCATTTTTCAACAACACCAAATAACAAACTCTCCAAATCTATCACTATTCTATTAAAATATTGATTTTGACATTCTCATTTCTTTTAATTCTAATTGTAATTTGAATATTTATTCATTGTTAAAAAATTACACATTAATTTTCAAACATTCATATTATTCTAACTGATAAAATTTTGTAACGGTCTTTGTTTACAACAATCATATTTTCTCAACTGATATATTTTTTCAACGGTCACATTCCAACGGTCATATCTCTAAAACGGATATATTTTTTAACAGCTATAATTCTCCAACGGATATATTTTTTAAACGACTATATTTCTTCAACGGTTATATTCTTCCACTATAAAACATAACATTTCCTCAACACTTTCATTCACTTCAACTCAAGTGTCTCTGTGAAACTTTTTTTTTTTTCATTTTCTTTCAATGAATTATTCGTTTTTTCACAAAATGACACTTATCGATTCAAATTCTGACGAAGAATTTGAGATAGCGAGACAACTTGTTTTGGAAGAAGAATGATCAAGCTCACATGGTTCTTATAAAAAAATCACTTAGATTCATAAGGCGTAATCGATTGCAAGCCCACGAAAATCTTTTTCGCGACTATTTTGTTGATCCTCCAATCTATCCTTACAAATATTTTCAAAGGAGGTTTCAAATGAGTCATTCTATATTTCTTCGTATACAAGCTGCGGTAGAAGCCCATGAACCAACCTTATTCTATCCAAAGACAAGATAGTTCTGAAGACTTGGTTTTTCTTCCCTTAAAAAAATAACAGCTGATCTACGAATGCTTGCATATGGTGTCACAACTGATTTTATAGATTAATATTTGAAGATTGGAGAGACTACCGCATTAAGAAGCCTAAAAATGTTTGTTAAGGCAGTTGTTTCAACTTTTTCTAAAGAGTACTTATGGAAATCCAACAACGGTAACATTGTTAGATTGCTCGCAGTTGGTGAGAAATATGGATTTCCAGTTATATTATGAAGCATCGATTGTATGCACTGGAAGTAGAAGAATTGTCCAACTACTTAGCATGATATGTACTCTGGTCATATCCACGAATCAACAATTATTTTAAAAGCAGTGGCTTCTTACAATCTATGGATTTGGCATGCTTTTTTTGGATTACCAAGATCTCCTAATGATATAAATGTGCTTGATAGATCATTTATATTTTATGACATTGCTCAAGGGCATACTCCAACTGTTAATTACACTATTAATGGTCATAACTATACAATAAGGTTACAATCTTGTTAAAGGCATTTATCTGCAATGAGCAACATTTGTTAAAACCATCTCAACTCTCCAATGAAACAAGAAAAAATACTTTGATGTAGCCCAAGGGTCCGCAAAGAAGGATGTGGAGCGTGCTTTTAATGTGCTTCAAGCACGATTTGCTATAATTCGTAGACCTGCACGGTTTTTTCACATTGAAACACTTAACGATATTATGATGACATGCATAATTTTAAATAATATGATCATTGAAGATAAATGGGTTGACAACGGAGAAGAAGAGTTCGAATATGAACAATTGGCAGAAAGCACACATGATCCAATGTCAACTGGCCCTACACCTTAATTTAGTGAGTTCATTCAACGCCATCATGCTCTTAGGGATAAGAAAATCCATTGTCAACTCCAAGCAATTATGGAAACAATATAGTGCCGTATAACGTTTATGGTTGTATTAAAGTTTATGATTGTATTAAAGTTTATGGTTGCATTAAAATTTATGGTTGTATTACTGTTTTATGGTTATATTGGTGTATTAATGTTTTATGGTGTATTTTGTATTAATGGTTAAGGTTGTATTAATGCTTATTATTGTATTCCTGTTTTATGGTTGTATTAAAGAAGCCAACAAACATAAATTTCTCTTAACATATCAAGTAAACATTACTTCATAAAATATAAAAAACTTTAGAGTTAAAGAAGCCAACAAACATAAGACGCCTAAAATGGAAATACTATCTTCAATGACAAATGAAAATACTTGCAAGTCGTGCTAGGAAAAACTAGCTATCATGCATTTTATGGAGTAATGTTTTATTTGTGGTTTGTTAGCTATTTTGATCTTATGGAGTAACATTTATTTGATGTTTTGAACCTCAGATTGTATTTGACATTTTAGGAGTCTTCTATGTTTGTTGGCTTCTTTACCTCTTAACGTTTATTATGTTTTAAGAAGTAACGTTTACTTGATGTGTTAAGAGAAATTTATGTTTGCTAGCTTTATTAATATAACCATAAAACATTAATACAACATTAAACCTTAATACAAAATACACCATAAAACATTAATACACAATACAACCATAAAACAGTAATACAACAAAAAACATTAATACAATCATAAACTTTAATACAACCATAAAGCATTATGCGGCATTATATTGTTGCCATAAGTGCTCAACAAGATCTACTTGGAGCTAACAATAGATTTTCCTATCCCTATGAGCATGATGGCATTGAATGAACTCGCTAAATTTAGGTGTAGGGCCAATTGACACTGGATCATAGGTATCTTCTGCCAATTGTTCATATTCGAATTCTTCTTATCTGTTGTCAACCCATTCATTTTCAATTATCATATTATGTAAAATTACGCATGCTATCATAACATCGTTGAGTGTTTCAATGTGAAAAAACTATGCAAGTCCACGAATTATAGCAAATCGTGCTTGAAGCACACCAAAAGCACACTCCACATCCTTCCTTGCGGACTCTTGGGCTACAGCACAGTAAGATAATAACCACATTGCATAGTTATAATCATTATTAGTGTACTTAATAGTTGGAGTATGCCCTTGAGCAAGGTCTAAAAATATAAATGATCTATCAAGCACATTTATATCATTATGAGATCCTAGTAATCCAAAAAAAAGCATGCCAAATCCATAGATCGTAAGAAGCCACTGCTTCTAAAATAATTGGTAGTTCGTGGATATGAACAAAGTACATACCATGCCAAGCAGTTGGACAGTTCTTCCATTTACAGTGCATACAATCGATGCTCTCTAACATACCTGGAAATCCACATTTCTCACCAACTACAAACAATCTAACAACGTCATCATTGTCAGGTTTCCTTAAGTACTCTTCAAAAAAAATTGAAATAACCGCTTTGACAAACAATTTCAGGCTTCTTTTTTTTATAAGTAAAAAAATTATATATATATCAATAGAAGTAACCAAGTACACTGAACGTATACAAGAAAATAACTAACCCATACTAGGGAGCCTCTAATGACCCAAAAAACCCGTGAAAAACTACCCAAAATACACCTAACTCGAATTGGAATGGAACCCACCTCCCCAACCCCTTGTTTCCCGTAAAACAAATACTCTACCCGAAACTCTCTCTACAAGAACGTCTTCAAAATGCCCTCCCTTTAATCTTCTCTCGACTTGAGCTACCACCCTTAGCGTCGTAGTTGATTGTCCAAGAAAGACGCTTTAACTCCCTACTTTTCTTGAAACTTGATTTGGTTTCGCCTCAATCGCAGTGAGTAGTGCTTCAAACTAGTCTTCATATTCTCCATGTGAAAGCCCCACGATATGCTTGATCTCGTTAACTTTATGCATAACCCAATCCGATGGTGAACCCACTATATCATTTATCAGAGGAAGAGAGACTAGGGGAACAACATTATCCCCAGACACAGTACACAACTGCACTCCTGACTCTAAACATTCCTCTACACAAGGCACCAACAACAAACCCATATTCAAATCCCATACCTCCTCAGCAACTCCATTGGTTCTCTCCATTGGTAAGGTCGTGGACACCACTGGAGATTCTAGGTTGGCAGCAAGTCCCTTCACCTCTGGCAACTTCAATGGATCCTACATCTCCTTTAGACCTAGCATTACACCATTTTCCTTCAACTCCGACGTTGGAACCATTGTTTCTTTGGAGAGAACACTAGCCAAGGGTGCAACACCAACAATCGGTCTTTCCTGTGTTACTTGTGGCGAAGGGTATTCCCTTACAGATGTCCCTACACAGATACCCGACGTAGAGCCCACTTCAAATAACCCGGTTTTCCTTTTGACCCGCCACACTCTCCTGGATCTGGTTATAGGGATAGGGCCGAATCCGCTTTTCCGTTTTCCTTTATCTAAGTTTAAAGGATTCGGGCCTATCTTAATCTTGTTTCTTACGACCTTGTTACCTCCAACTGAAAGCAAGTCTATTTTCGTAGACCCTACCTTCAACTCAACAAGTTGAGTTTCCATCTCCTTTAAGTAATTGTGCATCACGACAAGCTGGTTCTGAGCTTGCGTGATCTACAAACCACTTTCATAGTTCCCCTCACTCTGAGTCACCAAAGCATGACCGTAGTCTCTTAATGCGGTCAGACATTATCCATAAAATCAGCTGACACCATATACAAGCTTTCTCAGAGCAGCTATTACTTTTTTAAAGGAAGAAAAACCAAGCCTTCCAAAGCTATCTCATCTTTGGACAAAATAAGATTCATAGGCTTCTACAATAGCTTGGATACGAAGAAATAGAGAATGACTCATTCAAAACCTTCTTTGAAAATATTGGTGAGGATAGATTGGAGGATTAGCAAAATAGTCATGAAAAAGATTTTCATGGGCTTGCAATCGATCACTCCTTATGAATCTACGTGATTTTTTAGAAGAACCACGTGAGCTTAATCCTTCTTCTTCCACAAGAAGTTGTCTCGCTATCTCAAATTCTTCATCAGAATCTGAATCAATAAGTGTCATTTTATGAAAAAGCGAATGATCCTTTGAGAAAAAATGACAAAAAAAAAAGGTTTCACAGAGACACTTGAGTTGAAGTGAATGAAATCGTTGAGGAAATGTTATATTTATAGTGAAAGAATATAACCGTTGAAAAAATATAGCCGTTAAAAAAATATACCCATTGAAAAAATATAGTAGTCGTTTAAAAAATATATATGTTGGAGAAATATAGTTGTTAAAAATATAGTCCTTCAAAAATATAAGGCTGAAAAAAAATATATCTATTTTAGAGATATGACCATTGGAAAAATAACCATTGAAAAAAAATAATCGTTGTAAAAAAAGACTGTTAGAAAATTTTATCCGTTGAACTAATATGAACGTTAGAAAATGAATGTGTAATTATTTTACTTATCAAAAAAAAGAAAATGAATGTGTAATTTTTTAATAACAAATAAATATTCAAATTACAATTAGAATTAAAATAAATGAAAATGTCAAAATCAATATTTTAATAGATTAGTGATAGATTTGAAAAGTTTGTTATTTGGTATTGTTGAAAAGTGACTAGCTAAATTTATAAGAGTGAATTTCTTAATCAAATTTTGGCTAAATTTTGTTGAGTCTGCTGCTAGTGCTCTAAAAGTGAATATCACTAAAAGTGAGAGAAACAGAAGGTGAGATGAATATATGTCAAAACTTTTTTTTTTTATTAAGAAAAATTTTATTCAACCAATGAAATAGGCGAAACCCACGTACATAGAAAATATACAAAAGAAACACCTAAGAACATTCAAGTACTAAAACAGCATAAACAAAAACTCATGGACTGCCCCACCATTAAGAACAATGGCTGAAAACCAAGAAAATATGGAAAACATAAAAAATTTCCATAGATCATCTACAGAACGTTCCCTATCATTAAAACAACTCTCTTTCCTTTCCAACCAAATGCACCACATAATACACAAAGAAATCATCTTCCACGCCGCTGCAACTTGAAAGCAAGAATGAATTCTAGGCCAGCATGCAAGTAATTTTGTCACTGATTTTGGCATAACCCGAGACAGTCCAATTCTTCTAAACACCCCCTTCCCATAACCCTTTTGCCACATCACAGTGAATAAGAAGATCCACTGATTCTTGAGCTTTCTTGCCGCTGTCCAAACAAAGAAAGCAACTTCTGATGAAACACAAGCCTTCCAAATATTCTTCCAAGGAAAAGAAATATTTTGCTGACCATTCATCATCTTATAAAAAGATCTAACAGAAAACTTATTGGTCTCTGTACTTTTCCATAGAATATGATCCCCCTTTCATGTCTTCTAATAGCCACTAAATACAGCAACTTGAAAAAATCAGTAACCTCCTTAATTTCCCAATCCTGAACATATCTGAAAAAACAGACATTCCAATGTACTTCTTCGTTAGAAAAACTCATCATCTCTGAAATAGAAGCCTGCTAATTAACAGCCAATCTGAAGACATTTGGAAAAGCTCTAAACAAGGCACACTCACCACACCAAACATTAAACCAGAAACGAACTCTTGAGCCACACCTACCCCAAAATAAACTTGTTTCACAAAATTATCTCAACTTTTTCTACTGAATTTCCATAAGCTTACCCCATAAGTCCCCCTGCTCTCCTTAGTACACCAACCAACCCCCATACACTACCATACTTCCGGACAATCACCCTCTCCACATTGCACCCTCTTCCTTATTAAATCTCCACAACCACTTCCCCAATAAAGCCTTATTGAAACTACACAAATTACGAACACCCAATCCACCAACATCAATAGGACAGCATACTTTTTTCCAAGTAACTAAAGGCACTTTTTTCTCCTCCCCCAAACCTCCCCACATAAAAGCTCTATATAGTTTTTCAATACGATTAGCCACACCAACTGGTAAAGGGAATAAAGAAAGGAAAACGTTGGTATAATCGAAAGGATACTCTTAATAAGGGTGATTCTACCCCCTTTAGATAAATACATCATTTTCCATGCCGCCAACCTTTTCTCAATCTTCTCAACCACCCCGTCCCAAATATACTTTGCCTTGAACGATGCCCCCAAAGCGAGGCCGAGATATTTCATGGGCAAAGAAGAAACTCTACATCCCAAAAACGATGCTAAATCATTAATATTACGAAACAACTCCTACCGGGACAAACTCCGATTTACCCAAGTTCACTTTTAACCCAGAAATGGCTTGAAAACACAACAGTACAGCCCTCAATGCTTTAATCTGATCCTCAACAGCATCACATAAAATTAAAGTATCATCGGCAAAAAGTAAGTGAGATACAGAAGTAAAGCCATTAGAAGAAGAACCCACTGAAAAACCTGAAATAACAGCAGCCTCCGCCTTACAACTAAGAGCCTCCATAACAAAAATAAATAAGAAAGGAGCAAACGGATCTCCTTGTCTCAAGCCTCTTGAACTCTTAAAAAAAACACAAGGCTGACCATTTACTAAAACTGAAAACATAGCAGTCAAAATACATTGTCTAACCCAACCACACCATTTGTCACCAAAACCACATCTTCTAAGCATGTATATCAGAAAATCCCAGCTTACATGGTCGAAAGCCTTCTCCATGTCCAGCTTACAAAGAACCCCCAGAACACCTTCCCGAAGCCAACCATGTAAACACTCATTTGCAATAAACACAGAATCAATCATTTGTCGGCCTCTTAAAAAAAAAGCATTTTGAAGTTTTGAAATAATCTTCTCCATCACCGTGCTCATACGATTAGCCAAAACCTTCAGAATTATCTTATAAGTTCCACTCACCAAACTAATAGATTGGAAATCTTTAACTCCAAAGCACCTACTCTCTTAGGGATAAAAGCAATAAAAATTGCATTCAACGGCTTCTCAAACTTTTGATAATCATAAAATTCATGGAGAACCTGCATCACCTCTGCCCTCACTATCTCCCAACAATCTTTAAAAAAAGACATGGTATATCCAACCGGGCCCGGAGCTTTGTATCTTCTCATCCCACAAACCACCCGATACACCTCATCCACTTCATACGGTCCCAATCCAGTTTGCTGAAACAGAATCCAATGACTCAAAAATCAGCCCATCAAGTTTAGGTCTCCAATCCACCGTCTCAGTTAAAAGAGAACTATAAAACTGTACAGCATGCTCATGAATCTCATCTGGAGAAAACTGAACAGTATTATCAGCTTTGAGCAACTCAATGGCATCGTTACGTCTATGAGAATTAGCCATTTTATGGAAGAAACTAGTGCCTTTATCCCCCTCTTTAAGCCATAAGACTCTCGATTTCTGCCTCCAAGAAATTTCTTCCAACGAAAGCACCCTCTCAAGTTCTAACACCACTTCGTTTTTTCTTGACAATGATTCCTCACAAGTCACAATTCCCCTCTGACTCTAATGGCCCGGTTTAGATAGTGGGTTGAGTTGAGATGAGTTGAGATGAAAGTTTAAAATATTATTTTTTAATATTATTATTATTTTGAGATTTGAAAAAGTTGAATTGGGATTTGAAAAAGTTGAATTGCTTATTATATTTTGTGTTGGAAGTTGGAAAAGTTGTAATGATTAGATAAAATGAGTTGAGTTGAATTGAGTTGGGTTGGCTAACCAAACGGCACCTAAGGCTTGAAGCTCTTCCCAAAGAGATTTTTTCTGATGCTCTACATTCCCAAAGACTTCCTTATTCCACATCTTCAAGTCAGCCTTCAAAGCTCTAAGTTTACTTGCCAACATAAAACAAGGAGTCCCCTCAAAATAATAAGAATGCCACCAGCTTCTCACCTTGTCTACAAAACCCTCCACTTGAAGCTACATATTCTCAAATTTAAAATAACGTCTAACCTCAATAATGCCCATACAATCAAGAAGAATGGGAAAATGATCAAAACATACCCTAGGCATTCTTTTTTGACTTACCCTCAGATAATGAGACTCCCAAGAGGAAGAAACAAGGAATCTGTCCAGCCTTGAGCCGCCTCTACAATTAGACCAAGTGTATTCCCCCCCAACCAAAGGCAAATCCAGCAATTCCAAGTCAAAAATAAGCTGAGAAAAATCCTCCTTGGCAGAAGACAAAAAAGAATTACCCTCCCTCACTAGGAAAATGAGTAGCATTAAAATCCCCACAAATAAACCATGGCATATCCCACAAATGTAGGTCCGACAATTCATCCCACAACATAAATCTATCCCGATCTCTATTTGGCCCATAAACATTAGCCAAAGCCCAAAGCCAACCGTCTTTAATATTTTTTAAAACACAAGCTACAGAGAAAACTCCAACACAATCCTCCACCAACTCAACAACTCTCTTATCCCACATCACCAAGATACCACCTGAAGCCCCCCGAAGAAGGTAAATGAATCCAACCAACAAAGGCACATCTCCACAAGCTACGAATGATATTACAATCAATAAACTTCAATTTGGTTTCTTAGAGACAAACAACCATCAACCTTCCTTGCTTTAATATGAAGGCATTTATTAACGTGATTTATCCCCCTAACATTCTAAGACAAAATTTTAGGCTTCATTAACACCAGAAAAATCCCTCCCTTGTACTCTCTCTCTCCCAGTAGTTCCCTCCTCATTGTCACAATTAATAGAACATTGCAAGCGCTTCAACTTTCTTTCCTTCCTCATAGCTGATTTCATTGCCGTGGAATTAGCAAAATCTATAGCTACTAGGAGAGCCCTAAATTGATCTTCAAACCCCACGCATGAAATTCCCACACAACGTTGTAATTCCTCCACTTTTTTCAACAACCAAACTGAGTTTTCCTTTGGATCAACCTAAGGAGGAAGCATCTGTAAGGGCATCGGACTACCTGACTCCCCCTCAATGCAGGTTTCATCATCTACGACCGGTTGAGTAGAAGAAGACAAACACTTATTTTCGAAAGAACTGACCCCCCGAAAAGATTCATTCAAAACAAACCCATTAAACTCAAAATCTTCCTCAGAAACAACCTCCATCTCCCACTGTTGACTCCCCTTGTCAAACAGAAACTGTTTCAACAAACTAGAACCCTCATTCACCAAATTATACTCGTAACCAATAGAAACCGAATCCATAACAGGAACCAAATCCAAATTAGACTCATTACCAACGAATTCACCCTCGATTTCACCCTATTCTTGTTCCAACGCCTAAGACACCACCCTAGCCCCACCAAAAGCTTCGGAAGTATCTGTCAGAATGTTCTGTGTCAGCACTAAGACCATCAACTCGTTAACAAAGATTTCACCCTCTTCTTTTTCCGGCGCCTGAGACACCACCCTAGCCCTACCAGAAGCTTCAGAAGCACCTGTTGGAATGTTCTGTGTCAGCACCGTGACTGTCGACTCGGAAATCAGCAATGAAACAATGCCATTAAGCTCATCCGAAATACCAAAAATATCAAGTTGTTTTTGCTTCTGATACCAAACCCACACTAGGCTTTTGCTTGGACCAGACCCATAAACAGCCCCCTTTCCTTTCGGATCATTACAACCTAACCCACCCCCAGCAAAGCCCAACCCACTACTTTTCACATAAGAGATATTAGAACCGTTATTTGATTTAACATGGAAAGGGCCTAACTTGTCCTCACTTAAGCCCATCTTAACCCAATCCATTAAACAATCTACTTTCACTTTAATATCTCCCTGAAAATCTAACAGACCCTCCAACGTCGGCTCTTCAGCTTCCCTAGACAACATCAATTGAGAAGGTTGTTCATCTCCATTGAGAAAATGAACCACCTTCCTCTTCGTAACAGAGTGCACCTACGATCTATCATCCCTTGCAGTAGACTCGTGAGACTTCCCCAATCTTTGTTGAGCAGGCTTCTTCAAATCTCCACAAACAATTCCTTCCTCCCAACAGACTCCTATGAAGATGTACCAATTTTATAGTGTGTTCTGTTTCTATCCCCCAAAACAGAGTAAGGATAAAAAACTTCCATTAGCAGAGCTCCAAATTTCCTCCAACCTTCTCCCTTTGAACTTTCAGGCACAACAATCGACCCATGCCTCTTATCATGCCCATACTCAGACATCGTCAGATATCTTCCATATCTATTCTGATCCCTCTGCACCACCATAACTTGATTTCCATTTCTGCAAGTTCTAAAGAACTCAAAAAGACCCCTGAGGTTCCACACAGCCCGATAACTGAAGCCAACCAATCCATTGTAGCAACATCAATGCTAATAAAATTGACAACTCGACAATACGTTCTGTGATCTTTCACCACGATGCATTTTCACGTTTAAACTCAAAAAAAATTTTGATCAATGAGTAGCTTACGACAGGACCCCATTGAAACCATAACAATAAACTACCAACCTACTGAACTTTAAACATAAGACCAAAAGAAATGCCGACCAAATGTCAAAACTAAATTCTCATATATCGAAAACAAGGAACAATAAACCATTTCAGCGACTAATTATTAAAATAAACCCAATAGAAGTGCAAGAAAATAAAGAGATTTTACTACAATACTTGCCCTAATCTTGAACAATTTATTCGCTTCAAATCCTCTCTTCTTTTTCCGACGTTTACAAAAAGTGGGCAGAAATCTCCGACCTGCAGAAAACAATTGAAGTTGAATTCATTTGAACTCTTTTTGTTTGCCGATAAACGGGACATTCAAAAAGAAAAGAAGAAACCCTAAATTCTACAAATTTATTTTGCTTCTTTTCTCGCTCAATCTTCCCAGTGATTATACAGGCAACGAGCTAAATATAATAAATTTTCCCTATTAATTCAAAATTTCCAGGTTTTGTAAGATGATAGTATGATACCCAAAAAATAAATCCATTGAAACTCTAGCATAATCAGTTACCCAAGTGATCACAAAGAAAAGAACAGAAAACGAACGGGAATGGAACTAGGAAACGAAAAAAGTAATCAGTGTTCTTCAAGGCATTATACGTACCAGAGCAACTGATACGACACGGATAATCAACAAATCATCCCTCGCTTCCTCTTCTGAAGGTTCTTGCTTCGGATGAATTTCGCCTCCCTCTCGAGTATTCCAAGCAGCTCCTTGAGATGATTTGATTGGCCAAGGTACTTTCGATCAATTCGCAATATCCTGATTTTTATTAAGATCGAATTCCCTCTCCGTATATTAAAAAAGAATTGATTGATGGGATTTTAAATCTTGGAATAATCATACCTTGCATAGAGCGTTCTGTACTTCGTGGGTGCCCATGGGATTGGTGGATCAGGCAAATTTTTCAAAAAAATAAAAGTTTTATTTTTTATTGTGTAATAGTTGAAGGAGGGTTTTTTAATGGAAAAAAATCCCCACCGGTCGGGTAAAAACTCTATTTTAACACCGGTTAATAAAAATTTGCTATAGCCTATGTAAATCGTGCAATAAATCAAAATTTACACCCACGTTCAATAGATTACTTCATTTTATTTTAATATTTTTTATCCTTCTCTCATCTCTCTCTCCCTCCCCCCAGCCCCGTCACCTGCAACCCTCTCTCTCTCTCTTTGACTTCCTTGAAACTACGTTTTTGTAAAGCTTTTCATCCTCCATTATTGAAATTAAAGAGGAAGAGAATGTTAGAATTTTCAACTTAAGAAGAAGGAAGGTAAGAAAAGGAATGAGAGGAGACGAGACAACTTCTGAGGTGAAGAAAAATTCTATATGTTTTTATATTCATATTCTGCTTTACACTCTTTCTATATATAGTGAACAAAAGAAAACACATAAGACAAAAAGGTGTCCATCTTCAGTACACAATCAAAGTTGCATAATGTACATCAATAGCATAACACCAGCACGATCATTCTGTACACAAGGTAGCCTGCAGCTCACTCATGCCTCAAGGTGGTGGCTGCTGACACTGCTTTTGCAGTGTAGTGACTACACTAATGGCTGCACCTTGCTATGCTGCTGCAGTGTCGACAGAGGGGTTCTTTGTAGCAGCAGAGTCATGTTCTTCCTTCATGGGCTTTGTTGTAGCTAATCTTGTGACAATGGGCTTTAGGACTTTTGAACTTTGTGACTCCCCCTCAAGATGGGCATAGATGTTCAAGATGCCCATCTTAGACAATAGAAACTGAAAACTTGCAGTACATAGTGCCTTAGTAAAAATGTCTGCAAGTTGGAACCTTGAGACAACATGTAGGGGAGTGATAATCTTAGCCAACACTTTTTCTCTCACAAAATGGCAATCCAATTCGATGTGCTTGGTTCTTTCATGGAAACTGGGTTCTTGGTTATGTGTAAGGCAGACTGGTTATCACAGTAAAGTGTGGCAGGCTCAGTGTGTATAACATTAAAACATTTCAGCAAGGAAATCAACCAAACTGACCAACAATTTGTGTGAGCTAGAGCTCGATATTCTGCCTCTACAAAGGAGCGTGAGATGGTTGCTTGTTTCTTTGACTTCCAACTGACCAAGGAATTCCCAATGACACAGAAACCTGTTATGGATCTTCTTGTCTCTGGGCAGGCTGCCCAATCTGAATCACTAAAAGCCTTGATGTGTAAATCAGAGTTGCAAGAAAAGAATAAACCTTGCCCTATTGACCCTTTCACATATCTCAAAACTCGATGGGCAGCTTGCATGTGCACCTCACTTGGTCTGTCCATGAACTGACTAAGTATACTTACTGCATAGGTGATGTCGGGTCTGGTTATGGTGAGGTAGATCAGTCTTCCTACAAGTCTTCTGTAGCTTGTGGGATCACTCAATGAATCTGAAGGTGAGTGTGAGAGTTTATGATTTGTCTCAATGGGTGTATTTGCTGGTTTGCACCCAAGGAGTCCTGCATCTTCCAAGATTTCTAAGCTTTATTTTCTTTGGCATAAGTGAATCCCATCATTTGACCTTGCAATTTCTAACCCCAAGAGATATTTAAGGATGCCAAGATCTTTAATTTTGAGTTGAGAGTGTAAGTGGGTTTTTACCTTGTCAATTGCCTTGATATTGGAACTGCCTATGACTATGTCATCGACATAGACAAGTAAGGCTATGAAGCCATCCTCATTGTTTCTAGTGAAGAGGGAGTAATCTGATTTTGAGGGTTGGAATCCAATGGAGACAAGTGAGTCAGAAAATCTTGAATGTCATTGTCTAGAGGCTTGCTTGAGTCCATAGAGTGACTTGTGGAGTTTGCAAACCAATTTTCCTTGTTTGATAGACTCCCCCTTACTGTGATAACCAGGAGGCATTTCCATATAAATTTCCTCATCTAATTGCCCATGAAGGAAGGCATTATGCACATCTAATTGATAAAGGTGCCAATTGTGAGTTTTGCAACTGGGCTGAAAGTTTCTTGATAGTCAAAACCTTCTCTTTGAGTGTAGCCTTTTGCCACTAGTCTAGCTTTAGGTCTTTCTATGGTGCCATCAGAATTGAGCTTGAGTTTATAGACATACTTGCATCCCACTGCCCTTTTTCCTTCAGGTAATTCAGTGACAGTCCAAGTCCCATTATCCTCTAAGGCTTTTAGTTCAGCTTTCATGGTAGCTTGCCAATACTCAGACTTAGCAGCTTCTTGATATGTTTGAGGTTCTCGAAGTAGTGAGAGGGAGAGAGCAAAGGATTGGTGATGAGGGGACCGGTTTTTGTAAGAGAGGTATTGATGGAGAGGGTGTGCAGTGGTGCTGTAAAGTTGGTGTGAGGATGGATTGGTATGGGCTATCTGGCATTGGTAATCATGGAGGTAAGCAGGTGGGTATCGAGCTTTATCAGATCTCCTAAGAGGGATAGGGGTTATGTTTGTTATTGGAGAGGGAGGTGACTGTGTGTGAGGTGGAGAGAGGGCATGTAGGTTAATTTCATAATCATGTGAGTCAGGGTTATTTGTATTGTTTTCAGTAGGGGTTGAGGGAGTGAAATGTTGGGATGGGAAAGAAGAAGAGATGGGTTCTGGTAGAGGTGTTGGAAGGACCAGGTTGTGATGTGGGGGGATGACATTTGAAGTTTGTTTCTGAAAAGGAAAGAGTGACTCATAAAAGACCACATCCCTTGAAACAAAACAAGAATGATCTTCAAGATCATAGACCTTATATCCTTTGATTCCAGGGGGTAACCTATGAAAATGCATCTTCTTGCTCGAGGATCTAGCTTATTTCTATGGCTTTTGACAGTAGATGCAAAGCATAGACATCCAAAGACTTTTAAGTGAGAATATGAGGGAATGGATGAGAAGAGGGTTTGATATGGAGATTGATTATTGAGGATAGGTGTGGGGATTCTATTGATGAAGTGAGCTGCAGTCAATACAACATCTCCCCAAAATTTGAGTGGAAGGGAAGCTTGAAAAAGGAGGGCTCTAGCAGTAGATAGGATGCGTTGATGTTTCCTCTCTACTACTCCATTTTGTTGAGGGGTTTATATGCAAGTTTTTTGATGTAAAATGCCTTGTGAGTGATAGAAATCTGTCATATGAAATTCTAATCCATTATCAGACCTTATTTGTTTAATTTTGGCATCAAATTGATTTTGAATCATGTGGACAAAATTCTGTAGGATATTTCTTGTTTCGGATTTGAACTTCATCAGGTAAATCCAAGTGACCCGAGTCTTATCATCCACAATGGTTAGGAAATATTGATGTCCTTGAATGGAAGGATAGGACTAGGGCCCCCAAATGTCACAATGAATTAATTCAAAGGGAATAGATGTAGAAATGGAACTTAAATGGAAAGGTTTCCTCTTTTGTTTAGCCAAATGACAGATTGTGCATTGCATATCACTATTACATTTTACACTAGGGACATGAGTTTGAATAACATTTATCCTTTGGTGAGGTACATGTCCTAATCTAAAATGCCATAGATCAAAGTTTTGTTGTTGGTTAGAGCTCGAGTCTTCATTGTTGGTGTGTTGACTGGAAGATTCTGTGATTGATGGAGGACCTTGGACAGCATGGCAAGAAGGGGATTGAGGTCTGAGGAAATAGAGTCCATTGGAAACTTCAGCAAGACCAATCGTCATCCATGAAGATAGGTCCTGTATGAGGCAAAAAATTTCAAGAAAAATGAGGCAAAGAAAAGAATCTTGGGTGAGCTTACTGGCAGATACAAGATTAAAGGTGAAACTGGGCACACATAGGACATTTTGTAGAGTGAGTTTATCTGAAATTTTGACAGTGCCTATATGTGTTACCTTAGCATGAGTTTTGTTTGGGAGGTGCACCTGAGTTTGCTTCTCAGAAGTGATGGTGGTGAGCAATGAGGTGGAGCAGACCATGTGGTCTGTGGCTCCAGTGTCAAGGATCCATCATGAGCATGCTTTCTGATTGTGTTTTGCAGAAAAATGAAGGTATGTTTGTGGGACAGATTCTGTGTGAGGGATTATACCTGCCATGTTGGAGGAGTGATGGCTGGGAGACTTGGTATCTGTTGTTGTTTGGAGGTTGGTGCCAGAATGGTGGGAGGTCAGGCTCCTTTCCTTCAAGTTGAGCTGAGATGTCTGAGCATTGAGAAGGGCAGCTATCTGCTGAATTTGTGCCTCAGTCAAGGGAAGTTGTGGGACACTCAAGGTGCTGTTTCTTGGTCTTGAGCAGTAACCTGATTTAATGAGTGAGTGTTTGGTCCAGCATTTGAGTGGCCAAGTTTGGACTTGGTGAATTTGAAGTTGGATGGGAACCCAACCAATCGATAGCATTTCTCCCTTGTATGGCCTATCTTTCCACAATGATAGCAGGTAATGTCTTTCTTTTTAGCTTGACTATGGTAAGCTGCTAGTACTGATGATTCATTTCGGGGCATCACAAGGGATCTAGCTTGCCTTTGTCTTTCCTCCTGCAAGACTAGGGAAAACACTCTATCTAATGAGGGTATGGGGCTCATGAGGATGATCTATCCTCTGACTGCATCGTAAGTATCATTTAGTCCCATTAAGAATTTGATGATCGAATCTATTTGTTGGACTTCTCCTACAGACTCTAAGATCTTACAAGTACATCGACCACATGAACAATGGGGTAATGGTCTATAGTTGTGCAACTCTTCCCATACTGCATTAAGTTTGATAAAATAATCACTCACAGATTGTGGTCCTTGAGTGATAGATCCCAGTTGTTGTTGCAGTTGGAAGATGCGCACATTGTCAGGTTGTGCAAACCTAGCTTTAAGCTTTACCCAAACTTCTTTAGCTGAGCTCACATATAGAACATTTGATGCAATTTCTTTTGAGATTGAGTTGAGAATCCAAGATAGGATTAAGTTGTTGCAGTGGAGCGAAGGATTAAGCTTTACACAAGGTAGCTTGCAGCTCACTCATGCCTCAAGGTGGTGGCTGCTGACACTGCTTTTGCAGTGTAGTGACTACACTAGTGGCTACACCTTGCTCTGCTGCTGCAGTGTCGACAGAGGGGTTCTTTGTAGCAGTAGAGTCATGTTCTTCCTTCATGGGCTTTGTTGTAGCTAATCTTGTGGCAATGGGCTTTAGGACTTTTGAACTTTGTGAGAGAAAAGCCTAACAAGCCCATTTGACCCAAAGGAGCTCATAAAACTTCCTCGTTGTTGAAGTTCCATTAATGGAACCCCATGAGATTATGGCTCCAAATGCAACTTCTTCACCAACTTCTTCCTCCTCATCCTATTTTTCAAATTCCTCCAACTTCTTGCAAGAGTAATTAGATTAGTTCCAGGATAAGAAAAATAGAGATAAAGAGAGAGAGAGGGGTTGCAAGCAAAGGGGGTGGGGGGAGAGAAGAGGGGGAAGAATAAAATGAATAATCCACTATGGGTGTAAATTTTGATTTGCTCTACATTTTACGTATCGAATGTTTATTACCCGGCGTTAAAATGAGGCTTTCACCCAACAAGCTATGAGCTTCTCCCATTTTTAATATGGAAAAACACTTGGGAGCAGCCATTATTTAGCAACAGCCATTGCACACATAACGTGTAGACCGGGTGAAACACAACCGATTTCCTGGGCAACGTCTCTCAACCCTTAGTCATTTGCCCCCAACCTCACAGCCCTCAAAACCCTCCCGAATCTCAGCCATTCGTCTTCTTCAACCTCAGCCCTCGAAGCCAAGCACAACCACTGACCTCAGCCAAGCACGACCTCAGGTTTGGTTAAAGTTTCAGTAAGAAAGGAAGAAAATACCCATCCTCACAAGGTTTCAGCTCACCCGTGCATGGTGCGCATGGTGACCTTCGCCACTGTTTCAAATGAAGCCCTAGAAAAGCATGCGCCTCGAGGTATTATGAAGCCGCAAGGTATCTCTCTAGAGATGCAAGCCCTCGTTGGAGTCCCTGAGATTTCTCACACCCAAGCTCTCAAGCAGATTTGGGCCCACATTAAGAAGCACCATCTTCAGGCTGGGGAGAATAAGAAGATCATAATTTGCGATGAGAAGCTAAAGAAGATATTTGGAGGGAGAGATCAGATTGGGCTTCTCGAGATTGCAGGGTTGATTAGTCCTCACTTTCTTAAGTGAACCAAGATGGACTTGGTGGAAGTGTTACGAAACTCATCGTTTGTTCATGACAGTTGTGATTTCGTTAATGATAATTAAAGACAGTGACTTTTTGCAACTCAGTAGTGTTATCTTAGTCTTAAGAGAATTCAGCAGCTTTAAATTCCAGGTTCTTAGAAATGTAGGCTTCTACTGCAATATCGACTATGGCGGCTAGTTTTTGTTTTGTTCCACATCTTAGATTTTGGTGGAACCGCATATCAATTAATCATGTTTTGTCAAATAAATAGAAAAAAGAAAAGAAGGGTGCCACTAGTCCTTCGAGTATTAGAATTTGGAGATCAGATGCAAATCCAATTTACAGTACGGTGCAGTCTTCAAGTGGCAGCAATTTACCTTTTACACCAACTCCTTATAGGTTTTGATGAAGATAGAAACTTAGAGAATGCTAGACAGGTGGTTTCTTTGGGGTGAATGAACCTTCTTGCTCAAGGAATTGGAAGAGTAGATTCTCATGATAGAAGCAATGCTGCATTGTTCATGTTGAGATGCATTTGAGCTGATGGAAGATGTCGAAATTACTTGGCTGAAAATTTGAACAAAGCATCTCTCATTGAACTTCTTATTCTCGAGTGCTGCAAGAATTCTAATAGCCGTGCTTTTGCTTTACTAACTGAGTTACTCTACCTTAGTAGGTATGAATTTTTACCTTTTGCAGTCTTTTCTCTTTCAGAACCTCACTCCATTTTCTCATAGTTCAAGGGGTTTTTACCAAAAGAACCCAGATGATAGAGTTCTTATGCAGACTGAAAGAAGCATGGAGACAGTGTCGCCGGGAGGCGCTGGGTAGAGCAAGTTGACGCTGGTTGTTGTCGAGGGAGAAGGGTATTTCACGAGATGAATTCGAATGGGGGATGAAAAGAATGAAACTAACTTTCAGATTGAATCAAAACGCACATTTTGATTTAAAAAAAAAAAAAAAACTAGAAGCAACCACGTAATGTGTGCAATGTGTGCACTGGTACAGTGGCTACTCTGTAGCATTCCCCTTTTAATATGTTTGTGAAATTTTTTAAAAAACATATTTAAGGGGGTTTAAAAAATATTTGAAAAAAAGAGCATTTTACATTATCGGTACAATGCAAGGGTCATCTTTCTTGATAACCTTAGCATTGTCCAATTCTCTAAACTTATATATCATTTATCAGAAACAATACTTACAGTCATAGAGTGCGTAAGTGTCATACACTACTTTTGAAAATAGTGATTAAATATGATATCTATATGAAAAAATTAATTTTTTAACAGCAAACCCCACTTTTTTCGAAAAGAATGCACAACATTGGCACAACTCATAAATATATCTAGTATTACTTATTATTTATTTATACATTCAAACAAATAAAATAAAAAAGTTCTTCCTCATTAAGAATTTAAGATAGATGGCTAAGTACATGTTTAGAAATATAACTTATTAATGTCGTGTTTCATACACTTGGATCAAGATCTTTTCTACCTACAAATATAAAGACAGAGGTGGGCTTGGTGGTGGTCCGGGGAGCCTTCAATGCCAAAATCAGTATTTTATCTGCGAGAATTGTAGGAGAATTTCGAGAGAGCTATTCGCACATGAAGCATGACTTTTATATGAGATTTCAGGAAACACCTTGTACGTTGTGCCAAGGGTCTACATCACGTCCACAGTTGCCTAAGTTATGGCCTTTAATGCGGCATGGCATCTAAGGTGACTCCATTAATGTGGCATGCCTCTCCTGATAGGCAATTGGAACGTTCACTTCTCGTCCTTATCGTCAAAGAATGAAGGATTGTCCGTGTTCTCCTTTCGCTTGCCAGTGTACGTCTTTAAATACTAGGTGTTACAGGCGAGTGTCAAGGTCAGCACATCCCATTTGTCCCCCCTCCCCCCAAACTTGTTTTCAACATGAGGTATCCTTTTCTACTAATACAGCTTGTGGGCTAGACTCTTTTAAGAGATTCTTGGGTCGCAGGGGGGAGGATCCAGGCCAGGGTGGTCTTCGGTATCTTACCCAAGCCAACCTAGTGGGTCGGATGGGGAATATCCATTCCAGAACTGTTCTTAGATATTTTCAAATTATTTCATTATTATTCACAAACTATTTTATTACTATTTATAGATCATTTGAGATACTCTAAGATTATATTCATTTGTTCATTTATTTTTTTAACAATCATAATTACATTAGGACATAAAATCAATTACTAATAATTTAAAATTTTAATATGTTAATTTTAATAATTTAATGTATAAAGTGTTGAGTTTATATCATATTACCTATTTTTCATTTATTTAACAATACAAAATATAAATTTTAGTAAATTCTCGTCCCCTCCATAAGGCAATGTTTGGGAATTGAGATGATTTCATCTTATCTCATCTCATTTTAAAATTTTTCATAATATACTTCCTAAGCATCACTTATACACAAAACACTTTTTAATTTCAAATTTTCAACATTTTCATCTAATCATTAACTAATCATAACTTTTCCAATCTTCTAAATAAAATACAAAAATAATACAAAATTTTCAACTTTTAAAATAAAAATTATATTCAAATATTATATTCAAATAATTTGTTAACTTTATACTATTTTTATTCAACTTTTTCTCCATTCTTTTCCAAAACTCAATAAAACATCCTAACTCAAACTATTTTACTATTATTGACAAAATTCGCATCTCATTACCCAAACATACTTTAAATTGTCTTCCCCAAAAAATTGGTTCAACACACCTTTTAATGGACTTAATAAATTCTCTTAACACGTATTTGTACAAGTGGCAATATAATTTATGTTCAACATAATTTCTAAGTAATATTCTAAAAATTTTGCTCCTGCTAATTACTGAGTTTGTGTCAAACCCTAGTCTTGAAGTGTCTTCTCCTTATAAATCTTGATTTCCCATCAACCTTCTCGGGCAAATGCATTCCTCCACACTCTTATATGTCCCACTTGGTCCTCGATTGAGTTCATTCCCTAATCTTTGTGATCTGGTGTTTGGATTACTTCTTAGGCCAAGTGATTTCTATATGCTCCCAATATATTTCTTTGCACACAAAATTTCCCTTTGATTCAGCATTGGTGTTCTTCTATTAGGGCAATTTTGGGGCATGGATGAGACATAAAATTTTCATCTCATCTTATCCGATCTCATCATCACAAAATTTTCAAATTCTCACACAAAATATAATAAATAATTTAACTTTTTTAAATTCTAAAACAATAATAATATTAAAAATAATATTTTAAACTTTCATCTAAAACTAAAAATTCTCATCTCACTATCCAAACCTGTCCTAGAGTATCTTAACATTTTTTATATTATGGTGTTATGGTTCCAGCATTGGTGTTTTAGCTTCCAACCAAATGGTACTTTCGGTGTCACTTGCCTAATCACCAGGCGCAAATATTAGCCGATATTGCATGCATGTTGTTAAAATTATGAGGATAGTCACGAGCTTAATTCTTGGTAGTGCGACTCTCAACTTTGGAGCGAGGAGGGTGTTAGGTTGTTGGCATCTTATGGCTAAGGGAGGCCAACAATGAGCTTGTGTAGAGCCAGGTCGCAACTTAAGTCCGTGCTTGTGGTGGTGACAACGATGGTGTGCCTTGTTCTAGTTCGAAGGGTGGCTAGTCAGTGGCGATTATGGAGATGGTTAGCATGGTTCTTGACCAAGCTTTTAGTGGCAATCAATGGTCTCCAGCAGGTGAGCTCGTGGTGGAGGGCATAAGCCCACAAGCTTTTGGCACACCTAGCTACAAGGTATAGGCAAGCAAAGCCTCACCACCCCAGTCAGTATTCCCCCACACAAGAGACGTTGCATTTGCCTCGTGAGGCATGGTGGGCGAACATTGTGCTCACCCAATACAACTTCTATAGTGGCAGGCAAACCTCACACCACTCAGGGTATGGTGAGGAGCTTCAAGTCTTACCTATTGAGAATAGTGGCGACCCTGAACTCGCCTAGCGATAAGTTCGACGGTCGCATACAAGTCTTGGTTGGTGAGGAAGACTCTCACCTAGTATATACCATCCAAATGCTTGAGTTTTTGTGTACCCCTTGGCGTGAGACGTACAGAAAGGTCCCCCTATTTTCGTCTATTTGTTCCAATATGGTAGGCATGAACTTGCCTGCCATGGTCTACTAGCAGGGTTCTCCTGCTAGGTTTTGGTACATGTGGAGGCAAGGGACAATAGGATGGTCCTACAGTCACTTTTTGCCCAACCCGATGGAATGGACGGGGGCTTGACCTTGGTAAGAAGACAACGAGCCCTTGTGCCAGCCTTTACAAGACTCTAGGTGCATGGCACCCCTCCATGTGAGGCTCGGCCAATAAGGAAGACTCTCGCATAGTATATATGCCAGCATGCCCATCGGCAAGCGTGAAAAGTAAGCCTCCAGGACATGGATGGTCATTATGTCATGCACCGATATTATCATGTGCACTGGTTCATTGCTAGTAGCCATGATGCCAACAATACACTTCAGACTCTCTCTCTCTCTCTCTCTCTCTCACTCACTATTTTTGTTTTTTTGGTTTTAGACAAACCTAATGTAATTACAACGCAAATGGAAAATAAAAATATATAACATGGTGACTTATCTGTTTACACGAACAGGAGATCTTGTAAGCCAAATCTCTTCTTCTCTTAAAGAGTGATAAATCAATACCACAGACAGTGACAAACTGTTGATATATTCTTTGGACATGGTCGAAGTTCATTGAAACGATTGAATGGCAAACGATGATTGTTTGGGAATTAATATAATGCTTTGATGCTCATCCATGAAATAAATAATAAAAAATCATATATATAATAAAAATAACTATGGTCTCCACATTCTCTCTTCCAACACTTTAGACCTATACACTTTCTCCAATGTAGACTAGGTTGGCTGCCCCACCACTCATTGCTCCACTTGTGGCATCTCGTCCTTGGTGTAAAAGTTCAAACGAGGTTCAATGGTGCCAAGGGTATTGGCCAGGATTTGATCTGATTAGGCATGCCTCATCCAAATGGAAGTGCACAGGTAGGATATGGATATAAGATTGTATTGGAAAAGATAAAGGTTTAGTTAGTAACTAGACCTTGTGATACCAAAGTCAAACACATTTAAAAAAATAATGTTAGTATCATTTCTTATCAACAATAATCCTTACTTAAATACAACCCAATAAAGTGGTCGCCCCTTTTACAAAGGCTAAGTACAACTCAAAATAGTCCATAATGCCTACGACAAAAACAAACCTCCATCTTCAAGGTTTGGACTGGGTGGGCTCTTCCTCCTTGGACATCACTTATGATCCTAAGTCTAAACCAAAATCTAGACTTTTGAAAAATGAAACCATAGGTAGGTTAGGTAGCCATAACAAAAATGCTAATGAGAGATAATGCTCATGAAGATACAATGAACAATTCATATAAATTATGAAGGGCACATGCAAACATACCTTGGAAAGGAATCACCCTCAAGGGTATAGACATATAGGTCCGTAAAACATGGCGAGGAATCACCCTCTTAGTTAAACACACGTATATAAGTATGCAGAGAAATCACCCTCTAAGTAGTTACCCTCAAATGCAAAGTATGTTAAGGCATGAGTACTACTTAGGCGAGGAATCATCCTTCACTCCATTCGGTCAAATCCTTAAAATCATATTGGTTTCACTTGGAATAACTGCCATCACATAGATGCTTGTCACATAGACATTTCATCACCTGATGGACAAATAGGGGATGAGTTGCTTCACTACTCAATCTCAGAAAAATTTCTTCTACCCAATCGGCCTCGTACAAGCCAACTTGCCTGTATGCCAAAACAGGCTGAATTTCACACAGAGATAACATGTTGCACCAAGGAACGTCTAACCGACCGACCAACCAACTTGAAGACATTAACATGTGATACATTGGAAGATTCTACATCCTGACTATCACATGTAGACAAGCACGATACCACCCAACCAGTCATTTATAGGGAATCCCTCTAACCGTTAGAAGCTCGTGGAGAAGTTTTACATGAATGGGCATAAAGAACTCTGTCTTGCCCCATGAAGGTTAAAGCATGGTACACAACACTCACACAAAAATCTAGATATTCACAGTGGGATCATGATTCAAAGAAAATATCAAACGCATTCAAAGTCTCAAAAAATATGAAATAAATATAAGATAAACATAATAATTTGAAAAGAAAATTATTTATGCTCAGAAAGTGGAGAAGATCACAGAAATGCGAATGCCTCTTACAACAACATTCACCTCACATTCCTCAGCCCTGTCTTAGAAGCTAACCTACATCATAACATTGGGCTTGCTATTCAGTTGCGTCGCTCACTTCCTTGTTCCCTTGGAAGCTTTCGACTACACGAGATCTTAAGTGTCAGGATCTTAAAAGTGAGATTTTGTCCTAATGTCCAAATCCCTTATATAGGGTGAGATCGCCAAACGTCCTTCTGACTCATCTTTGACTCCAACCGTGGTTGTATAGGAGTCATTTGGCCTCGACTATTGTACTGCAGGATAACAAAGATAGACGGAAAGGGCATGGTCTGCACTTCCCTACAGCCTGCTAACTCCTCAATTCCTTCTTGAGTGAGGATCTTCCACATGGAGTCAAGTCATACCTCTAGGTCCAAATGATATGACTTTCTGAGTAGTAATCCCTCAAGCAAACCCATTCCATATGTGACTCTTGAGTGGAATATGGGTTTCTGCATATGACATTGTCACTCTTATGAGCATTTTTTGTGTTGATACGAAAAGCTCCCTTACTTGATCTGGCTTCTCCTAGGCTATTACTTGCCTAGGGTGAGTAGCTCTTGTCTCATCAGAGCCACCTCTTTAGCTTCTCATTCTTGCTTTCATGGCAGGTGATTTTTCTAGCTCACCTACCATGAGATGAGACACCATCTCCACCTCGCTCAAGGGACATATTTACCATGAGGTCCACAAGGTGCTTACTCACCTATATGCTAGACTAGCTGCACTTTTCCATAGCCATACCAATTTTCTTCACCACACCAATGGAGTGTCACTCATATTTTCCTTCCACTCAACTCCATTAGTGGTCTGTCCCCTTGTGCTAGTAGAGTCCTCACATTATAACTCTGAACAGGTGCTTCAAAACGATTTCCCCGTCTTGCTATGAGTTTGGGCTAGTATTCAAATACAATCCTTATGCTTGATTATGGGTTTGAGAAAACAACCCAAAGTAATTGAAGTGCTAGAAACAATGTGGGAGTGCTGAAAAGTGACCTCTCAACCCAAAGCTCTCACGAATTCCTTATTTATGCCAAAATGACATCATTGTAAGAAAATCACAAACTCGCTTATAGCCCGACCATGTGCAGAATCTTTATCACCATGTGTGCGACATACACCAGCAACGAACTGAGAAAACAACCCCGTTTAAGGAACCTATGTCTCCTTGGCTAAACTTTTGGAATGCCACAGAGTGCATCATTGTCCCCTATGTCATTCCCTCAATCTAGCATACACCTAGATAGTAGGGAACTCTCCAAGCAGTGAACCAAACCCGTGACTTGTGATAGAAGACTCGTGACAATTTGTTCTCTCCTTTTTATTCTCCTCGCCGACCATCTCTTTCATTCACTTTCTTTCCGAAGACTCAAAGCTTCTCTCACTCTCCATCTCTTTCTCTTTCGTTATTTGTAACTTCCTCATTAGAAAGGAGACCATACTTCTCTAAAGCTTAAGCTCACACAAATATGAATGATCGAGACCATCATTAGAAGCTACTAGGAAGCCAACCCACTAACGACCAATCTCGGTGAGCCTTCACTATGAGGTAACTATCTTCTTTGACGATGCTTACAATGTGTGTTGATGGTTGTGGAACTTGCAACAAGTATTTAGTTCGAATATAAAACTTATGTATTGATTTACAAGAAAAAAGTCTTATTATTAACACCTTGTTACCTCGCTATTCTACTATGCATGTTATGTTATGTTTTCAAAGTTTGTACAAAGTTTATTCAAGCGATTCCATGACTTTACCCCACATTATGTGAAAGTTTTGCCCATATATTGTACATGGGTTTTGGTAAATCTTACAACATTATATTTCAATCTTGAGTTGAAGTTTTGAAGAGGGAATTGACTGTTTTAGTGCAAAGGGATATGTGTGTGTCTCATGACCCAAAACTAAGATGGGGAGTTCTCCCGATCACTTAGGAGAGTGTAATAATGGAGTGACATCTTCTGTGTTGATGTTGGGCCACAATAGGCTTGGGAGAGATGGTAATGCTCCCGGGTCAAAGTTGTTGCCGCTCTGCTAGAGGACGTTGTGGTAAAGGACAAGTACGCAAAGCCAAGTGTCATTTGTAACGAAGTTAAACGCATGATCGTTACCCGTGATGTGGCAAAAAGAGCTAGGATGTGTGCACAACCATTATAAGAGAGGTCATGGTGCATTTGTAAAATGAATAAATGGTTTAAGATGGTTATTAAGGAAATTGGAGGATCTGGGGTCCTTGGCTGTTTTGGTTAATGGAGAACTTAGAGTTCTTGAATTTATGAGTTTTATACATTGATGTTGAGCATGCTCAGAAACTTTTATTGTGTTGAAGTTTTATTATTTATGATCACTCCTATATTGGTGGCCATCATGTATGGGGTGGCCTCAGCCACATCAAAGGCCACAATGGCAGTCGCCTCAGAAAACTCTTTCTGAAGGTGGCACAACTATTCTCACGATGGCTAAAGAATGGCCTAACTTCACAATGGGCAGGAGTGACTAGACCATACCTGGAAGAGTTTTTTGGTAGTGATCTGGCCATGACCTCCACTTTTTTTAATTTTTTTATTTCAAAATTAAAAATAAATATAATGGTACTTCAATATTAAAAAAATTATTTTATGATATTTATATCGATTCTTTTTATTTTAAGGTTTGAACAAAAATTATTTTTTGTGTTTTTTTTTTTAAATAAGACCTGTTACGGATAACCGGATCAGGTTTATCTTACTCGCCCAGGTTCAATCCGAGCAAATTACCCCCCAAATTCACCCAAATTTCTGGGTTCCGAACTAGACCGGAAAAAAAATCCAGCCTCGTTGCACACCCCTATCTTGCTCAGTTTTCTCATTGTCTTTGAAATTAAAAGCATGCATATAATTTACCAACTCCAAATCAGCCAATACCCTCAATAAGCATGCATCATTGCCCGTATTTCCCTATGTCTTTCCTTCTTGCATTTTTACTATCATTACATACATTATACTCATTGTCATGGTTTTAACTTGCCAAAATTTCTTGAAATCTCCTTATGGTAGTCCCATTATAGTTTCACTATTCAAAATCGTAGACTTTGATGCAAATTTAGGTAATGAGGGTGAATTCATGCAGGAAGGCCCATCGCAGCCCTAGGAGTAAGGCAGATGTTCCTATTTGGACTAATTTTCTATTATCACCTAAGTTATATAATTTAAGTGATTTTGAAGAATAGACATATGGGTTGTGATTAATTTGGAGTTTGAATTATGGCGACTTATGGATGTTTATGATGACGATATTGGTACTTCTAATATTACCTCTAGTACTCAAAATTGTAGTATCATTTTATGACTATTATTTTCAGTTGCAACTGTTTTTACACACATGTGCAAGGATGTGAGAACACAAAATCTCATATGAGGTGAGGGATGTGTCTTATGCGGTGCACATCCCGGATGTCATGGTTCTCCACCAAAACACAAGCGGGGCTAGGGGCGCCACCTTTAATATATATGAATCGTACCTTAGAGAGAAAAAGAGGCAACAATGACAAAATTATTCAATATATATTAGTTTTAACAATTTATGACGCATTTTGGTGAAGTTCAATGCATTACAAATCTAATATGTTACCCTTTCAATGATAAAGATGGGGGTCATTTAAACTAATATCTTATAATTTTATCTATTGTGTAATTTCTTCTTGTGATTAGTTTAGATGTCCGATTTTATCACTAACTACGAATTAAGATTCGTAAGACAGAAAGAATTTGTGGTTAAGGTATTTTCTATCGTTAATAAAATAGTTTTGATTTGAATAGGTCTATCTGTTGTTGCGGATTTAACAACCTCCAATAGCATTTCGCCACGTCAGCAATTCTATGCAGAACACAAGAGGCGCATCACATTGGATAGAACATAATGAATTCTGTAGAAACTCAATCTCATATAAAGACCCTGACCAAGCTGTTAAATGGACTGTTATCGACTTTGACATCCACGTACCTAAGCAATGAAGGCATTGAAAGGACGTACTAGCTTCAGCTTGAAACAACGAAGCTTATTATAATGGGGAAATAGTGTAGCTTTTACTCATCAACTTGGTAAAATTAAAGAGGATTTTTGTGGAGAACAAAAATAAAAAAATAAAAAACTCAATCTCATATAAGCCCCAATTGTTCCTCAACCTCAACCTCGGTAATCACCTCAATCTTCTCTTGGCACTGTCCGCCGCACATCACTAACTCCGTCACGCTCTAGTAATTTCACCGTTGCCCACCATCTCCATCGCCCACCATCATCTCTGTCATTCTGTTGGTTTGTTCATGGCTCACTAAGGTATTTTTTTTTTATCTCTTTGTTATCTGATTTTTTTTTATTGCAGAATAGATTTGTTATGAATCCTATTATGAGCTTGATTAGATATGTGAATCCCATATATTTTTTTGAAAATCTCTAGCCAAATGAAATCCTATATATTTTTTAGGCTAGCAATCAGTACTGCGATTTTTCTTCAAAATTTAGAACAAGTATTGTCGCTATTCTTTGATCCCATGGCAACCGCCCTACTTGTTATTCTCCTATCTCTTGCACTGTAAGTAGTACTTCTGCATGCATTCATGATATCTAGTGTACTTAGATCTCCATTAAATTCTTTTAATTGGCTCATATCCTTTTTGAATTATTACTTACAATATTATTATTTAGTCTTTTTATCGTCAAATAATTTACATATACATGAAAAATTATATATATTTGCAAGTAGTCGTGGGAATTAAGGATCGATACATACCGCTAACATGACAGAGTTTAAATTGCACGAGATTTTAATTTCGGATTTTCTTAGTGTTCAATCATCTTAATGATTTAGGTTGTGTTTGGCAACTGAATTGTGCTCATACTATTTTATGTTTCTTTGATTGAATTTATAATATGGTTATTTTGTATTGAATGATAAAATTTCGTGCTCTGATAGTGATGAAGTTGAGATAATGATACATGGAAACTGTCCACAAGTTGAGAATGCGAGAGTTGAGGCTGAAAGTGTAGAAGAACAATGTGTTATAAATGTGGAAGATGGAGTGAATATCGAAGATGGAGTGAGTGTGGATGATGGAGTCAATGTGATTTCATCTTTGAGTAGTGGTCCTTTGAAGCTATTCATTGGCATGCTATATTATGACGTGGAAGATGCCCAAACATTTTACAAGACATATGCAAGATGAAAAGGTTTTGCTATTCAGACAAACCATACTCGATTATCAAAATATTTGAAAAACCAAATTGCAGTAGACTACGTTTGCTCAAGGGGAGGATTTCGACAGGAAAGTCATAAAGAAAATCCACGAACAATTCATGAACCTGCGGAGATAAAGATTGGATATAAAGTAATGCTGGGAATAAAGAAAGATGTTGAGAAATGGGTAGAATCCAAGTTTATGCTTAAACATAATCATGTTTTAGTTATATTAAGAAGTACTAGTTTGCTCCTTGGACATAGGAAAGCTCCTAAAGTCCAAAAAAACTTATTATGACTTTAAATGATTCCGGTGTACTGATAAAAAATATAATGTAGGTGTTGAGTAAAGAGTAAGGTGATGACTTTCACATTGGTTGTATTGGCAAGTATGTTGAAAATTTCTTAGAAAACAAAAGGAGAAAAATATTTGACGAAGTTGATGCATAAAGGTTATATGCCTACTTTCTTGATTGACAATGCAAAGAACTTGGGTTTGTGTACTTCATGAAAGTTAATGAGGATGGATGTATCAGAAGTTATTTTTGGATAGATGCCCAATCAAGAGCTGCGTACCAGTATTTTGGAGATATTGTCACATTTGATGCCACGTACCTAACCAATATTTATAAGATTCTATTTGTAACTTTTTCTGGAGTTAACCATTATTACCAAACCATAATATTTGGTTATACTTTATTGGCTAATGAAATAGCCAAATCATATACATGGTTATCGAGAACATGGCAAGAGGCAATGTTTGGGCATGCCCCTTCAACTATAATTACCAATGATGAAAAGGCAATAGCGAAATCCATTGTAAATGTACTCCCAAATAAGATTCATAGGTTGTACTTGTGGCACATTTTACAAAACAATTTTCAAATATTTGTCTCATGTATATAACAAATTTTCAAAATTTTAAAAATATTTTCATCATTGTATCCATGAGACAATTACAACTGATGAGTTCAAGTAGAAATAAAGTTCAATATTAATGAAGTATGGGCTAGAAAACAATACTTGGCTGCAAAATCTTTACAATTAAGGGGTAAGTAGGTTCCATCTTACTTGCGTTCAACATTCTGTGCCAATATGTCAACGACTCAACTGAGTAAAAGCATGAACAAGTTTTTCAAGGATTCTGTTCATTCAAGTACTATGGTTAGTGATTTTGTGCATTAAAATGAGAAAGCTGTAAATGCAAGTTATTTTTAAAAGAAAGAGAAGGATGTGTGGTACATGGGTAATTTTGAAAACATGTCATAAAATTAAAGAGGAGGCGATTATAGTTTATACAAGAAAGTCTTTCATGATCTTCCAAGATCAGCTTTTTAATAGTCAACGATACAAATCAACAAAATTTTCCAGAGAGGATGAAAGTAATACATATATTGTGGCACCTTATAGCAAAGAAATACCACTTTATTATGTGTCATTGGAGAGTAGTAAAGAAAATGCAACATGTACATGCCATATGTTTGAGTTTATGGGAATTCTTTGTAGGCCTATCCTTTGTGTCTTTGACAAGAAATCGAAGTTAGATAGATTGCCACAACAGTATATTCTAAAAAGATGGATTGTTAATGTTAAGAGTCGACCTATTTCCAACATATCATGTTGATTGAAATAGAATATTGCATATTTTATATATTTAGAACCAATATATTTTGATTACTTTATTGACATTATTATTGGTTTTAGATGAAAAAATGGTTAATAGGCATAAATCCAAGTTGTGATTTAAATTGATTAATACATGATTTATGTTTAATTGTATAACCTATAATTTAATTGAGCAATAATTCTTCACACGCACAACACGTTTTTAATATTCAATTCTTGCTTTTTATTTTTACTTTTTTATTTTATTTTCTTCAAATTTTCAGAGGTTTGGACAAGAATAGAAAAAAAAGCTAGGGACCTTTAAGACTTCAGCATTTTTAGTTGGCTCTATTTTTGGTTAAGGGACGTGAGCTACCTGGTAAATGGAGGACTTTCTTCTTTGGGAATTTTCTGCACAAGCTGCCAGGAGACAGAGGTGCAGTAGGGGGTCTTATTGGTGATTATGGGAGACATTGCACTAGATTTGGCAGAGAGAAAAGACTTGACGGAGAGCAGAAAAGGCACGGCATTTTGGGAGAAAGGCAGAGACTGGGACGCCAAAGCTCTAGATTGGTTTGGATGAAAAAGGAAAAATGAGGTATGCTGGACTAAAGAAAAAAGAAAGGTGCTGCACTAAAAGAAGGAAAAGGGTATGGGTTCATTTTTGAACTAAGAGGAGGCTAGTTTACTGGGGGTCATTGGAGACACACGCTAGTTTTTACAGAGCTTTGGCTTTTAGAGATAGAGAGAGTTTTGGACTTTTGGTCTTAAAAGTGAGGCACGAAAGAGGTAGGAGGACTTACCCGAAAAGAGAAAGAAAGGAGATTTTAGCTGCAGGGCGCTAGGGACTTCAACGTTGGCGTTTGACGAGAGGAGATACTTTTTGTTTGGCTTCTAGAGGGACTGGAGCGTTTTGATGTAGATCTTTGGACATTTTTTCAAAAAGGCTTCTGTGGGACTTTGGCCTGACAGGAGAGACGTTTCGTTGGACGTTGCACTTCATGTAGATAATTGGATTGGGGGTTTTGGTTGGACGTTGGGCACTGGTTTAGCTTAGAAACAAGAGACTAACGCATAGAGAGGAAACGGGAGGGAAGACGCGAGGCCACTGGACACTGGAAAAAGCATAGCACTGCAGTGAAAGGGAGATGTGGACATTTTTCTTTTCTTCTTTTAGAGCTAAAAGAAGACTGGGAGAGAGACGTGACCTAGCTGGTTTTTACAGGGGGAGAAAGGCAAAGACTGGGACGCTGAAGCTCTGAGTTGGTTTGGATGAAAAAGGAAAATGGAGGTACGCTGGACTGAAGAAAAAAGACAGGTGCTGCACTGAAAGAAGGAAAAAGGTATGGGTTCATTTTTGAACTAAGAGGAGGCTGGTTTACTGGAGGTCATTGGAAATGCAAGCTAGTTTTTACGGAGCTTTGGCTTTTAGAGATAGAGAGAGTTTTGGACTTTTGGTCTTACCAAAAGTGAGGCACGAAAGAGGTAGGAGGACTTACCCGAAAAGAGAAAGAAATGAGATTTTAGCTGCAAGGCACTAGGGACTTTAGCGTTGGCGTTTGACGAGAGGAGATACTTTTCGTTTGGCTTCTAGAGGGATGGGAGCGTTTTGACGTAGAACTCTGGGCATTTTTTCGAAAAGCCTTCTGTGGGACTCTGGCCTAAGAGGAGAGAGGTTTCGTTGGATGTTGCACTTCATGGAGATAATTGGACTGAGAGTTGTGGTTGGACACTGGGCACTAATTTAGCTTGGAAACAAAAGACTAATGCATAGAGAGGAAACGGGAGGGAAGATGCGAGGCCACTGGACACTAGAAAAAGTAGAGAACTGCTACAAAGGGGAGATGTGGACGTTTTTCTTTATTTCGTTTGGAGCTAAAAAAAGACTGGGAGAGAGACATGACCCAGTTGGTTTTTACGGAGGGCAGGGGAGTTTTTCAGAAAGGGAGTTTTTGGCTCTATGTTCTCTCCACTTTCTCTCTCTTGTGGCTATTTTCATGTATTGAGTTTTGTGATTTATTTTATTTTTCTGATGGAGAATATTTTTTTTCATTTCCATGGCTCTTGTGATGAACATGGTTGGCTAAATTCTCACACTAAGGTTAGAGGTGAAGTCTAATGATTTAGACATTGTCTTCAGATCAATATTAGAGTTTATATTGGGAATTTAATCGATTGAATAGTTTTATTGTTGGATACTTTGATTATCTATATATTTTTCTTAATTCATTATGATTTCCGAATACATTGGATACTTGAAAAATCTCTGTGATATTCAAACGGGTTTGTGAATGTTTTAACAATTTATTGTTCATGCTTAATCATTAGAGCTTAGTTTTCTTGGCCTTAAATGCTAAATCTTCCAATTAAATGGAATCATTATTATAGTTTAATTGAAGTAAATTGATCAGAGACAATATTCTAAATTATTAGATGAATCCTCGAAACCTTAGTCGTTCTCCATATCAATTTATTTTATCATTTTAGTTTTATTTTGTTACTTTAAAAAATCTTGATCTTAGCAATTTTCTCTTCTATTTTATTGCACGTTCTTTTTAGTAATTTCTTTTCATTGTTTGAGTTTATTTTTCCTATCATATAAGTCAATCCCTATGGATTCCACCCTATTAGGTACTACAACACTTGTAAACTTGCAAGTAAAACTGCTCTAAATTTTTGGTTCACTAGTTTGAGTCAAAATTTAAGCACAACAAATTTTTGGCACTATTACCGTGGATTGCAACGTGTGATAAGAGTTTTTTTTTCTTTTAAATTTTTTTTTATAATAATCATATTCTGCTAACTTTTTCTTATTTTTGCAGGTACAATTTTTGTTTATTTTGTTAAGAAATGGATTGAGTAGCATTGCTTTCATATTCATATCATTTGGTAATCTTGTTCCCTTCTCTTTTATTTTCTTGCTGATTGTGCATTTAGATTTTAGAATAGAAGACTTTAGGTGATGCATGCATTAATTAATTTTGAGACTTTTTCACACCTTTTAGTTTTTTTGACATACTTGAGCCTCTATGATGAATGATCTCGTGGCAACATGATCAAACTAGTAGGTTGAGGAAAGAGAAAATTGTTTTAGAATAATTGGTTGTTAGGTTGTCTGGCGATTTAAGAAATTCTTATTTTGACACCATAGTGTTCATGACGAATTCGAAAATGATGATATTCAAAATAATCCACTAGTGAAAACTTTGCATGAGTATTTACAGCCAACAAGGATAAGTACTCAATCCTGTATGATTTTTCCTACGAATATGGAGAATTTTGATTTAAAACCTGGAGTAATTCAATTACTTCCCAAATATCATGGTTTAGACTCAGAAAGTCCATATTTGCATTTGAAAGAATTTGAAGAGGTTTGTGCAACTTTGCAAAACCAAACTGTCAATAATGATATTATTAGAATAAAGTTGTTCTCATTCTCTTTAAAGGAAAAATCTAAAAATTGACTTAATTTCTTGAGACCAATATCTATTGGCACATGGCAAGAAATGCAAAGAGAATTTTTAAAAAAGTTTTTTCCTATTCACAGGACCAACACTCTTCGCAAAAATATTATAAATTTTTCTTAAAAAGAAAATGAGACTTTTTTTTTAGTGTTGTGAGTGTTTTAAGTAATTATTGCTAACTTGCCCACATTACGGCTATGAGATTTGGAGCACCATTAGTTTTTTCTGTGAAAGTTTAACACATCAAATGTGCCAGTTTGTAAAAAATGATGTGTAATGATGAATTTTTAAATAAAGATCCTGGTAATGCTTGAGACTATTTTGACCATTTGGCTGAAAAAATGCCCAATCTTGGGACAACATAGATCGTTCTGATCGGTCAAATAAGTTCAAGCATAATGCCATGTCTCAAAAAAGGTATGTATGTCTTAAAGCAAATGATAATGTGAATGTTAGGATAACAAGTTTGAAAATAAAAGTTGAGGCCATGGAACTTAGAAAGGTAAATTCGACTAAGACCATTGAAAAAGAAGAAGAAAATTATGGCATATGTGAGACTAGTGGACACCTAACTCAGGATTATCCAACAATCCCCACTTTTAAAGAGGCATTGCACGAACAAGTAAATTCCATGAATTTTTATAAAAGATATTTTTATTCCCCTTATTTGGAAATATATAATCATGGATGGAGGAATTATCCCAACTTTAGTTGGAGGAATGAGTCCAATTCAAATTCAAATTCTCAAGGGCCTTCTACTCCTTATGTGCCTCCACATAAGAAAACCTTTAAGGAGACATTACAACTTTTATGCAGGGGCAAGCTAATATTAACAGTCAGACAATGCAGGCCATTGATGAGATGAGGAGTTACATTGGTGACTTGACCTCCGCATTGTACACTCAAGAAAAGGGTAAGTTTCCTGCTCAACCTTAGTTGAATTCCAAAGGGCAATTTGAGGTAAGAAATTCAAATTCTTGTGATTCAAAATTTGAACATGCCAAGTCTATCACCACTCTACGCAATGAAAAAACAATTAATAAAAGTATTCAATGAAAGTTGGTGAAACCAACAATTCTTCAAATTCAAAGAGTGATGGTGAACTTGAAAAAGTTAAGCTAGAAATGCCTGTAAAATCCCCAATACCTGCTCTTTTTCCCCAAATGTTACAACATTCTCATAAATTAGTTCAAAATGCAGACATTCTTGAAATTTTCAAACAAGTAAAAATTAACATTCCTTTGTTGGATGCCATTAAACAGATTCCATCTTATGCTAAATTTTTGAAAGATCTGTGTACAATAAAACATAAGATGAAAGTGCAAAAGAAGGCTTTCCTCATAGAACGGGTAAGCGCCAACCTTCAAAATAATTCTCCTCCAAAGTATAAAGATCCAGGTTGTCCAACAATTTATTGTATGATTGGGAATTTTAAAATTGAAAAAGTTTTACTTGACCTTGGTGCTAGTGTTAACCTCCTACCTTACTTGGTACATGAGCAATTGGGTTTTTGTGAACTTAAACCCACCAAGGTAACACACTAACTTGCTGATCGTTCAATAAAAATACAAAGAGGGATAGTTGGGGATATGTTAGTGTAAGTAGGCAAATTTTACTTCCCAATAGATTTTATTATTTTAGACACAGAACCTATCTGTGATGTTTGCACTCAAATTCCTATCATTTTAGGCAGGCCATTCCTTACAACCTCAAATGTTTTAATAAATTGTAGGAGTGGTATAATGATAATTTCTTTTGGCAATATGACTTTGAAGTTGAATATTTTTAATGTTTGTAAACAACCTGGTAATGATGATGATGTGCATGAAGTAAATTTGATTCAAACTCTCATTCAAGATAAATTTCATTTGATAATTAAAGATTAAAAAAAAAAAGAGGTGAGAATGTTGTTGTTGACCATTTTTCTGGACTTGTTCTTTCAAATTCCATAGAGACAGTTTCTATTCAAGATACATTCCCAAATGAGCAATTTTTTGGTATATCTCAATTGCCTTGGTATGCTGATATTATTAATTGTCTTGTTATAGGTGAAATTCCTCACATTTGGACTCAACAAGACAAGAAGAAATTTTTTGTAGAGGTAAAAAAATTCTTTTGACATGATTTATATATGTTTAAATATTGTCTGGATCAGATAATTAGACGATGTGTTTCTGATAATGAATTTCAAAGTGTAATGTCTTTTTGTCACTCTAGGGCATGAGGTGGCCATTTTTTCAGTAAAAAATAGCTTTTAAAATTTCACAATGTGGTTTTTATTAGCCTACCCTCTACACAAACACCCGTGAATTTTGTAAAGCATGTAAATGTTGTAAAAAATTGGGAGCGATTACTCGCCGAAATATAATGACATTAAATCTGATTTTGGTTGTTGAAATATTTGATTGTTGAGGCATCGATTTCATGGGACCCTTCCCAGTCTCTTTTGGCAATATCTACATTTTGGTAGCTATTAATTATGTGTCCAAATGGATTGAGGCCTCTCCATGTAAGAAAAATGATCATAAAGTTGTGCTGAAAATTTTGACAGAAAATATTTTATCTAGGTTTGGAACACCTTGAGCCATTATTAGTTATGAGAGTAAACATTTTTGTAATAAGCCTTTTGAGGCCTTGATGCGAAAATATGGTATTACTCAAAAGGTTGCCACCCCTTATCACCCGCAAACAAGTGGCCAAGCTGAGGTATCCAATCAGGAGATCAGAAAAATTTTAAAAAAAACGGTTAACCCAAGTCACAAAATTGGTCTTGATGACTAACTGAAGCACTTTGTGCATACTGTACTGCCTTTAAAATCCTGATTGGTATGTCCCCATATAGAATTGTTTTTGAAAAGGCTTGTCACTTGCATGTGGAATTGGAACACAAAACATATTGGGTAATCAAGCAATTTAATTTTGATGTGGACAAATATTGCTCTCTACGTAAGTTTCAGTTTAATGAGTTAGAAGAAATCATGAATGAAACTTATGAAAACTCTCATGTTTACAAGGAGAGAATGAAGATTTTTCATAATAAAAATATTTTTCGAAAGTCTTTTGAACTTTCCCAAAAATTTTTGTTGTATAATTCAAAACTCAATTTGTTTTATGGCAAGCCTCAATCCCGATGGACTAGTCCCTTTGTTGTAAAAACTGTTTATCCTTTTGGGGCTATTGAGATAGAAAATCTGGAGAATGGTAATATTTTTAAAGTTAGTGGACAGAGGTTAAAACCATTTTTGGGTAATTTTACTTTAGATGTTGAGTCCACAACTCTGGAGGATCCTGTTTATCAACATTAATTTCTAATTTCTCATTGTATATATTGTATTGTTTATTTTATTTTTCCTTCCTTTACTTTTGTGTCTTCTAACTTTGACAGAAATCTACTCCTTATGTACACTTAAGTATCTCAATTGACTTCTTCCTTCTTTATTTAATCATTTTTGTTTCACTATGCGTTTTGCAGTGTTTATCTTGTTAATTCATGCATGTATAGCATATCTCATTGAAATTTCATTTGCTGAACATTGAGGATAATGTAACATGTAGTTAGGGGGCTTGTTGTTGAAAATGTGTTAGTTAAAAAAATGAAAAAGAAAAATTTTGATGTGCGTTGAAATACAAATGATTAACACACTCATTCTAGCATTTTTGTGAAATTTGAGCATCTTGGTGGAGTAATTGAGTTGAATTATTTTGTGAATATCTATTTTTAACCCTAAGTATAGAGCATGACCTATGATGCATCAAATTGTGTTGAGGTGTGACTTGAAACACCGAGATGCGATATTTATTGATATGAGAATTAGTATGATTTATATAGAATGAAGGGCAACTTTTGAAAGAATATTTTGCACATACTTACACTTGTAGTGTTCCTCATTAATGTTTATTGATTTAAAATAGGAGAAACAAACTGCAGAACTACCGAGCCTTGATACTTTGATTAAAAATATATATATATGAAAGCAGGTTGGCTTTCCTAAATAAAAGGCTAAAAATAGTTACCCAAAATTTTGGGGGTTAAGTGTTCAACCTTTAAACAGAGTTAGCGTGAAAACTGTGTTAGTCCCTTGAGATTTAAGATAATTAGAATCAATAATGATTTAAAAAATATACTTTGATTAAAAAATATACTACCAAACCTTGATACTTTGATTAAATATATATATATATATATATATATATATATATATATATATATGAAAGCGGGTTGGCTTTCCTAAATAAAAGGTTAGAAATAGTTATCCAAAATTTTGGGAATTAAGTGTTCAACCTTTAAACAGAGTTAGCGTGAAAAATGTGTTAGTCCCTTGGGATTTGAGGTAGTTAGAATCAATAATGATTAATCTTAAAGTTGAAAATTTCTATAATAAATCATGCTTATTAATGAGGACTACACAGCAGTTTAGCCACACATATCCAAATTCTAAGACATTTGCCCCAATTCTATTTGAAAAATTGTTGAGACTGTCCTTGTGGATACAATTCCTAGTATTGAGTAGTCACGAATCGACTTTTGTGATAATTCAGAATTATGTTTGATTGCTTTTGTTTGGATTTCAAGCTTTATGCAATATTCATCTCAATTAATTTTCACTATTTTGCTTAAGGATTAACAAAACGCTTATTGGGAGTGTTATTAAGATAGAATATTGCATATTGTATAGATTTAGAATCAATATATTTGGATTACTTTATTGACATTATTATTGGTTTTAGATGGAAAAATGGTTAATAGGCATAAATCTAAGTTGTGATTTAAATTAATTAATATCATGATTTATGTTTAATTTTATAATCTATGATTTAATTGAACAATAATTCTTCACATGCACAACACATTTTTAATATTCCGTTCTTGCTTTTTATTTTTAATATTCCATGCGCAATATGTTCTGAAGGGCAAGTCCTGACACAAGATAATCCTACAATGAGAAAAAACAAGTTAATGATACAATTTTATAACATTGCAGAACTTGGGTCGCAGTCAACAGAAAAATTCAACCATCTCTCTCTTGCATTAGAGAAGGTCCACAAAGAGTTATTTCTAATGAAAGATCATGCAAATATTCAGGAAATAAATTTTGTAGGTAGAGGAGAGTCAACTAATGATTCTCATATGTTAAGAAGTCAAGTTGCATCTAACTTTTCTCAAACTGTCCAAGATCCTCCACGAGTGTCACGAAAGGATGATCAAAAACATTGAGAGCAAGGAACCCAATAGAAAAGCAACCAACAAAGAAAAGACGTTGTAACATTTATAAGAATGAGGCACATGCTAGGAACAACTATCCTTCAATGAGGTATAGTAGCATTTTTATAATTTTGTTTTACACCTCTTTAATTGAATAAGTTAATTTTTTTGTGTTTTGTTATGGTTTATGTAGGGATCTTGGGCCAACAACTGACAACATATCGCTAAATTTGGATTCTTAGTGCAAATATAATTTAATGTTGTACGTGCTATTTATTGATCTTTTGTTAGATTATAGAAAGTTAATTTAACATCTCTTAATCCCAAAGTTAATTTAACCTGTTTATTTTGATGTAACAGGGAAGAACATAGAAGATTCTGAGTTTTAAATAGTGGATTGAATAGTGTTATGAGGAGTGGATGTAACTGAAATATGGATGTAATTCTGGATGTTTATGTTTATATAATTCTGTTTTATTAATCTTGGATGTAATTCTAAATGTTAATGTTTAATCATTAATGTTTTATGTTTTTGTAATTCTAAATGTTTATGTTTATGCAATTCTGTTTTATTAATCCTAGATGTAATTATGAATGTTTATATTTATGTAATTTTGTTTTATTAATTTGGGATGTAATTATGAATGTTTTAAATGTTTATGTTTATGTAATTCTATTTGATTAATTCTGAGTGTTTATGTAATTCTATTAGCTTTTATTTTGTTGCTGTCTAGAATGTATTCGTAACATGAAACATGTCTTTTAGACATTTTCAAAACACGTCCAAAAACATGTACAAAAAGGCTATCCAAAAACTGTCCAAAAAGAAAGCTAAAACATGTCCAAAATTTTCATTACATTCACCATATATTTAGTATATTCAACAGAAAAAGTGTTAAAAAAATTACAACGGGTTACATGAGTCGTAACACTGGCCGCTATACATTGTAATTTTTCGGAAACATAAAAATTACAGCACAAATTACCATAAAAAACAACCATGATAAGAACAACATTTCCAAGATTCTCTTGTACTTCTTCTCTATTACTTTAAATTTGGATTGTTAGATGCCTACACGTTCATGAAGTACCCTCTTGTTCCTTAGTTGAGCTAACTCCAACGTCATTTTACAGCAGTTGTTTTGTTCATTTTGAAGATCAATCCATGCAAAAAATCTACGTTGTTTATTGAACTTGTAGTTTAGATAATTGTAAAATCTTCTACCAAAACTATTAGCTTTTTAAGAAATCTGGTACTTTGATTGCATGCCACAATAGCACAGTGGTCTCTCCAAACTAGCTTTGTCTTCCCCTCTTGTAGTCCAAGAACTTGAACCAAAATGAAAACCTAAATTTGTCATTTGCTGGAAAATAGAGAAAAGAGTAAGCACTGTTAGATTTCCATAGCTTATAACGTGAGCTGTGTTGTATGACTTTTGGTGTTACATCGATTTGGCTTACCTAATCACATGTTATATAATAGAAGATTAACTCATACAAACCGTTTAAGAGACAGACAACTTGGATATCCTTGAGAGATAGACAGGCCACCAGCACCCAGATAATCACCACAATTTACCAACCAATTCACTGCTAATAATTCATGTAGCAGTAAAGCTAAATGCTGACACATCTATACCATATAATTTATGGTGACACATTGTGGACAATTATCAAGCTCTGAGTGCTATTCTTGTTAAATAATGTGTAAGTTATGTTAGACCCAAATGCAGAAACACCATTGAGAATAAAATTATTACCTCTACCCCATTGAATTTGAAATAATTTTAATACAAATGAGTTATTAGATATCTTTAGCCTTGATTCCTTCCCCACTTTCAAACCCTTTATTTATTCTCTTACCAATCACCCTTTCAAAGCAGCATCACTCAAACAATATGTTCTAATAATATAAGATATTGTACCATTTCCTTAAGGAAAAATCTACAAAGCAGCCACTATTTGGCTACATCCATTGCACACATGAGGTGGCAAAAGTAAATTTCCTTTTTTCTCCTTCATAGCTACACGTTCCCTCTCTGTTTCCCTCGTTTGAAATTCAACGGTCCTCTCCTCCCATCCACACGCATTTTACCTTTAGGAGAGACATTTCGAAATTGCACTCCTCGCATTCGCCCCTTCCTCTACCCAGCGCCTCGCACCCTGCTGCTTTCGCCCATGCACTCATGCTTCTTCTTCCCCAGTTGGTGAGATTTGTTTGGCCACCCCTCTGCCCAACAGCAGCTTCCCAGGTAACGTTGGAGATATGTTTTTCCTTGTATTATGGTTTCTGTTTGTGTACTGAGGGAGGTGAAGGGAGGCCACGAAAGTTTGTTTGTGATATGGATTTTGTGAGATGGGTATTGAAAATTTTGGGACTTTAGGATATTTTTCCTTCGTGTTTTCCTGATTGCCGCTTCTTTGAGCAGTGTTTGTCTCGTTGTTTGAGCACTAAGTTGGAAAACCCATTAGATATTGCTTCTAGTCTTAATTATACCTTCTAATCTATGCATTTATGTATAGCAAGTATGGGTAAAGGTTCGTTTGCTTTAATCACTAAAATGTCTTTACCCGCTGGTTTGGGTGTCTATTACTTTTGCAATTGTTATTAACTTTGGTTTAGGTGCTGGATGTAGAGAAAAGAAGAAAAGAATGGCTCATGTTTCCTTACGTTGTGATGTTCATAAATGCCCAATTGGTTATGTTTTTAGAGAGATTGTACCGAGCTCTCCCAATGGCTGTTTAAGTACCTTGTTAATTTTGTAGTAAAAAAAAATTTGAATATGCCTTTCTGCTATGAATTACAGCTACTATTAAGCACTACGCTCAGTCATCTTGACTCTCAAATGACACCGAGCTATACCAAAGACTCTTAGCACATACATATACATTTTTCTGATGTCTAAGCATATGTGGTAATTAAGAGAAAGACACAGGTAGATTGAACAAGTCTTTCAAGAATTTAATAATAACAATGTGAGGATTTCTTCTTCATCCTATTTTTGTTACTCATGAAGATTTGCATTTGACGAACATAGACAGAGTTGAAATGCACATTTATTAGAGGTTAATTGTTATTTCTATACTCCCTTCCTTTTATTTAGTGCACTTCCACAAATATAGGAGATATGACCCCTTCAATTGTGAACCGGTTGTACTGTTTGCAAAATTTTTGTGCATGGACAAGATGATTTTTCTTGCTTTTTTTTGGCTTGCTGTCTAATCTTGTTCTGTTGATCCAGGAAATTATCAAGGTCTGCAACTAAAAGTAAAAGCTAATCCTTTTTTGGTGTTCATTATTTTACCCAAGGAAGATAGTGGCTAAAAATGGACTCACGGATATGCTCATTTAAATGCAAGGACTAGCATCTGAGCCAACTCACGAGTCACCTACATTTTTTTGTTGGTTGAAATAGTTGTATTTTATTCAAAGCACAATGGAAGTACTTGTTGTATACTTCATTTGCTAGAGGAGAACATTTGTACAAGAGAAAATGTAGTTTGAAAGATGTGGGATGACATCTTGCGGCCTGAGTACTAAGTTTGAAAATGGGAAGATAAAATGAGATAGAGAGAGAGAGAGAGAGAGAGAGAGAGAGAGAGAACTCTTCAAAAAGAAAAGAGAAAATTATTGTAATTGTATTGAATTGCATCTATTGTAATAGTTTTGGCTTGATTAGGATAAATTGTAACCTGTAAATAGATGGGTATGTTCTATATGGTTTTTGTATGGACCAAATGTTATGGTACTCCCCCTAAGTTTTCTGTTTGTACTTGGACAACAATTAATTTATGATGTTTTGGCTCTGACAAATTTCCAACTGTTGTGATGAAAATATGGAGGACTATGTTTTTGTTTGGTGTTCTTGGTCTAATTTCTTGAGGTGTCTGTCATTTAGCATTTATTAAATAGAGTAGGAATTTTTAGTTGAATTCCCTTGGACTACTATTGTTGAAGAGCCTCCGACTGCCCCTCAAACAAGGTAGCAAGTGCCACTTCTTCGTGAATCATGGCATTATTGTTCTGAATCAGTTCCCCACCCTAAACTTGGATTTACAGAGTGATAGTAGCTCGTAGATGCAATGAAACTTCTACAGTTTCATCGAGAACTATTTGCTTATGCTTTCTTATAATAAATTGTAAATGATAAATAGCCTACCTATCCAACGTTCAATCATAGATCCTCTCACACATTACAGAGTGACCAAAACTTAAGAAATAACATATCACATCATCGGTGCCAGAAAAAAGCTATTACATTTCACGCATTCTGATAGAATGTGAAATGGGAAAAAAATTATGCGAAAATTCCTCACACAGCTCTGCACCAACAGCTGTGTGAGGGAATTTTCGTTGCTTGAAAAGCTATGCGACAACTCTACACCAACAGTTGTGTTTGTCAATGGGCTTATAGTGTGGTAGTATGAAGCATTAAGGGCGTCCCCTTTATCATTCCTGAATTTACCAACATCATCATGTCATTTTTCAGGGAAAGCATATCCGGACATACATGCAAGCAGAGCATATAGCACTCAATTACAACAAACTGGTCGAATTATTGTTCTTAAAGAGAAAAGGAAGTCATTTTACACAGTTACTCACACTGTCAACATTGTTTCCAACAACACCAAAATATTTCACAATTGGATTAGCAGTCAACCCAAGGCTTGTACTTATTCCAGCATAATCATGCTACTATTGGAGTTCAACCTGCCAACAAAAGTACCAATAACTCCTATCAAAGTGCATCAAAACAATAACATGATCCAAATGTATTAACTGGTCAGAGAAAAAAATACAAATATTTTTCTTACCTTACCAGTAACCCCGTCAACATAAAGCTAAGGTGCCTTGGTCAAGTGCTGATTCTTCTTTAATCACGTAAATTACTATTGTGAGAAGCTACAAATTCGTGGAACACATTGAAGTTAAACAATTAAAGCAATTTTTGAAATCCGTGGATGAATATTAATTTATTTATATTTAAAACTTGATCCACCATTTTATAAGTCTACGAGAAGGGATCTCCATGTAATGAAACTAACAAAATATTTAAGTATTTAAGACACCTGAGATTCAAAATGATATAGAAGTAGAACAAACAAATTAGTGAATAAGCTAGGTAGGAGAACAACTGAACAAGTCCAATAACACTAAATTGAAAAGCTAAGTACTAGTCAAAGTAAAAGCAAAAGCTACACAGAAATTGATTATAATTAGTACATCTTCCTTAATATAATAAGCTTTACGTCCAAATACAAGTACTAAAATAATTGGCAATAATCAATAAAACTAGTACAGAATCACTGTTTCCATCAAGACAACATTCATATTAAAATGGAGACAAATATGAACTAATAATTTAGTACTCTCAAAACAGAGACAATATTAGGGAATCTTGATTTTGTCTACCTTGTTTTCTAATATTTCGAAAGAAGAGTTGAGGATAAGCCCCACACAAGCTAAAACGCAACGTTGTTGGTACATGCATGTATGATCTTATCTTTTACAAAGAGAGAATTACTACATGTTAAATATTAATTTATGGTAACCAATGATCGAGATCACAATTTAATTCCTTTGGAATATATATACTCACATATGCTCACATCAGCTAGCTGTCTAGGCCAAAGATCACCACAAGTACACAAACCAAATAATTTCGAACCAATTCCCCAGCTTTATCCCCCATGCACATGCACTTTGCTGTTGATATTCACGGGCAAATATTTGTTTATGAATTTAATGATGGGCAAATATCCCAGATATTAAATGAATAAACATCAGTACCTCATGACTTCCTTACTATAACATAATATAGATCATATATACCACGTAACTTCCAGATTCTAGGGATCGATTAGTATTTTGTAATATATTACCATCAATTAATATTTTTTGGCTGTTTTATTCATGCTCTGGTGACCTAAGCTGGATTGCTATTCTTTGAGATTTTTCAGGAAAAAACAAAGATGAGCGGTTGGAAAAATTATATACCCTTCATAAGTACAAGTCAATTACGCTTGGCTGGCACCAACTTTGCCACCCTTAATCTTTAAAACCTGAATTCTCTAAACATCTACTAGCAAAACTTGTCTAGTTTTACACGTCTGTATTGGGGCACAACTCATTCATTTGTAACCTAGTGAATTTTGTTTAAATCTGAAATGAGCAATAGTAGTTTTTTCTTCTTAATTTGCACTTATTCCTCTTTGAACTTTGCTGCAATATTATCCTAAATCGAAGAATTAGGGTCGCAAAACGTGAAAAGTATCCCCTTATGAGATGTAAACTTTTTTAAAAAACTCCGATATGATTCTTCCTTTTTCTAAACTGTGGCTTAAGCTCGCTCTAAACAAATATCTTCAGCATAAATAAGTAAAGCTTTGGTCGTTCCCAACCCAACCCACGAAAACCACAAAAACAGCAACCAAAGTTCACGAAAATCAACAATCAAGACCCTCGAAAATCAACAACCAAACACACATCCAAAGCACAGGAATGGGCAACAAAATGCAAGAAATGCAGAGAAATCAAAGTAGAGAGAGAGAGAGAGAGAGAGAGAGAGAGAGAGAGAGAGAGGACCTTCCATGAAAGCAACACAAACTTTAGGCCGTGTTAAATGAGAAACCTGAAGCTTGGGGGTGGCAGTGCTGGGCAGACAAAGGACTAGCGTCGCTTAGTGTCACTGGACAGAGAGACGGTGTCGCCGGGTGGTGTTGGGCAAAGGAAGCTAACGCGACGCGGGCAAGAGATGAGGTATTTCATTTTCGCGAGGCAAATTCGAATGGGGGCAAATTCGAATGCGGGAAGAGAAAATTAACGAATAATGAAAATGCACGTTTTGTTTAAAAATATAAAAGGAGAAGCCACGTAGTGTGTGCAATGTGTGCACTGCTACAGTGGCTTCTCCCTAGATGAACTCTTATCCTAAATCCATCTATATAGATGAATCAGGATACTTCGGCTTGCTTTGAACAACAGAGGAACCACTTTCATGTTCTTTTGACTCTACATTATGGGTCGGTCATATCAATCTCAGGTTTTTTATTCATTTATTTATTTTTTTTTATATGCTTTCTAGTACTTCCTCATTGTTGATTGTTGGACCTTTTCCATTTGAAGAGCTGAAGATATATTCCATCGATAGATTGAAATGAGAATTGTAGCGAGCAATTAATGAATAAAAGAAGAAAAGCAGAAAAGTACGAGCATTAGACGAGATGTAGCGAGGCTATTTTTGGTAAGGCGATTTTTTTGGCTCTGCTAGGGTTTTGTATTTTTTTCACGATAGCTGCCACCGAGGCCCCTCTGGGCAACCCGACTCTACATGGCAGGCCTCGTACATTTGCGGACTTGGTTGCTCAATCTCCTTTGCCTCTCCCAGAGGTAGGATCCCTTTGCGTTTGCCGAAGGTGATCGAGGGCAAAACCTGCATTATGTTCACGAAGGAGGAGTTTGTCATGAGACCGGCGGCTGGTAGTACAAAATGGTGGATGAGAGGAGGCATCGGTGGAAGAAACAGAAAGAGAAAGTGAAGAAGAGAAGAAACTAAAGTAAAATGAAGTGTCTGTGTCCTGAAGTGTAGATGCGAAGTCAGACCTAAGTGGAGGCTGAACGACGCCATGTGGTGTGCGTGAGTGAAGGTGGGGTGTTATTTAAACGCAGCGTTTGGGATATGCCCAAACGGTGCGTTTTGGTCTTATATAGCTGGTCATGTCTTTTTTCCGTTAGTTTACAGCCTATTTACATTCCACGTGTTGCTTTTCCATTAGTTCTATTAGTAATGGTTTTACATCCATATGTAAGCCAGAAATTGGCAGGAGAACATCATCAGAATATTTGCAAAAAAAAAAGTAGTCTTTTGTAGTCTTGTAAGGAGGTTGATTCTCCCTCGAAGAGGATCGTAGCAATACAATCTTGTGGCTGAGACCTTTCATCAAACAGGTTATCGGCTTTTCATTCATTCTTGTATTTCCATGCTTGTTTCCTCCTTCACCATAACCACCTGCGTACAGCAACCAGATTCATTGATCAAAAGGGTAGCTAACATTAGTATCAGTAGTCATCCGATCCTACCATACAACCCACTTAGCCTCCCAGAACACCCAAACAGCATCCCATACAACCCAATCAACCTCACAGAACACCCAAATAGCATCCCATACAACCCAATCAACCTCACAGAACACCCAAACAGCATCCCATACAACCTAATCAACCTCACAGAACACCCAAACAGCCTCACATTAATAGCAAAGCTGCAGCTGCCTGTGGATTATTCAGTGAACTTGAAAGTTAGAGTGGCAAATGTCCAATGTCTTAACAGTGAAGAAATATGCCGGACAGCCCAGTTAAAGGTGCAAGGTAATCTGTTAAAACCCCCCATCACTTATTAGAGTTGGCTGGTTGTGACATTGTGCTTGGAGTCCAATGGTTGGAGACCTTGGGTCCCATAACTTGGGATTTTTCAAAACTATTAATGACCTTTGTGTGTGAAAGGAAAACCATTGAATTCAAGGGGTTGAAGTTGAACCCCACGGTGGTAGAGGATGGTCCAAAGTTATTGAAGGCAACTTTGAACAAAGGAAAGGGCATTCTTTTACAGATTGTAGGTGAAAGGGAAGTTAAGGAAAATTCTGCAGTGGTGGAGGGGCAATTTTCTGAATTGTTAGAGGAGTTTAACACCGTATTTGATGAACCCCAAGGGCTACCCCCACCCCATTCTCATGACCATCAAATAGTCCTTAAAGAGGGCACTCAACCCATCACAACTAGACCCTACCGATACCCTTATTACCATAAAACAGAAATTGAGAAGATTGTGGCTGAGTTATTAGAGTCGGGAGTGATTAGACCCAGCTCTAGTCCCTTCTCCTCCCCTGTTTTGCTGGTTCATAAAGCCGATGGAAGTTGGAGGCTTTGCATGGACTATAGAGCACTTAATAAGGAAATAGTGAAGGCAAAGTTTCCTATCCTAGTTATTGATGAGTTGCTAGATGAACTTTTTGGCTCAGTGATTTTTTCCAAGCTTGATTTAAGATCGGGCTATCATCAAGTAAGAGTGGTGCCAAGTGACATTCCTAAAACAGCCTTCCGTACCCATGATGGACGTTATGAATTTTTAGTGATGCCTTTTGGCCTCACCAACGCTCCAGCCACATTCCAAGGGTTAATGAACGATGTTTTCAAACCTTTTTTGGGGAAATTTGTGCTTGTTTTTTTTATGACATTTTGGTGTATAGTAAGTCCAAGGAAGAACATGCAGGTCACCTAAGAGAAGTTTTAAACATGCTGAAACAGCACTGCTTGTATGCAAAAAAATCTAAGTGTCGGTTTGCGGTTGATGAAGTTGACTATTTGGGCCACATTATTAACATTAAGGGGGTAATGGCTGATCCTTCTAAGATTAATTCTATGTTAGAATGGCCTGAGCCTAAGAATGTGAAGGCCTTACGAGGTTTCCTAGGGCTCACGGGGTACTACCGGAAATTCATCAGGAATTATGGTCTCATCGCAGCTCCACTCACCTCATTTCTCAAGAAAAACTCTTTTTCTTGGAACATGGAGGCTAGCAAGGCCTTTACAGCCTTAAAGCAAGCTGTTTCACATCCACCAGTCCTAAAACTTCCTAATTTTAGTCAGCCATTTGTGATTGAGTGTGATGCCAGCGGGAAGGGCATCGGGGCAGTGTTAATGCAGGCTGGACAGCCAATTTACTACCTCAGTCAGGCCCTTAAGGGCAAGGCACTCTTGCTATCTACCTACGAGAAGGAGCTAGTTGCCTTGGTAACGACTGTGCAAAAATGGAGGCCATACCTTTTAGGATAGCCTTTTATCATAAAAACTGACCAACAAGCACTGAAGTACTTGCTTGAACAGCGGGTGGGAACCAAGGCCCAACAAAAATGGATTACTAAGCTAATGGGGTATGATTTTTTTATTGAGTATAAGAAGGGAAAAGAAAACAAGGTGGCAGATGCCCTTTCAAGAAGGGAAGGGGAGGTACAAGAGGTAGTTTATTCTACTATGGTCTCATTTCCTACACCTCTTTGGATAGAAGAGTTGAAGAAAAGTTACCAAGAATCTACAGATTTAACTGAGTTGCTAAAAAATCTAAATGCTAATGCAAATGGTCCTAAGGGATTTTCCTTACAACAAGGGTTGATTGTTAAGAAAGGAAGAGTGGTCTTAGCTCCCGAGTCTGAATTTAAGCTAAAGGTCCTACAGTACATTCATCACAATCCCCAAGTTGGTCACTCGGGGTATTTAAAAACATATCAAAGGGCTAAGCGTGATTTTTATTGGAAGGGGATGAAACGCGACATCAAGCAGCTAGTGAGACAATGTGAGACTTGTCAGGCTGTTAAATATGAAAATTCATATCCAGTAGGGTTGTTGCAACCCCTACCCATCCCTAATCAACCATGGACCGACATATCACTTGACTTCATTGATGGCTTGCCTAATTCCAAGGGGTGTTTAGTGTGATTTTCGTAGTGGATGACCGCTTCTCGAAGTATGGCCATTTTATAGCTTTGGCCCACCCATACACGGCTCAAATAGTGGCTGATGAGTTTATGAAGAATATTTTTAAGCTACATGGATTTTCGAGGTCTGTGGTGTCAAATGGAGATCCTATTTTCTTGAGTTATTTTTGGCAAGCTTTATTCCACTCACAAGGTTCCTCCCTTGACTATAGCTCGGCCTACCATCCCCAAACGGATGGGCAGACTGAGGCTCTTAACAAAGGGGTGGAATGTTACCTAAGGTGCTATGCCGGAGTGAAACCGAAGTCTTGGTCACTATGGCTACCGATGGCAGAGTGGTGGTATAACACCACTTACCATACATATCCTAAATCCATCTATATAGATGAATCAGGATACTTCGGCTTGCTTTGAACAACAGAGGAACCACTTTCATGTTCTTTTGACTCTACATTATGGGTCGGTCATATCAATCTCAGGTTTTTTATTCATTTATTTATTTTTTTTTATATGCTTTCTAGTACTTCCTCATTGTTGATTGTTGGACCTTTTCCATTTGAAGAGCTGAAGATATATTCCATCGATAGATTGAAATGAGAATTGTAGCGAGCAATTAATGAATAAAAGAAGAAAAGCAGAAAAGTACGAGCATTAGACGAGATGTAGCGAGGCTATTTTTGGTAAGGCGATTTTTTTGGCTCTGCTAGGGTTTTGTATTTTTTTCACGATAGCTGCCACCGAGGCCCCTCTGGGCAACCCGACTCTACATGGCAGGCCTCGTACATTTGCGGACTTGGTTGCTCAATCTCCTTTGCCTCTCCCAGAGGTAGGATCCCTTTGCGTTTGCCGAAGGTGATCGAGGGCAAAACCTGCATTATGTTCACGAAGGAGGAGTTTGTCATGAGACCGGCGGCTGGTAGTACAAAATGGTGGATGAGAGGAGGCATCGGTGGAAGAAACAGAAAGAGAAAGTGAAGAAGAGAAGAAACTAAAGTAAAATGAAGTGTCTGTGTCCTGAAGTGTAGATGCGAAGTCAGACCTAAGTGGAGGCTGAACGACGCCATGTGGTGTGCGTGAGTGAAGGTGGGGTGTTATTTAAACGCAGCGTTTGGGATATGCCCAAACGGTGCGTTTTGGTCTTATATAGCTGGTCATGTCTTTTTTCCGTTAGTTTACAGCCTATTTACATTCCACGTGTTGCTTTTCCATTAGTTCTATTAGTAATGGTTTTACATCCATATGTAAGCCAGAAATTGGCAGGAGAACATCATCAGAATATTTGCAAAAAAAAAAGTAGTCTTTTGTAGTCTTGTAAGGAGGTTGATTCTCCCTCGAAGAGGATCGTAGCAATACAATCTTGTGGCTGAGACCTTTCATCAAACAGGTTATCGGCTTTTCATTCATTCTTGTATTTCCATGCTTGTTTCCTCCTTCACCATAACCACCTGCGTACAGCAACCAGATTCATTGATCAAAAGGGTAGCTAACATTAGTATCAGTAGTCATCCGATCCTACCATACAACCCACTTAGCCTCCCAGAACACCCAAACAGCATCCCATACAACCCAATCAACCTCACAGAACACCCAAATAGCATCCCATACAACCCAATCAACCTCACAGAACACCCAAACAGCATCCCATACAACCTAATCAACCTCACAGAACACCCAAACAGCCTCACATTAATAGCAAAGCTGCAGCTGCCTGTGGATTATTCAGTGAACTTGAAAGTTAGAGTGGCAAATGTCCAATGTCTTAACAGTGAAGAAATATGCCGGACAGCCCAGTTACTTGGGGGTGGCGGTGTTGGGCAGACAAAGGACTAGCGTCGCTTAGTGTCACTAGACAGAGAGACGGTGTCGCCGGGTGGTGCTGGGCAAAGGAAGCAAACGCGACGCGGGCAAGAGAGGAGGTATTTCATTTTCACGAGGCAAATTCGAATGGGGGCAAATTCGAACGGGGGAAGAGAAAATCAACGGAGAATGAAAACGCACGTTTTGTTTAAAAACATAAAAGGAGAAGCCACGTAGTGTGTGCAATGTGTGCATTGCTACAGTGGCTTCCCCGTATAAGAACTCTTTGCTTAAACAAGTCTTTATGCGTGCAAAAACTAAGGCTAGACCCTAAAGCTCAGAGTCCATGGCAGAGGTAGTAGCGCAAACCCATCATGGAGAAGTTTAATCTATACGTGGTCTCCACTATCTCTTACCAAAATATATATATATATATATACATGAGCAGCTAACCCAATTTCTTGGTATCCATCATCCATCAGATGTATCAAACTAGCCTTTTTTTTTTTTAATATCCGCTGAGCATCTTATATATTAGCTCTGCCCGATTGCTGTTGGTCTCTGGTTTTCCTTAAATCAACACAATTATGTTGTTTGTCTAGGTTGATCCTTTTAGGTCCATGTCTCCAATGCATATAGGCTTTTTTTAAAGACTTTTAATGCATAAAGCAGGTTAATGCATAGAGAAGGGATTGCCTGATTGCACTTACTGAACATGCTGTTTTAATAATATTCCCTCAATTCCATAGGCTCCCCACGCATAACCAGAGATTATCGTGGGGATTAATAAGCCTGTATAGACTATTAATTTGCCAACAATATGCATAACCAGAGTTCATATGGATTTGAGCTACATCCAATGGGATCATTGTGCTCACTCCCATGAGTACTCGGTCAATTTTGAAACCCACAATCAACCCACAAACTCCTCAATGCCAACAATCAACCCACAGTCCAATGGGATCAAACCAATATGGTTTGAAAAGCCAATATAGTTGCGGATTATCTTGCGAAAGAAAGTGCATATTTTACAGGTTTTGACCTTAGTAAAAGGGAATTCCTCGAGGCTTATTACATATGGATCTTTGGAGACTTCCTTATTTACGACTGTAAATATTTTTGTTCTCTTTTTCGTTGTAAGTACTGTTAATTTTATTAGGTTGGTAATTTTTTTGATCATCTGGATTTTGGTATTATTTCTTGACTTTATGTAAACCCTCAAGTGAATAATTTGTAATCACAGTTTTTCTCCGCCTTATGTGAGGATTTATTAATAAACTTGAGACGAGACTATTATTAAGGTGGCTACCGGCTCTTACTTAAAAAAAAAAAAAATATATATATATATATATATATAAGCGGGGCGGTGGGGGTATCAAACTAGCATCAAGCCACAATCAAACCCAAAATCATCTTAACTAATTGCAATCTCATATAACTCGTAGCTGCTAGAGAATAAGCTTAAAAGGGCATAAGAGAGAATCTATTGGAAGGTCACGAGTTGATGCCAGAAAGATGTCGTCGACGGCATTGGGTAGAGAATACATGTCGTCGGGTTTCAAAATCTGGTCGAGTAAGATGGGAGAGGGTCATGATTGGGAAGAAGCGAGATTTCTAGAGAGGGGGCCAAAGAAGGGAGGTTTCCGTGCGAGAGGGGAGAGGAGGCCAGGAGCAACGGAGAGGTCCGAGGACTGTGCCTCTCAAGGGGTAATTTCTATTACTCTGGACCAGGGAGAGCAACAACGGAGAGAGAGGGTGGAGAGGAGGGGGGGTCTCGTGTGTCTGTGCGAGAGGATGGAGAGGCGATGAGAGACCATGCGTGATCTCTTGCTGTAGGGTCACATGGTAGGTAAGTTGAGAAGCCTATGTGCACTCGCTCATTGGAAGACTGTTATTTGGAAAATAACAGATGGACCAGCAAGAAGATTAACTCTTAATAAATTGAAAGATCCCAAACCCAGCAGAAAAGGAAAAAAATAACAAATAAAAAGTGGGCGTTTGTCGTTGCCTTTCTTTTTTCTTTTTCGTTTTTTTTATCTTTTGGGATGTTGGTAGTAAAAACAGTTTGATTCGCATGTCCGGAATGAAATGAATTCTGGATATAACCAATAAACCAGTTTGAAGGTGCCACTTACGTACAGCGATCTAATCAGTAAAGCATCATTCACAAAAATTGAGAAGGAAGTTCAAAAAGAAAGAAAGAAGGAAATGAGTGAGTCAAGTAGCCTGGGATGAGCGGAGCCTTGCGGCGGCTCTCTCTAATGCCTTCAATCTGCTCGCTTCCATACGCACTCTCTGTTCTTCTGTGACCTGAATTTCCCTGAAGTTGGCAGCTCCATTGTTAGGAATCTGATCTGGAAATTCTTCCACACAGCCACTGGCACCAACTTTGTCAGCAGCCACCGTCTCAGCATGCAAGTTCTGCATATATGTAAAATAAAAGGGCAAGAAATTCCATGAATTAAAGGACTCTTGCCATTCATGTAATAAACCGTTTCTCATAAGATTAACTAGGCTGCTACAATACATGCAACGAATTGAATTTTGAAGGTACAGATAAGGTTTATCTTTTATTTTAACGAGGTTTCATGCAGGCTGACCTTAATTAGTTAAAATTAATCTTAAATTCATGAGGAAACCATATTCAGTTTGTATATTAACTATGGAAGAATCATCTTTTAGAACCGTGTTACCTTTAAAATACTTTCTTTTTGTCTAGCATCTACTTGGATAAGGTCTTCAGAAAACCTAATTCCATATAATATAGCAGCATTTACTGAAATTTCAAATAACAATTTATACGTGCAACTAGTTTTACCCAGACTAACCCTAATACATGATTTGGCAGCAATTAGATTAGTCATAGCCTCATAGGATGTCAATTTAATCAAAACAGAACAGTTCCACCGAATTTTATTTACAAGTAGCTCTGAACTGCACGATAGCTTAAATAAAACGAAACGCAAGAAAGCTTACTTCAGTATCATTTTGATAACTGTCGTGAAGCATGGCTTGCATATCATCAGCATCATTGTTCCTTGAAGATGGGTCCGCCTGCTGATGACTTAATGCCTCGTTGTCCATGGCTTCTTCTGGCGTTGAAAAACATTATTAAAAAAATAATAATAAAAATAAATAACTAAATAAATAGAAAACAGAACGATCATTTGGAATAGAAATAGAAAAAAAAACTAAATTCTACCATGTTATCTACAAAGTAGATAAAATTGTGCCAGCCAAGAAAGAGACAATAAAAGAGACTATTATGCCAAATTGTACTGCAAACATCTATTATTACATATTTTCACCCCTCAATATAACTATTCATGTCTTCAAAAACAGCCAGTCCCTGGTTACTTCTTGGAAAGCAGTGAGACAGCTCTTCCTGGAGTCCTGTCCTGCCTTGCCCTGGTCTAACTGTACGGGTTTGGGGAATCTTAAATAGATATAGATGGTTGATTTAAGCAAATGGAGACCTTTATCAAGTTGCATGGCCTACCTTGTATTGAGTTCTGTGAAAATAAGTAGATAGAATCATAAATTGTTTGTATAAGAAATTTTTTGATGTACTTTATATTGGCATTTGTGAAAGTAATAGAATCGAAAAGTTGTTTGGATAACATTTTTGTGAGACATTTAAATTATATGTTGAGAAACAGAACTTTCTTTTATGTTTAAAAGATGGTTGAACAGAAGTTCAAAAATTTTAGATAACCAAATACTTCGCTCAGTGACCAAAATAACAACATTCCCGAATTATTTCAAAATTTCTCCAGATTGATTCATCAAACATAAAAACCATGGTGGTTCGAGACTCATTTCCCAATTCTAGATTTATTTTGGTTTGATCAAGCAATAATTTCCAATGTTTAACATTTATGTTCATTTCTCTTTTAATAGAAGCTTATAGATCCTCTATAATGTACTAATGATTGAACAATAGGACTCGAAGGTAAAGGGAGGGCCCCGAAAGTTAGGGCCATGTGGCCTGAATCCTAGTATGAGTTCCCAACTATCCCATATAATGTATGAGTTGGTTATGGATGAGTTCGGCTGTAACTCATGCAAGATGTAGAAAGAGAACTTCAGGTTATGGATGAGTTACATATGTATTCCAACTCATCCTTAACCAACTAGTATGAGTTGGAATAGATATGTAACTCATCCAAAACCTGAATTTATCATTCTACATCTTTCCCCACCATTTTCAGTTTCTGTTCAAAGTACTCTTGTAGATCCTAGATTTACTAGATATGGGCTGAAGTGATGACTCATTTGTCATCACCAACTTCCCTTCCTTTTCTCTTTCTTTTCCCATCATTTTAGATAAATTTTATAGCATAACCAAACTAGAGCAAGCCTTGACTATAATCATCCATAACCAACATCAACAAGCCCCTTACATCACATGAAAACTAAAAACAGTAATCTCAGGCAGCGGGAACAGAAACTAAAATTTTGAACTTTCCTTCCTGTTGCACTACAAACATAACTCTTTCTGTAAACTTTTTGAAAATCTAGTCCTACACCTCTTCTCAACATTTGACTGTACCCCATGACACCCCCCCCCCCCCCCCCCCCCCCCCCCCCCCCCCCCCCCCCCCAACACCCCCTACACGAATTACACATCTCCTGCATCTTTAGAATGTCCTCCGCTACTGAAAATCCTTGCTTTCATTATTCAGAGTGACACTACTTGGCATTCTTCCCCACATCATTGGCATTCAATATCTTTGCTTATCTAATAACTAGCTGCCTTTTTACATATCTTATCTTCATGGCAAATAACTGCGGTCTATTACGCTTTATGCATAACAGTATTCAGAATGCAAGTGAAAACATCCAAATGCCTTCGTGACATCATAATTGGCAAGTAGCATACCTTGTTCAACATTTAAATTGTCATACTGTACTGGTGGTTCATGCAACTTTGTTGGATCCCCTCCCTTGCCAACCCTCTCTCGTAGTTCTCTGAGACACATCTGTTCATAATAGAACATTGGACAGAAAAATCATTACATGATGTATGCATAAGTAATACTGACAACACAACATATAAAACTTTTAAAACTTGAGGATCCCAGTGGCAATCTAATCAGTCTGGTTAGAGACTATCATGCTACTAGGACATTTGGGAGGAACATTTGAGAATAGATTAGAAATGCAGTGTCAGAACTAGCTTTGTGCCAATTTAGCGAAATGCCCAGATCTACTTCAATTACCTTTATTAGTTATTAATTCACCCAAATTTCCCTTGGTCCTATCTGCCTAAATGAGATCCATAGCTTCAATCTAAACTTCAAAATTACAGAACAGATATATGATATGATCATTTTTTCCATAAGATACATCCAAAAAATCAATAGTCAAACTTAAGTCTTATCAATATATCTTGGGCTATAACGATAGCTAAAACAAAAATGAAAAGACTTACAGAATTTATTTTGAAGAAAGGGCCTAAAATAGCTCAACTAATGTTTATTTGGCCTCAATGTGGGTCTTTGAGGGTGAACAACAGCTATGTGAACTTTTCTATTTATATGTTATTGTCTATCCTTAGCCGATTGTTCCTATTCTATGTTTCAAAAAAAAGTTTATCAGTATTGATTAAGAAGTTTGCAGGGAAGGTTTTCAGAATTTGGGACAACCATAGTGTCATCAAGCGTGAACTTGCCTAATCTAATCAACTGCAAAACCTGTTAGGGTGCAGCCAAGCTGTCAAAAGGCATAATTGGGAAAAGCTTTAGACTCAGACATCTTGAGTTCAATTCCATACTAGGAGTTTCCTTGGATTACTGAATACACGATTCTGAAAGGTGGGGGGTAGTGTATCTCAGGTTCACTCCCCAGGGATTGGCCTGAAGGCCCTAACCTTGGTGATGTTGTTGTGGAGAAATTAGTAAATTATAGGGTACTCAAAAAGGAATTTGGATGTAATAGTTGGACTGGAACTATGGTAATCCAACACAAAATATCCAGTTAATTGCATTGCTTGCATAACTATACATTCAAAGCTATGATGAAATAAATGAACTAATCCTCTATGCTTCATTAAGGAGAATGATAAAAACATTTCCACTACATTTCCTAAGCCTTCATCATTTCAATAACTTTCCAATACGCATTATCTCCACTTAGACATGCAAAATCATTTTGATATTTTGTTAGGCAAGTAATATAGAAAGTGGTGAGAGATGAATCAGTTAAATACAAGAATATAACTAATTATGAGATTGAAATATGTTATTATAAAAATATCTCACCTTGACACGCTTTGTAGCAGCAACTTGTTCCACTTTATGTATAAACTGATCAAATGAATAATAAGGGAGTAAATGGGAGTGCCATTCACTATATAACCCAATTAGGTTTCCCAGATCGCTAACCTACAAAGTACAATTGATAGATGTAGTTTAATTTATTGTTTAAAAGGCAGAAAATAAACCAATGAGGCAACAATAAACATCAATGGAGCATTAAAAGAACTGAAAATTTTAAGGACAACAGAGAGAATGTACAGAAGCCTTGTACTATTTGATCAATGCTTATTGGCAAATTTTCTTTTACTTTGATGTTTCAGGATGCCAGAGTTCTGGACTTCATTTGGATATTATCTGGGCAAAGTGTACTCTGGAGAACACCAACTTCTCCAGATAAGCCGCAAGACTTAAAATCTCTGAATGAGGAATGGAAAGTTCACTACCATCGAAAGGGGCAATGATCAGGTAACAAAGTATCTGTCGAGCATATGCGTCACATTGATGAAAAATCACTTGAGAGCCAGAGTAGAGGGCTGATTTTGCAAATAAGAAGAAATTTGAATGGAGTATGGTTGGATAATGACATTTCTCATGAAGTGCTTGTCAACAGATTGGATACTCAAGTCAACAGTTTCCCGCCCAAGTTTGTAAAAGGACCATATTGACATATTAACGTCTTATTTCAAGGACTCTAGCTTCCATAGAGTTCCAGACTTGACCTCATCACGTAAAATAACTATTTTATTATTATTATTCATTGTATCCCTCCAAAAGGAAACCTTTATGCAGAAGACTTTTGCAACCAGATAAAAACTACTTTTGAAATCTATAGGTAGATAAGTTGACTGCAAGGTGAGGGAAAAATCCATGGAAGCAGGCACGTTCCTCATAACAAAACCAAATTTTCATGTTGTTCTGACTTAACAAATCACAGTACTTCAATTAGCTGCGATGATATGACCAAGCTTTTGTTTTTATGGTTCACCAGTTACGGAAAAGAGAGGAATTAACATGAAAAACTGTTGAATCTGGCTTGATTTTATGTGACAAAAGCCACAGCCACATAGCAAACTTTTCTTCAGGCTAAGAAAGCCTTTAAAATCAATCATTCTGCAGCCCTTCCAAGCTATTTTCCAGCTGGCTAAATTAGTGGAATTTTCTTTGGCCACTTTTTTGTTTCATGGAAACCTTGCACTTTTGACTGATGTTTCTTTACTCTTTTTACATGCAGTAATTTAGTTCTTCAGGAGAAACCACCATTGTTGAGTTGACTGAGGTTGTTGACACCATGAATGCCATACATGTGAAGTGGATGAATGACCAGGAGTTAGAGCAGCGTATGAGGATGAAATTTATTGATGGCATTCTTGAGATGAAGCTAATACCATGGCAAAGCTTTGGCTGGGCTATATACATGCATGACGATAAAACTTCGCAGACATAGAGAGAGGCAGATAACTGCACAAAGAGAATCGGTATAAAGGAAAACTCTCTTTATGAATATGTGAGACTTCACTTATATTGGAGTTTTTGATTTTAGGGATGCTTGGAAACAGTTTCCACCCCATCTCATCTTATCTCATCTCATCTCATTCCATCTATCTCATCCCATCTCACTTCCTTCTCAAACATCATTTAAACACAAATACTTTCAAATCAATCATTATAACTTTTTCAAACTAATCATAATAATTTTTCCAAATTTTCAAACACAAATAAAAAAAACAATTCAACTTTTTCAAATTTTAAAACAAAAATAATATAAAAAATTATATTCTAACAATATTTTATAACTTTCTAATATTTTTTATTCAATTTTTTTCCTCTCTTTTCCCAAAACCCAATAAATACTTAACTCAAACTATGTTACTACTACTTACAAACCATGTTACTACTATTCACAAATTCTCATCTCATTTCCTAAGCATCCCTTAGTGTTTCCTAGTACTCCATCTTTGTTCGCAAATTCTCAAGATCTCGCTTGTATATAGTCCTACATCTATAGGCGGCTACCTAACGATGTGCAAAACTGTGTAGGAAAATAGAAATAAGTGCTTCAAAAACGAATTATACACGGCATATGGCCAATCGTCACGGAGATTTGAACGGACGAATTGCGGGACATAATGAAAGAAGGAAAGAAAAGTACTTATGATTTTGTCGTAACTATCATATCATTCCAGATGTAAGAAACATAAACTAACTAAAAACATTTTGAACTAACTCAGTAGCATCATCCGGAACAAGTAAAACACGATATATTATAGGGAAGCGGGGAATTTCAAATCGAATCACATTAGAGAGAGGGCGTGCGAAGTGCAGGATACCTCATGACCACGGCCACGGTACTTGAAGGCGCGAGGAAAGTGGCGAAGAACGTAGCCGAGACCATCATCGGAGAGGAGGAGGTCCGGGGTGAGCTTTGGCCTGGATCTGGATCTCACTACCTTCTGGGAAGATTTGGCAAGAGCAGCTTTGGACTTAGGAGGGGAAGATCTTGTGGAGTCGAGGTCAGGGTTGGGAGCAGAGACAAAGGCGGAGGAAGAAGTAGAAGAGGGGCAGTCACGTGACCAGTGGCCTGGGCGGCCGCATTTGTAGCATCCTGTTGGTGCCGCTCCTTTATCATTTTCCATTTCCTCTTGCCCTTCCTCGGCCCCTGCGGCCTGCCTGCTAATTAATATGGAACTCATTCATATAAATATATATATATATATATTGCACCGTGGCGGGAAAACGAGGAGGGAAACACAAACAAATTGGATCCGTTGGGTCAAGGATGGACACGTCACGCGGACGGAAATGGTTCAGGGCCTCTGGCATCTGCGTTAAAATTATGGAAAATCCATATTAAGCAGGGGTAATCGGTTCAATCCGATTCGATTTTAGACTTTTTTTTTAAATCAAATCAATACATATCAATTTCTAAATTTAAATTTAAAAATTGATATGGCACCAGTTATACACTTAAACGGTTTCTTTCAATTTTACTAGTTTCGATCCGATTCCGTTCGAGTTTTTCGATTTTTTCAATATATATAATAAATTATAGTATATAATAATATTATGATAATATATTATAGTATATTATAATTATATTATAGACTATAATGATATATTATAATATATAATGATATAGTATAAATATAACTATTAATACAATAGACTATAGTGATATTATATAGTTATTTATATAGGATTTTAAAATTTAATATTATATCAATTAGTAATTTATCATATAATACAAAATTCTTTTATGTACAATTATATATAAAAATTATATATAATATAAAAAATCATATAAAAAAATATTTTATGCAATATAAAAAATTAAATATAAAAACCGAAATTGTTTCAATTTTAACCGGTTTTGAGAAAAATGAAACCGGTACCGGACCAGACCAAACCCATTGGTTCGGTCCAATCCGGTCTGGTTTTCCAGTTCACTGGTTTTTTTTCACTCCTACTAATATGGTTATCAAATATGTTCACTAAATGTGTCTATTCATATTTTTTTATTTTTTATTTTTTCTTAATATTTAAAGAAGTGACTAATAATGAATTTGTATGTTTTTTCTTACTGTTTAAGGATGTTTAAAAGAAAAAGAAAAAAATCATTTGTACTAGTATGCAGATTTGGAGTACACATTTGGGGTACACCTTAGTTGTTAATGCCAAAAAATTGCACAACATGCTAGAAGATGAGAAATAGTCATTATCGGCCCATTGTGATGATTCAGATCTCGATCGGTGTGGTTTGTAGCCCCCGACAATAGTCTGGTGCAACTGTCAACATCGATGCTTACATCCATAGCGATGAATGGAAAATAAATGAAGAAAAATAAAATAGAAAGGGAGATACACAAATTTACATGGTTTGACACTAAGCATATGTCCACAGGTCGTTTGGAAAGAGAATCTACTATAACATAAGTATTTTATAGTCTCTCATGATCTCTCATTTCTCACTATACAATGAAAGTCAAAGATCTATTTGTTGGAGAAGATATTCTCTCTAGAGCCCTGGTCGCGAGGTTGAAGAATCTGAAGAAGTCCCATGTGGAGTCGTCTGGCCCTTCCCTTTTATTTGATACGATCACTTTTTTTGCATGTCCCTCAATAGTAGTGAGGAACGGCAACATTTTCCATTGCATGTTTGACATCCTCTCTTTTCTCTACTTTCTTCTTTTTCTTTTTCTTTCCTTCTCTTGCTTCCCTCCCCCTGACACCTTCTTTTCCCTTGTCCCATCCTTGTCTCCCCCTTCCTCTCTCCTTTTGTTGTCTTCTAGTGGGGGCCCTTTGATGGGCTAGGCCTAGTTTATTCGAGCATGGGATATTTTATTCCCTTCAGTTGCCTGAGATTTTTAAGATTGATTTGTGACAAAAATAGTTCGTTGAAATCCGTAAAGAAATAAATTCTGATAGGTGCACTCCTAAGGTGTGAGCACCAAGTTTGGCTTTGGCGGGAGATGGACTTGACCACGTAAGATGCGAGTGCGAAACTCGACTTTTGGCGAGAGATGTACTCAACGATGTAAGGTGCAACCACGAAGCTCAGCTTTGAGCACGAGGGTTGGGTAGTCAAGTGACTTGCCCGACCTTTAGTCGCTTGGGAGGCCAGGCGGTCCTTGTCCTTTCCCGATCATGAGTTTATCTCAAGAGAAGTCGGGTAGTCGAGTGACTTGACCCGCGTGTTGACTCTCGGTGAGGAACGGGTAGGGTTGGGCTGTCGTTGACCTTTCCCGCCCGTGAGTTCATTTGTATACACATTTGTCTGATAGGTTGCATGAGGTCGCTTTTGTTTTCGATGGCATTGAACGGTTTTGCCTCTTGATGTGAATCGATATTGGTGTTTCCATTTCTTTGTTGGTATTTGTTAGTAGTAACCCACAATAAGAGGTCATGGAGCCCGTCGACCATTTGGGTCAATCTTAGGCATATGCCAAGCCCATTGACTCATTTTTTAAGGTAACTTGAGCAAGATAGTTGTGAAACTCGGAGGCTCGTTCCTGGAGGTAATCCACTGGCAATAGTTGTGGCACGAGTGTAATACTCGGTGTTTGCTAGAAAAGATGTTGTGCTAGTATTGTTGTCCAGGAGTGAGTCCAATGACTCGGCTTTATTTGCATAAGGGTCAGTAAATCAAGGGGCTTGTGTCCGACTTTTGCTTGCGAGTCAAGAGACTCAGCGTGGTACACGAGGGTCAACAAGTCAAGGGACTTGTGTCCTACTCGTGCCTCACAATGAGTCAAGGGACTCAGCTTAGTGGTATGCAAGGGTCTGCAAATCAAAGACTTGTGTCCAACTTGAACGTCGCAGCGAGTTGAGGGACTCAGCTTTGTCAATGTGAAGGACGGCAAGTTAGAGGACTTGTGTCGAACTTGTACATCGCGACGATTCAAGGGACACAACTTTGTCAATGTGAAGGTTAACAAGTTAAGGGACTTGTATCCAATTGGTCGAAGAGTCAAGGGACTTGTTGGACTACATCGCAGTGAGTCAAGGCACTCGGCTTTGTTAGCGTGAGGGTCGACAAGTTAAGGGACTTGTGTCCAACTCGTAAATCGTGACGAGTTAAGGGACTCGGCTTTGTTGGCGTGAGGGTGACAAATCAAGGGACTCATGTCCGACTCATACATCACAACAAGTCAAGGGACATGGCTTTTTGGGCACGAGGTTGATAAGTCAAGTGACTTTTGTCCCACTGGTCAGGAAGTCAAGGGACTTGTGTTTGATTTGTACATCGCAGTGAGTCAAGGGACTCAACTTTGTTGGCACAAGGGTCGGCAAATCAAGAGACTTGTGTCCTACTAGTCAGGAAGTCAAGGGCTTGCTTCCGACTCATACATTGTGGCAAGTCAAAGGACTCGACTTTGTGGGCATGAGGATCAGCAAGTCAAGGGACTTAGGTTTGACTTATGCATCGTGGCGAGTCAAGAGACTCGACTTTGTTGGTGCCAAGGTTGGAAAGTCAAGGGACTTGTGTCCAACTGGTCAGGATGTCAAGGAAATTTTGTCCAACTCATACATTACATCGAATAAAGGGACTCGATGTTGTTAGCGCAAGGGTAGGCAAGTCAAGGGACTCTGTCCAACTTGTACATTGGGACGAGTCAAGAGACTCGGATTTGTCAGTGTGAAGGTAAGGAAGTCAAGGGACTTGTGTCTGACTCTTACATCACGGTGAGTCAAGGGACTCGGCTTTGTTGATGTAAGGGTTGGCAAGTCAAGGGACTAGTGTTCGACTTCTACATTGCGGTGAGTCTAGGGATTCAACTTTGTTATAGAAGACGTCTATCCGTGCTAAAAAGGCCAACTTGGTTAGCGTAAACAACCCAAATCACAAATATGGGGTTTGCAAACCTGAACACTTTGTTAGAGCATGGCGAGGGTTGGAGCCGTGTCGGTGAGGCCCATGGGCAACCATGTTTCGGCAATGATGAAAATATGATGCCAAGCAATTTATTCTGATAGAGATATATTAAGATGCCCTAGCGACGCCCAAGTGGGGCTATGTAGCCGATGTTTCTCACCACGGTAACCAATTATGTTAGTAAAAATGAAATTCACACAAATTTTAAAAGAGACAAACCGGGGTGTTGTAGCCGTTGTAGCTAACTTTTGCTTAATTGAAATTGTCTGCTACTAATTGTTGTTTCTTCTTCTTCCCCCCCCCCCCCCTTGGGGGGGTAACACTGTGGGCGAACCAAACACTGTCTCCAGTATGGTGGAGGACTTGGAACGTTGCATGGCGTGTGGTTGGGTAAGACTTCCATGGCTGGGGAATTCCATGTCAGTGATGGAATATGCTGGCAAGTGATGAACCACGTGGTCTAAGTGGTTTTGACAGTCGCCATGTCCAGGCGCCGCCGTGGTTGAGGAAAAGCGATGATCGAGAAAGTTCTATGGCTGAGCAAGGGGTGGTCGAGCAAAGGATAGTAAAGCACGTTGCATGGGCCACACAACGCGCTCTGGAGGCAGCTCGTGTTAGGCTAACCCTTTCCTCGTAGCTGAGTGGCTTTGGGTGGCTGGGCAAACCTTGGCCAAGCACCTACAATGTGGTCGTGATGCTTTGTGGCCGAGCAACTCTAGGAAGCTCTGGTCGAGCATTTGGTAGCTGAGGAAGATGGCCAAGACCCACGTGTCTGAGATGTTTGTGGTTGAAACGTATGTGTCTAATGAGGTGCAAGTTGAGCTGCATGGCTAAGACATGTTGGCAGTTTGCATGGCCGAGATGCCTCTATGACTCAGCTGCGTGCATGGCCAAGATGAGTTTGTCTGAGTAGCTTTGACAGTTAACGAGGGACTGGATTAGTGGTGCTCATGTGTGGTCAAGAAACTTGAGTTGGCTAAGGAAGTGAGGCCAAGTTACTTGGTTGAGTTAGCTAAGCACTTGCTCAGGCCGAGTAGTTGGCCTAGCCGAGAGGTGCTCAGGCTGAGCACATGTGCCTTCCAGTTCATGGCCGAGGTGATGAGGTGCCCGCCAGTGGGTGGCCAAGCAACATAGCACATGGTGGATGGTTGGGACGGGATGGATGCTCGCGAGGTTGCCGAGAAACTGGTGGCCGAGTGCATGATATTGTGGGTGTCTGTCTTTATGGTTGAGAATTTAACCAAGCTATGGAGCATCTCGCCAGCAACAGAGATCGCAAGCAGTCTTGGTGGTGATTGCCGGTTGCCACAGTGGGTTCATGGTTGTTTGCTATGAGCTTTTGGGTGCATGGCCGAAGGCTGCCGCATACCTGCCGTAATGGTCAGGGACCACTTCTGAGCTGCCAAAAGACGTCGATAGTCCATGTAGTGACTGCCGATGGCGACAGGGGTCTCCCAGCTATTCGTTGTGAGCTTTCGGGTGCAGTTATGTGCATTGTGTGCATGGTGGTTGGGGACCACACCAGTGGAGACAAAAGATGCTGATGGGCCACAAGGTGGTAGTCGACGCCCTCCCTTGGTTTCACCATAGTTGGACCGGGCTGTTGTTCCCGTGTGCATGACAAGGTGCACACGGTTTGAACTGTTCACAACCCCCGTGGATGGGGGGCTATAGCAGTGGAGCCAGAAACCTATGGCGGTCTACGTGGTGACTGCAAACAAGTCAACTAGGCTCGTAGCGGGATGCTGTGAGTCTCTGGATACACGTTACATACAGTGGGTGCATGGTCTTTGTCCACCGCTTGCCTGCCGTGGTTGTCGAGGACTACATCGATGGAGGCAGACGACGCTGGCGGGCCAAAGGGTGTCTGCCAACACCCACCCAATTGCACCGCGGCTAGGTCGAGCTGTTGTCCCCGTGTGCATGGCAAGGTGCACATGGGATGAATTGTTCAGGACCCCCATGGAAGGGGGCCATAGCGGCAAAGCCAAAAACCTTTAGCAGTCCACATGGTGATTGTCGGCGGGTCAAATGGACTCACGACGAGACGCCATGAGGCTCTAGGTGCATTGCAATGTGCACTTGCTTTGCAACCATGGTGCAATGTGCATGGTGCACAGGTATAAGGTGCTATCCTAGACATGTGTAGGTGCACCATGCCAGTGACTCGGGATGTGCATGTGCGTGTGCAGAGTGCACTTAAATGCACAATATTTGCCATGTGCTTCCCCTCTTTTTGTAGAGTGCATTGAGCATTTGTCATTCAAGTGGTAAGTAACTAGAGTTCTCGCTTGGGCAGAAAAGGTTCACTTGTCCATTTTTTGCTTGAGTATGATTCATAAAAATAAAAGAGGGGAAGCTGAGAATACTTATCTAGAGAAAAATTTATTTGCTCCTTCAAAAATCATTGTCATTCTCCCACTTCTAATGTAGAAGGTAAATTAAATCCCACAGACAGAGCCAAATGTTAATGCCAAAAAATTGCACAACAAGCCAAAAGAGGATAAAGCATCTTTCCTAGCTAGCTATGATGATTCAAGCCTCAATCGGTGTGGTTTGGAGCCCCTAGCGGTAGTCTAGAGCGGTTGTACAACGTCGGTGCTCACATCCATAGCAGTGAATGGAAAATAAAAGAGAGAGACACATAGATTTACATGGTTTGGCATTGAACCTACGTCTACGGTTCATTTGGAAGGATAATCCACTATAATATATGTATTTACAGTTTCTCATGGTCCCTTATTTCACACTGTATAATGAAAGTAAAAGATCTATTTGCTAGAAGAGATATTCTCACAGGAACCCTCGTTATGAGGTTGAATAAGTCCCACGTGGAGTCGTTTGTCCATCCCCTTTTATCTGATATGATCCCTCTTTCCGCATGCCGCTCAATAGTGGTAAGAAATGTTAGTTTTTTCCCTTGTATGTCTGACCTCCTCTCTTTTCTCCACTTTGTCTTTTCTCTTTTACTTTCCGTCTCTTTCTTCCCTTTCCTTTGACACCTTATTTTCTTTTGCCCCCTCATTGTCTCCCATTCATCTCTCATTGTTTTGTCTTCTAGTGGAGCTCCTTTGATGGGTTGGGTATAGTTTATCGGGCTTGGAATATTGTATCTCCTTCACTAGTATTGTCCTAAAATTATTGAACATGATGTTTTATATATTATCCTCCAGTTACTGATAGAATATTAAATAATTAAAAAATTACTTGTTATATTTCACTTTTTTCATTCATTTTATGTTTGATTATGGATTATAAGAGAATAATCAATACTATTTTTAATGTTTTTTGACACCCTGTAAAATGTAAATGGCCTATACCCTCTTACATTCCAAGGAAGTTGTTGATACTTTTCATTTCCAATTTGACAGAAAAGTAAAAATGAAATTATTGCGTTAAAAAATTTAAAATAATCAACTGAGTCTAATGGTGCAGAGCATATCGCATTCTGATACTTCTAACTATTTCAAATAAAAAAAATTGCGTTTCTGACATCATAATGAGTGATAACATTGACTATGCTGATAAAATAAAACTTGTGCGATTAGTTAATTCGTGAAAACTTATGGGGTTTTTATGATATTCCTAAAACTTATAAAGACTCTGCCATGAATTTCTAGCGGGCTGTTACACAGTTCCTAAAAGTTTTAGATAATAAAGTGATAGTAACATATATACATACGAGTTAGTCTACATATAGTCCCCAAATGGGGACTGCTATGTAAGTTCATATAATTATATTTAAAAATTATAATAATATAATTTTTTAAATGATTATTTTATTTTATTTTATTCATATTCATCAATGAGACTACACACACAATCCCTCACTCAATATTGTAAATAAAATTTCTCATATATATATATATATATATATTCTATCGTATATGAATCTTACAAAAAATTCTTATTAAAATGGAGATGTGACATATAAAGGGATAGTTATAACTTAATCACAAAAATACTACATGGGGTGGACATAAATTAAGACTATTAAAATTTTGTATGGTGGGACTTTTTGAAAACAGGCACCTAATTCAAAAAATCAGTTGAAAACCTTTTATTTTAAACAATATCCAAATCCCGAAAAACATAAACAGTAATTTTCGTTAAAAATAAAAAAAATTTAGATATTTTTTTGAAAAATAAAAAATTCACAATATCGTTAAAAAAACATTTTTTATAATTATTAAATAAAAGTTTTTAAAAAAATTTAAAATCCCGGCAGGAGCCCAGCAGGAGCTCTCAATGAGAAGGTAGCATTTTCCTTAATTGAATTGATATTTATATATTTGTGCGTGTTAGATATAAGCATGAACATTTTCTTTAAAAAATATATATATATATAAAATTTATTATTAAAAAATAATTTTTTATATGAATTTTATATTTATTCATTTTTTAAATAGAATGCATGAAATTTATATACCTTAAAACTGTAAATATCATTTATTATATAATATATATATATATATTGAACAAGAAATATGAAATATATAAGCTGACTTATTTCATTAAAAGTAAATAATGCACACTTAAATATAATTAACGTGATATAATAGAATTTAGTTGTTTCTAGTAATAAACAAATTGGCAAATTAGAACGTTAAAAATTGATTTTTAAAGCAGAACTTTGGACCGCCTTATTGAACGCTTGGACAGGATACATAAGAGCACTAGCATTGGTATACGCAAATCTAAATGCAAATCAAGATTTAGCTAACAATCCCACTAAATTGTCTACTTTGAAAGAGATAAATGCATTTTTTTTTCTTACAAGTTACAGTAAGTCTACATATTTTGTGGGTTATTATTCCCCATCTATTAAATATTTTATGAATTATTTCTCTCTTCTCCAAAATATTAATAGGCTGGCAAAAAAAGATAGTTGGTAAATAATAATTTAATTTTAAATTAAATTATTAATTAACATATAGTTTGTATAATTGCAAATAGGAAAAAAAAATTTAAGAATAAAGTAATAATATTTTTTTTAATTATTTTAGTTAACAGATGAATAATCCAATATAAAAATCTCTCTTGAATGGAATATGCAAAATGCAAAATATGTGATTTTGACTAAATTTTATCTTTGCCTTTGCCTATACCAATGCTAATCTAAGAGCATTAGCATTTAGCATTGGATCACGCAGACTTTAGCTAATGTGTCACTTTTTGACTTTTAGCTATCTATTCAAAACTTAAATCCCACATTAGATTAGCTATTTCACACTCTATAATAATAAAATATTAATATTATTTATTTTATTAACATAAATTATATTTACTATTTAAGAGTGCGCAAGTGCGACGTAATCATTTAAAAAAATGAATAAATACGAAACTCACATGAAAAAACTGATTTTTTAATAGTAGACTCCATTCTTTATTTAAAAAATTATGTGGTACTGACACACTCCACGACTGTATCTAATATTATTATTTTATTAATACCTATTTTTATTTATTTTTTAAAATACCTTTTTATCTTTTATTACGATAGGTGTCTTCGATCTATTTAGTTTTAATAATACCTATCCAGAGTAACTACAAAATATCTATGCAATTTATGAATAAAAACTAGATTCAATAATGCATTTGTTTGGGCTACATCCAGGTCATACTTCACAATCAAAATATTATAATCTTTGATTGACCACAATCAAATATGAATCATTCAAATCTCTCTCCCTCAAATACAATAATGAATGTTGTAGGTAAAAACTTGACTAATTCCTTTTGATTGCGGGATCTAGTCAGCAATGTTCTAGATCCTCAAAATGAATTAAATACGAGAGCAGATATCATGTCTATGTTCAAGACTGTAATCAGTCTGATTCGATCCGGTTTTATATATTTTTTAGAACTGGATTGGATATACAACGGTTTTGAAAATTTAAAAATTGATACCGGAATGATTTACTACTGATATAGGAACTTTCAATTTCGGTCTAATTTTACGATTGATTTATATTAGTAATAATATGGTGTTTACATATACTTAAATAATAGTCTATTTATATTATAGCATAAGTACATTATTGATTATTTTATAATAATTAACACTTACTAGTATAGTATTAAAATGAACTATAGTATATATAAATTCTAGACTTTTTATATGAGTATATATGATTAAATGTGTAAAACCGTATTTATAAAAAGAATATAAATATTGAAATTTATTACACTAAAAATGTATTTATCCTTTATATATATATGTATATATCAAAAGTAAGTTTATAGTAATAATTTAATATTAATATTTAAAATTAGAATTTTATGTTATAGTAATTTTATATTGTAAAATTAAAATTTAAAATATATTATATCAAATGTTATATTAAAAATTATAAGATTAATTTTATATTATCACATGTTACATTAATTTTATGTTATGAGATTAATAGACTTAAATAATGAGATTAGAATTTTTTATTATATTAATTATGAACTTAACATATAATATATACGATATAATATTAAAAATTATATATAATATAAAAAAATTTAAATATATATATCGGACCGGTTTGGTTTAAACTGATTTTCAAAATTAAAAAATTGATACTGCATCGATTTTGGACCGATTTCGATTTTTAAGAATTAATACTGCACCATATTACTTACAAATCAGATCATACCAGTACAACTAATTTTTCAATTTATTTTACACCTCTATCTATGTTAAAGGATAAATAGTTGAAGTAATTGTGACCAAACCGTTACTTCTTCAAAATAAAAAAAATAAAAATAAAACCCTACTAAGGGGTTCGTTGAGTATGAGAACGATAAAAGCAATAGGGTACTGCTACGTCTGTTGACAATGGGTCTAGATCTTAAGTTTCGAGACGCGTAAATTTTTTTTTTTTAATGTATTTTTTTAATTTTTAAATGTTTTATAAAAATTCACAATATTATTTTTTTAATCATTAAATAAGGGAAAAAAAAATCAAAACCATTGTCGGTAGGAATAAAAGCAAATATTTTGATTTTTTAAATTTTGATTTGTTTGGCTACACAAATATTATTTAAAAAAACTATTTAATTTGTATTTGATTTTGACGACTTTTTTAAATTAAAAAATAATCATAATCTTATTAAAAACTTGTATAAAAATTATAAAAAGTTGTGAACACGTTGGCTTCATTACAGCAATTAAAAAAGGATATAAAAATTGTGGTACATCTTCCATATATAACAACAATTTCTTCCCTTAATTAACTGTAATGCTCGTTTTTAGCAAGATTGTAATTAAGCCGTCATATTTGCATTTGGATAGCTTTAACTATTTGCTTAGCAGCTTCTTCAAATTCCACTTTGTTTAGAACCGATTGTAAGTAAAAATACGTAGTCAAATTAAGAGGCAGTACCCAAAGAATTCTCTCAGAATGAGGGCTTTTCTTCTAAAACGAATATTGCGAGCAATTACTACAATTATTCCCTATTTGCACCATTCAAACTCGACATGGTGCTGATCCATAGTATATATACAAAGAGCTTGAAAACTTAGTCCACTCAACTTGCTTTTTTGAATAGTTTTGTAGCAACCATCCCATACAAGGGTGAATTGTATTTGTGTTGTATGAATTCATGAATATTTAATTATATGGGTCAATTCGAACTCGACCCGTCTAATTAAACGGGTCATCAAATCCTAAAACCATAACAAGATCCATATAAATATGAGTGACACAACACGATTTGCATAACTCGTGTAGTAATAAACTCTTATTGTGATAACTTGATTAAGATCCATTTCACTATGTTTAATTCATAAAATCTCGATTCAATTAACATAATTTTATATATAAGACAAGAACAACTATATAAATCATTCACAATCACAACTAAACTCGCGATAACATATTTTATGATGATTAATATCCTAATCAATAAAAAATTAATATCTCAAAAAATAAGATTACATATTAAAAAATACTAATTTAATATTAAATCATAACAACAAAAAATGCATATCAAACTCAATATTTATAAATTTTGGAATTAGAGTTTATTCATGTTATTCGGCTTACCGTAGGTTTCTCAAGTTGACTCGCAATTTACTTGTTTATTAATCTTGCTTTATCGGGCCAAATCGATTTAACCCAAACATATTTTTATTAAACTCAAACCCACTTATTTTATGTTATATTTATATTAGATTCACGAGTTGTGTCATATATTGCTACGTCTATGTATAAATCCTTTGTAGAAAAGTAATACCATAAGTAGGACTGTACAGAACCAAGACTACTCGACAAGCAGTTCAAGATCAGCTTGATCAAGCTCAAATTCGGTTGAACACGAAATTATAATCGATTATTAAAAGATGCAACTCGTATAAAACTTAACTCGACTCTTATAAGTTTGTATAAAATTGAATAATTTTATATTTATTATTTTCATAGTATTATCTCTATATTTATAATAAAAATATTTTAAATATCTATAGATATTAGAGGTCTAGTATTAAACATATTTCTTGAGTCATTATTATAAACATAATCATTCGCATATGCATATAATACTTTTTATAAAAAGATAACACCAAATGTTTGTTCGTCAAACTTTGTATATAAAATTATAAATTACAATATAAAAGATATATTTTATTTAAATAGAGCAACTAGGAACAAGTTTGAACTCTCTTAATATTGAACAGATTGATTGGAACAGTTACTGAAATGTAAAAGGGGGAGAATGGGGCCCTCCATCAAATTATTATGCAACTAAAAAGCGAGGTGACGAGAGAGTTGGGTCCTTTTGATTTTTGAGGTTTTTTTTTTTTTTTCCAATTTAATACTTGATTAAAAGATAAAACGTCACTCTAGTCGTATCTCTTGGTGTACTGTAAATGCATATTCAAATGCAATCTTCTTCCCTCGTGTCAAGGCTGCATGTGTAATTTTCAAATAGTTCCGCTTTGGAACGGTAAGATAGTTTTCTGCCATTTAATAGCATTCAATTAAAATATGACTTCTCTGCATTACATAAATTAAAATCATAAAGATCACCGCATGGATTTCTACTTGAATTAAAAGCCCTTTCCCCCATTTTCTCTTTTATGTCGCTACCCACTCGACTGTGCCTCTTGCTTGTTGCTTCTACCACCCTTTGCTGCCACAAGCAATCCGATGCCAACCAGCCAATACAACCACCTAGTCCGATACGACCACCCGCAACAACCCACTCTAACGCAACCACTGCCGTCCTCCACTCATTGTAGAAATGGTTTGTCTCTTGTCAAAACAGCTAAAAACAGCTACCTTGACCCTCTGAATTTTTGTTCAAAGGCAAATCTACTTGTGATTTTATTTTTCCCAACCATTAAGTATCGAACCTAAAATTTCTAACTATCAAGCAAATGAACCACTCCTTGTTGTTTCCATATGAATTCCAAAGTACACACAGTGAAGATTGACAGGGTAAATAACTCCGATTGTTATTTCCGTAAGAATTACTAACTAAACAACTCAAATAAAAAATACATGGGACAATAACAACACAATTAATACGACAAATTCTTAGTAGAGGTTTTTTCCTCAACAAATTCTGCAGCAAGCAATATTGACAAATGGGCTTTCCACTACAGGCCAGAATTAGTTTATTCAGCCTAGTTGAGGAAAATGGAAAATGGACTAACGCTTCAACCTTGAGGGAGCTTGGGCATAGCATTGATCTGGGAGATTTTCAATCGAAGAAAGGAGAGGGGTGAGGGAGAGGGTAGTCCCGCGTCGATGAGAGGAGAGGGTTGAACTTGGGGCAGCGTTGATGAGAGCGATGGTAGAGAGGAGAGGGGGCAGCGTCGATCTGGGTGATTTCAGATGGGAGAGAGGAGGGGGGTGAGGGAGAACCCAGTTCGCCGTTGATAAGAGAAGAGGGGTGGGTGGCGTCGATGGGAGCAATGAGAGAGAGGAGAGGGGGTAGCGTCGATCTAGGTGATTGAGGGATCTAATCGAGCAGAGTGATGTGAGAGAGGAGAGGGGTGAGGGATCTGATTTCCCTTTGTGGGTTTTTTTACTATGTGATGTAGTTCTATTGTTAACTCCATGGATGAGCTACATGGTTGAAAAGTATTGAGGGCTGTTCAACCCTTTTAATAGCATGACCGATGTTTATGATGTGTTTCGTATGCTTTTGGGCCTGGCTCTTAGGCGCTCGGGTCTTCGATTTGAGTCCTGTAACATGAAACAACTCTTGCATCTGGTGACCAGTGTGGCAATCGAGAAGAGCTTTTGATGCTTAAGTCAGTAAAATTCCAAAGAGGAGATCCAGAGATAGTTATTGTAGGTAGAGTTTAGAGAGTCCAACCCCCGTTTCGGTGTTTGGGGGTTGCTTTTATACCTCTGTTTGGGGTCAGAGACCCATTACCTGCAACTGAGTTGGGTGGGTGTCTCTTGGCAGATCTCATATAATGATGCGTAGCCTTCTGGTGAAACAATTAATGCGATGTGGCTTCCTAGCGATGCCAAAGTATGGAGTTCCATCGAGATGTCGTGTTCCCCTCTTTCCTTGTTTGAATGACCTTTGATACTCCCTAAGTCGTGGCCCACCCCAAACTCGGCACCTATAACCACCCGTTTGGGTCGGAGGTCCTCTTGTGGGCTACCATGGCGTTCTGCGAGCACGAGCCCTGGAGTATTGGGCTTGACTCCTTAGGCCCTTATTGGTTTGTGGGAAGCACTCCCATCATCTGGATTGGACCTGTATTCTTGGGCTTGAGGTTTCAAGGAAAATCCCCACAACGACTAGTGAAAAGATTTTGCCTTATATTAATAACTTAATATTAATATTTATGTTTAAAATAAAATTTTATGTTATATTAATTTTATATTATAAGATTAAAATTTTTATGTTTTATCACATGTTAAATTAATTTTATGTAATAAGATTAATAGACTTGAATAATAAGATTATAATTTCATGTTATATTAATTAGCAATTTAGTATATAATATATATATAATATAATATAAAAAATTATATTTAAGATAAAAAAAAATTATAGATATATATACTGATCCAGTTTGGTTTAAACCAGTTTTTAAAATATGAAAACCAGTATCGCATCGATTTAGGACCAATTTTGGTTCTTAAGAACCTGTACTGTATCGGACTGCTTACAAATCGGACTGAACCCTGGGTTTGGTCTGGCTTGTTTCAGCCGATTTTTCTATTTTTTTTTTCACACCCCTAGTAAAGACATATTATTGTAGCCCTCACAAAGCACGTCTAAACTTATAATGATATTTACAAAAAAATTCCCTCTAACCTATTTAAAGACCTTATTACATTATTGCCCTTACTTCTAAATCATGTGAGCAAGTGATATTTAAGTTGGTCTTGACTTTTACGCGAGCTTGTTTAAGTTTGGACTCTGTTTTTAGGCGAGTGACACACATAGTTTTTAAAAGTTAAAATTATATTATCAAGTATTAAATAAAAATTAGATTATAACGAGAATTTTAAGTATTATTAAGTTTATTTATGAATCGAATATTTTCCACTGTAATTAGTTCATAGAATTAGATAAAGTATATTATAAGTTTTAAATAACATTAGTAATTATTAGGTTTAGTATATGGGAGAATAATTATTATTCTCTGTTGTATGAATTTAATTAAATAGAATTTATGATGCTCTCCTCTAGAAAATTTAATAACATACGGTACTTTGTATAGGTGACGAGCAACGAAATGAAAATTCAAAAGCAGCACTATAAGGTAAGTAGCTTGATCACAAATTAGGATTAGTATACGTTAGCTAGTTATATATATATGATTATTAAAGCCAGTTCTTTGGAAGCCAATGTTTATGTACCACATATGTTATGACATCTACAAGCACATCATTTATCATAATTCATGATTATGTTTCATGCTCCATATTATAGTTATGAGTGTATCATGCATCTCATGTTACATAAGACACGTAAGTTTTCATGAGATTAAGTGTGAGATAGAGATCAGATTAATTAGATGACCATTCAAATGTATGGTATCAATACAGTCAAGGTGGATGTGCAAGCCACAGACTTAAGCGTGGTCCACTATAGTATTATTATCAGATCAGATCAGTGGTTCCTCTTGTGGCTATAGGATGTGGGACCGGTGTATAACCATACACATAAAGTTAAGTGTGTTGGCCAGTCAGGCAAGTAAGTTAATCTAGATAAGTCAAATAATTTAGATCAGTCATTATAGCAGAAATATTTCCAAGTCATGCATGTCATCAGCATATTTTTGAACAGTCATGATTTTAATTCTCAGCATGAAATATTTTATAAAAAAATCTTATGTTAAGTATGTTTATGTTATGATGGGGTTTTTATTGAGTCTTTGACTTATTTTAGTTGTTTTATGTTTTTAACCAACAAGTTGGGACGATGAGTACAAGTAGGCGGGTGAAGCTTAGACAAAGTAGTTTGATTTAATTCTAGGCTTTTTAGTTAATTTATGACATATATTTTTTTTTCTATTAAGACTTCAATCATATTTCTCAAAATGTGTTTTATTTCATAATTATTTTTATGAATTAAATATTTATTTTATTAAAATACGGGATCTCTTACTTAGTATTATTTATGAAAATACGTGATATTCTTAACCTGCTGGAAGGGGTGTTACAAAACTTGAACTTATAGAGTCTTGGAGGGAAGACTTCACATACTTTATTGCATTTCGAATTATCATAATCAATTCATCAATTTCTTTCCATCCTTCATTGACAATGAGATTCAAAATATGTGCACAATATCTTATGTGCACAGACTCATTATCTAATACCCCTCAATTCCAACTATAACCATTTTCCTCAAATAATCAATGGCCATTTTATTGAAAGATGCATTGTCGACTGTGTGGTAAGTATCTTCTTTATACCCCATTGAAGTACATATACTCAATTTCTCCTCCTTTTTTCATTTCTTTATGATCAAAACTTTTATAAAATTTATTATTCTCTTAAACTAGTTTCAATCATTATCAATAAAATGAAATGTTCTGCATATTTAATTAAGATTTTGAATTGATGTCTATAAATAAGTAGTGATGCAAATCTTACAATCAAATGTCATGAACATATCCCTTAAGTTGTCCTTTTCTAGCATGTATAACTTGAAACAGCCTTGTATAATACTAATGCAATAAAGGGATTGGAAATCTAGGCTCAATTGTGGCCATAACCTCTTTAAACTCTTAACATTCAACAAATCTAAATGGTAGCTCATCTAGAATTAATATCTTAACTATTGCCAACCTTATCTTTTGTTCATTATACTTTGCAAATCTAATATTAGGATTGCTAGTTGTTCCATCACAACCATCTTCCTTCCTAGCTCCAGTTGTTTTTTATTGAGGGCTATCCTTTCCAATCCCACTAGCAAGAAATGCTTTACACGTGTCATTATGGTATTTCGAGAATAAAATATCTTGTTTTTTAGGATGATATAATAAAACCTTATCATAATAATTGCTTGTGGCTTTGTGCTTATTGATTTAGACCCCAACAAAATGCTACCATACTTCTAATCTATTCCAAGATATTTTGATAGGAGGACGAATACGAGGAGAACTAGTTGTAGGCATAGAGTTATCCAAATGCATCACATTAGGGATTGATTCAAACCCCAACAAAGGCATAGTGTCACTAGATTCCATAAAGCTCAACTGTAATTTGAGATAAAACAAGCATCATTAATCAAATTAAACATTTATATACAACAACGAATTGCTAAATACATCTCTAATCAATATTTACAAGTTATTAATGTAATGCATGTCCTTGTGGTAGAACTTTAAGAAATAACTATAGAAAATGAGAAATTACTGAATTTTTAAAAAATTTTCATTTCCTCCCTATGATATAAAATATTCTATAGTTAAAAGTAAAACATGCTTGTAAATTTAAAAGAGAGATTACAGCGGAATTCATTAAATTAAATCATAAGGTCCTTTTACAAAATGCGAGTTCATACATTAAATAAATTATATAAAACATGTCTATGTTTCTGTCACCATTTCTTTAGGCCATGTATGTCTTGAGGATTCGTCCTCATATTGTTCCTGGGAGGTGAGGGGAATACATAAAAATAAAATGAGTTGAATATTTAATAAACATTACTTCATACTTTAAAAATATACTAACATAGATTTTCATTTATATATTTATCATTTCTCTACATACTTTACATAAAATGCTTATTTCCTTCGAAAATATTACAAGGTGAGATTTTTCTTTAAAAATATTTGCATTCCTTAAATAACATTTTCTACACCTTCTACATTTATTCATAAAGAAACTAAACCATTTCATATATCTAATTACTCTTATCACCTTCTATTAGCCGGTACATATTGTTACGTCTCGTGTGTTGAGGTTAACGGTTTTTTAGACCCGGATTCCGCACGTGGCCACAAGTTAAAAATCTTTTTCAGTCAGGAGACAACACTGGATGCACTACCAGTACTACTTATCCGACATTGTAATCTGCCCAGTCTATTAGTACTATCATTCATTCAGTCATGATCGTTATGTAGCTTCATACATTAAAACATTACTTACAATTTTTGTCCTTTCCTTTTCATTCATCAGTCAATTTCATTTCATAAAACATCATTTCATAGCATAAGTATAAACATAATCAATTAAACAACATTTTGTCGCATCATTTAAACATTATTTCATACATCATTTAAACATCATCTCATAACCTCAATCATAAATATCATCATTTAATTTCATGGGACATAAAGACAATAGTACTATATATAACATCCATTTGACATGTATACAACTATTCTTGAGGTGCATAAAAATGGATTGCTAAAAAAGGTCATTATATACATATACCTTAAAACATTAATACTTTAGCATACTGTTATAAACTATCATTTCATTTTCCTTCATTGCCTAAAAAAATATTTTTCAAAAAAGCTTTTCATTCCAATTTTTATATCATTTAGAAAGCTCTAGAAGTGTATGAACATATACTTACCTGAAATCTATGTCAATTTCATTTCATACAATCCATTCATATGTGTGTCAAATGGCAACATACATGCATTCATAACTTAACTTCATTTTCTTTTCAAGGGTGTATGCAACTTAAACTTAGAATTTGCATAAAATTATCATTGACTTAAACTTCCTTCACTTAGACCAACTTAGTTATCTAATCCATCCTTCATACATTCTTTTACTATCATTTTCACACTTGCCATAGCTTATGACCCATCAAAGTCATACTTTGAACACATAACATTCAACTTCATGTTCTTATACTTTAAAGTGAATGTCCATACTTCACTTTAAAGGTCAAGACACAAACCCTATCACCTTCATCGTTTTTTTTCTACCAAACCATCCATTCCGATCTATGACTAAAACAAAAGTTACACAACTCAATCTTAGTCAATACATCCTCGATTCATATATAATAACCAACACTTTATCATAATCCAGACCAAGCATAATACACAACTTTAAGGCGTAAACATTGTATACTTATGCGTAAGATAGATTATACATTACATATGGTAAATCTGTCTGATGCATGCATTCAATCAATTTACACATGTACCCTACTATTTTTATCACCTAAGATCAAATACAGTGCACCAATTTTGATATAGTCAACTTCAGTCGTACTTCACTTAAAATCCAGCCCATATACCATTTACACATTTCTGTAATCACAACATTAATGTCCAACTCAATTTAAGAAAAGGGAAAAGAGGAGCTTACTAAGGAAGAGTTTCCAAATTAAACCAATGGTCTTTTACACAATAAAAGTAGGTTATGGTCATGAATTCAATGTGTTTAAGTGTTGGAAATAAAAAAGAATGAAGAATAATACAAGATTGTAATTTATGAAATTTCCTGCAATTGGAACTAAGTGTTGTTTCCTTGTTTCCCTTTTGTCATGGTTGGTATCCTTGCTTCCATTACATGATAGTTTACATAGAGGAAGGGAGAGGAGTCACTAGAGAATAAGCTATCATAAGAAGTGAATTGGTGAAATTATCAAAGTGTTTCGGGACTAATTTGTTTTGTGTATTTGTTCCCCTTTTTCTTGCTGCTCATGGAAATTTAAGGGCTAGGAATGATATATAGACTATGGCTCAGGTTTTGTGACGAAGAACAAGAAAGGATCAAGAGAGGACAAGAAAGAACGAAGTTGTATCTTGTTACACTACGTATTTTTTTAGCTATTGACATTAGCAACTTGGGCTGATTCCATGCCTACTTTAAGCTTCTATGATAGCTTAATGATGCTTTTCCAAAGTAATTTGGGTGGAGCATTTAACTATTATGTGTGAGAAGGGAAATTCAGTGGTGAAGGGTTGGATAAACTTTTGTTGTTTCTAATCTACAACTATTGTAGTTGTTGCTACACTAGAGTTTTCTAATTTTTTTTCTTGGGTTTTGGTTATTAGTGTATCTACTTATTGGTGCCTCAAGGAGTGAAAATAAGAGCAAGTGGTTATAAGAATAATCTAAAATTAAAGAGAGTTGAAGTTGAAGATAATAACCCGAGAGCTTGAACTTGTTGGCAGATCTACTGTTGTTTCTATTTCATTTTCTGCTATGTAGTTCACTAAAGGTGACTACTAGATGTTGTGGTGGTTGAAATACTTTTGAGGTGGTCTTAAAACAAGGTAATTTAGTAACTAAGGTGGTGATACTTGAGAGGAAAGAAGGTTGCATATTTTCCTTGTTGACGTAACATGGTTTTCTGCAGTAGTTTGGTGTAATCTATGGCTATTCACATCGGTTTAAGCTTGAGGAGGTGGTTTACAAGTACACAGTGATTTCTAGTGGTTAGATGTACAAAAACGAAGGTTTAAACCCAATAGACAACAACCAACATGAACTCATGGTTTCACAAATTTTCAAATCCATTCAATCATCATGCTTTACAATTTCTCAACCTCCACAATCCCAACACTTCACATGGCATCCTGATGGGCGGTGTTGCCATGACTAAGGCATCAGCTGTGGCAGTTGGACTATTGTGGGGGAGGTTGTTGACAAAGCTTGGTTGAGGAGCAGGGAAACTTGCTTTGATTCAGCTGGGGAAAACAAAGGGTAGTTGTGGCTTACATTTGTTGCTCACAGTGGCATAAGCTGGGGTTGGATCATGGCGGAAGAGAGCCTACGTGGCTTGGTACGATGGAGCAGTGGTGGCCAAGAAATGAGAGAAACAAAGAGGATGAGAGAGAGGAGTTGGGAGGTTCTCGACGGTGTCTACATGGAGGCTGGTTGGCCATGTGTGTGCCTTGCGGTGGTTGCTGACTATGGTTGGTGTGAGGGAAGGGAGGAAGAGGGTGCAAGGGTCTTGAGCTAGGGAACGATGCAGGAGAGGGGGAAAGGAAATGAAAGAGAGAAGAAATAAGTAAGTGGAGGGGATTAGGGTTTTGGGTAACAAAACCTTAACTTACATTTGGGGTTAATTTAAGTCCAATGGTGGAGATAAATCCAATGGTAATAAAAAACTAATAAAAAATAAAGAGTAGAAAATAATTGGAAGGGAAATACACACTGGTTTGGTTTCACAAACATTTGAAATCTTCTTATTTTATCTCATCTCATCTCAACATCCAAACATTATTTAAATATAAATATTTTTCAATTTCAAAATTTTTACCTTTTCATCTAATCATTACAACTTTTTTAAATTTTCAATAAAACACAAAAAAATAATTCAAGTTTTTCAAATTTCAAAACAAAATAATATTAAAAAATTATATTATAATCATCTTTTAACTTTATAACTTTCTTAATTCAACTTTTTATCTCTCATTTCCCAAAATCCCATAAAAATCTTAACTCAAACTATTTTATAACTATTTACAAATTATCTCACTACTATTCACAGATTTTTCTTCTAATCTGTGTAATCAAATGAGACCTAAGTTTTAAACCAAATTTTTTATTCTTGATCCAAAAATAATATTCTTTGTCATAAAATAAAATGATGTGTCGTAATAAATATTTCTCAGAAGAAATAAAATCATCTAAATAAATAGAGTTTTTAACATAAAAAAATGATGAATATTAAATAATATTCATAAAGAAATAAAATCATTTAAATAAAATGATTTTTTAGAACTATATTTTACTTTCGAGGCTCCAAAAATTAAAAAGGCTTACTTAAAAATTAAGTTTGGTCTAATAATATTCTTCATCATCTTACAATATGGCTGTTTTTTTTAAATCTTTTGAAAGAGGGAAGTTGTGGCATGAGAATATTAGACAAGTTAGTCAGAGATATTCTATAAAAATAAAAAATAAAAAAAAAGTTAGTTATAGATAGATCTAACATATACAGATTGAAACCATGTGATCTTAGGGCAAGTTTGGAAGACAGATCTCGATTAAAAATTTTCATATCATCATTATAATTTTTAAAATTTTCATACAAAAAATAAATAATATAATTTTTTTAAATTTCAATATAATTTTTTTAAATTTTAAAATAATAAAACTTAAAAAATATTATTTTAAACTTTTCATAAAACTTTTACGTACTTATCAAACCTACGCTTAGAGTTTTCGGGTGACTTCAACAGAGAACTAGCGAGCTAATAGATTATAGATCGAGTAGTATTAAATCCGACTATAGGGAACAGGCAAGCATACATCATGGTGCTAAAAAAGGCCGCCTCTCTTGGGAGGTCCCAGTAGTGAGATGGGCGGTGGTGAGGTACGTACGGTGCAGAATTCTTAATTGACTTGGAGGAACGAAATTCAATGCAAGGATTGATGCTTCTTTGGGGTTATATACAGTAAAATAATATTATTAATAATAATATTATTTTATTATATAAAACGTGATATATTTATTATTATTTAATAATAAAAAATTATTTAATAAATAATTATTTAATAATAATAAATATACCATATTTTATATAATAAAATAGAAATAAAATAATGATATAGTGTATAGAATTTTGAATATACAAAATGTGCAGGGCAGGAATTAAGCTTTGATACAACTGCCATATATAAGAATTGCTATCAATTTTTTTCAACGTAAATTTTAAATATTGTGATTCCCTTACCTTTGTTTTTCCTCACTGCGATTAACTATTATTCTTGCAAATACAATGTATTATAAGCAGTAATTACTAAAAAAAAATGTTCTTGTTTTCTTAGGCTGGTCCTTTTTTTTTTTTGGGTCAGCTAAATTTTTGAGCAAATGACCCTTTCCAGACGACCAGTTGATCACAATCAACTTTGAATCTGAAAGTCTTACCATGACTATGATTCTGACAAATACTAACTCGAAATAATCAAACAAACAAAGGCCATTGCGTTTGACCTTGTTTTCCCGTAGCCAATTAACAACTACCATAGAAAATTTCAGCGGCAGCAACAAAATCACAAAACCATGAGAAAAATTCTACTAATCATTTTTATATTACACACCACACATAATTTTTTTGTTTTTATTTTTTTATTTTTTCTTATCAAATGTGTAGTGTATGGAGTATGAGTAGAAGAATTCTTTTAGTTTAACAAGAATAAAACATAAATAAATAAATAAATAATCAAGTGTATTGTATGATATAGAGATTATGAGTAGAAGTGCTCAAATCATAATATCCAAAAGTTCAAAAACCAAAATGGACCCAAACCTAGGAACACAATGGTTTAATAATTACCGTACAAAAGTGCTAAAACCAAGATTGACCCAAAAAGCCCTACCCCTAACAGTTCAAGATCATCCTCACTTTTGGTGAGAGAGAGAGAGAAAGAGATTGAGAGAGGGAGCGAGACAGAGACATAGAGGGAGCGAGAGGGATACAAAGACACCGAGTGAGATGTGTAGGATTGGCAAAGAGAGGGACTTGCAAGCCTAGAAGACAGACAAAGACAAAGAGATCATTCCTTATAGCAAGTGAACTGCGAGGGAGAGGCGAGAGAGAGGGAGCTACGAGTTTGTGAGATAGAGACAGAGAGATCATTCCTTAGAGCAAGCTAGCTGCAACTGCGAGGGAAATGAGAGTGTTTGAGAGTGAGAGTGAGTTCAAAAATTAGAGATTTAGAAGTGAAGAGTCAAGAACCAGAACCTTTGAAGAAAAGAAATATGACTAAATGGATAAAACAGTGCCATTTCAAATCGGGTATAGAGTTATTCGGCCATCAGTTTTGATTATCGGGTGACACCCAACACGACTCGATTCATTTCGGAACTGAATTGAAAAAATTTCTTTTCCAACTTGTTTTGTTTTAGTTCAAAAAATTAGGATCAGATAAACGGCTTAAATGTGCAACCCTAATAAAATGCAACTAGATGGAAAACTCGAGCTTGGCTCGTGCTCAGATGATACAAATCAACCGATGATACAAATCAAACGAACAAAACTTGAACACTCACTACTCGTTCAAACTCAACTCGTTTATATCTCTATCCATAAAATACGTTCTATATTCAATATCAATTTACACATTGGGCATTTTTGTTTTGCTTGGATAGTGAAAATGTTTCTTCTCATCTCATCTTATCATTACAATTTTTTCAAATTTCCATATAAAATATAATAAATAATTCAACTTTTTCAAATTCTATAATAATAATAATATTAAAAGATAATATTCTAACTATATTTTATTCAACTTTCGTATCAATTCATCTCATTTCAACTCACTATCCAAATGACATCTAAATCTTCAACCCATTTCCTTTTTACATTGGTTAGATTTTATTTTTATTTTTTAAATAACATAGGTTAGATCTTGTAGATAATAAATTGATGCATGCCTTCCACATAATAAGTCTTTACAACATTTGGCACGCGAGAGACCACATCAACTGCCAAAACTTCTTTCATAAATTTGGTTTAGTTTGCTAATGGGACACGTTTTCAGAGAATGGGGTGGCATGACAAGCACTTACGCTCGAGGCATACGAATTTCTCCAATCGAAGAGCTGAGTCGACGCCATTAGACGCACTCTACAGCCGCCACTTGGAGGATCTTACGTTATACCTCTGACTCTTTGCCGTGTCAACTGTGACAAGTGGCCCAGTCAGACAAGATAGAACCTAAATTAGCGCAAGTCCGAGCGTTCCATCTTGACGTCTTTTACCAAATAAGCCCTCCTTCATTCGCCTAATCAAAGCGTTGGTCAAGGGGGCATCTTCGTCCGGTTGGTGGAAACTAGAATAGAGTGGCAGTCTGCCTGCCAATTTGAACCCCGTAAATTACAAGAAAGTGGGGCCGATGCATATCCGTGGGCTGCCGGCTGACCGAGCCCAATCAAAATCGTAACCGAAAAAAGGGTCCCTATGTCTAGATTCTTTTGACATCTTCCTGTTTTGTTTCCTTTATTACTCCGATTCCATCGCTCCGCACCTCTCATTCCTTTTGCTTTTCCTCGTCTTCCTCCTCTACCAGGCTTCCGTTAGTCTGTTAAGATTTTTTTATTTCTTCGTTTTTCTTCGTTTTTCGTCTCTTTGATAGTGAGAAAGACAAAATGGAATCGACCCAAATCCAATCGGAAAATGCAAGGGACTCGGTAGAAGAGATGATCAATCCGGGACAGCTTGAAACAAATCCTGACGGAAATGGTTCTATTTCCAAGGAGAATGATCGGGCAGAAGAAGGTCATGTGGATAAACTGGCTTCAGAGTCCACAGAATTCTCCGATATAGAGATCCAGCCTGAGAAGAGGGAATTACTACACGCGGAAGATGATGGACAAGTACTAGAAGAAAAATATCGGGAAGACATCAGCCAAACAACGTCTTCTGTGCCCGAAGAATCTGGCCCCGACTCGCATGCTTTGAATAATGTGAACGACGACGTTAAGATCCTCCAACCTCATACGCAGCTCCCTAGGCCAGAGGCCCCCCCAGGGCTTTCGAGTTCAGACGGCGCCGTATCTTTTCAACGGTCGCGGTCTTTGTCCGTGGACATGCCGTCGATCGGGAAGCTCATCCGCGAGAGGAGCAACAGCCTTTCGTCGGCGATCGTGAGACGACTGTCTTCTCTGAAAGAAAGCAACAAAAACAGCAGCAACAACGCAGACGATTCGAAGAAGGGACCAAACTCGGGCGACGTGACCGAGTTCAGTCTCTCGGGGCTGAAGGTGGTCGTCAAGCTCAAGAGCGACTTGGAACTTAAAGGCCGAATCAGCTTTTTCTCGAGGTCCAATTGCCGGGATTGCACTGCGGTCCGAAGGTTCTTCTGCGAGAAGGGACTGAAATTCATTGAAATCAACATCGACGTGTACCCTCAAAGAGAGAAGGAGCTCATCGAGAGGACAGGGAGCTCGTCCGTACCGCAAATATTCTTCAACGAGAAACTGTTTGGGGGTTTGGTGGCGTTGAACTCACTGAGAAACAGTGGCGGATTTGACAAGAGGTTGAAGGAGATGCTTGGTAGCAAATGTCCCGATGATGCGCCTGCACCGCCCGTTTACGGATTTGATGATACCGAGGACGAACAGACGGACGAGATGATCGGGATCGTCCGGGTTTTGCGGCAGAGACTGCCCATTCAGGACCGTCTGATGAAGATGAAGCTCGTTAAAAACTGCTTCTCTGGGAGCGAGATGGTGGAGGTGCTGATTCAGCACTTGGACTGCGGTCGCAGGAAGGTATGTAAACGCGTACACGATCTTTTTTATTTTTATTTTTTATATATCACCTGTACCTCAATGCATCATATTCAATGCTCTGGCTCACGATCTCATACATCTGTTGGCGACCGTAGATAAACTATTTTGACTTGCTTGATGAGCTTCCACATCGTTGATTATTTAGAAGTCGCTGACCTGCTAGAGTCCAAAAGTATTATTATTAAAGGGTACCAATGTACCATAAAATAATAATTATTCTGTATCTATGGAGGAAAGTGTAGAAGGACGATTATGCCCTTGACCTTTTTTAGGAGACCCAGAAAAGATGTGTTTGTATAGGCGACATTAATGATGACGAACATGCGGGGCTGCACGATAGGCACCTCGTTTGCTGAAAAGGAAATAAGTGGTTAGACGACGCTGTTATTGGACTCTTGAGGGATAATAATAGATAAAAGAGAGCCACGGGCGTGATTTTGGTTTAACAAATCAAGCCTACTTATACTCTGGCACATATATTATATTTATGTGTGTGTGTGGATATATATATATATATATATATGAATAATTGTGTCTGATTCTAATGGATTTCAGTGATGGTTGCTGCATTGGGATTATTATTTGTCAATCCTGCTAAATATGGGATAATTATACTACATTGAATTGTCTATTGGATGTTGATAAAATCCAAACCATATAGAGAACTGAAGTTGCGGTTCGCCGGTTTTTTCAAATCACAATGTCAACCCAATCCGACGAGTTATGGCATGATTTCCCTAAAAAGCTTTGATTGCCTGAAAACCCATTAATATATTTTTGAGGTATCTCAAACAGTTCAAATTTTGGCTCCTCCCCGAGATTTGTGGTCGAAAGGTTGAGTCGTGGAGTGTGAGTGAGGGAGAGAGAGAGATAGAATAAAAGGTTGGCTCCTCCTGGGTCCGGGGGACCCATCCCATAAAAGCGTTCGTTACAATTTTTGTCATAGGGCTAATTTCCTGTCCCCAAATACAAATTTCTTATTTCAAACTGAGGTTTTACAGATTTTTTTTTTTTTTTTTTGTCCTTTTTGAGTTTTTAATATGGAGTTTTGCTTCTTAGTTTTGTCGTTTTTTAGATTTTTGTTGATTAATTTAAACGAAAATTTTAATAACACTTGGACAACGATTGACACATGTTGAAAAGATTATAAAAAATAGGTAGTTTAAAAAATTATTTAAAAATTACAAATATATTTAAAAGTACTAGAATAAACAAATCCAAATATAAAAATAAATTTATTTAAAAAAAAAAACAGAAAAGAAAAATATAAATAAAATAATTAATAAAAAATGTACAAGAAAACATAAAATATAAAAAATAAAAGAATAAATAAAAATTTTAAATTAAAGAATTTAAGATGCCAAAGAGATAAACTCAAGATAAATGTAACCAGTTTTTTTCTTTAAATCCAAAAATAAAGTGGAAAAAGGAAAAAATGAAGCCAAAAAATTTCAAAACTAAAAGATAAAAATTTCTTTAAGCATAAATGGAATGAGTTTTGCTAGCAATTCTGAATTTGGTTTAGCCTTGTTAGCTATTCTGGAAATTCGTATTTGCTGAATGCTAGGAAATGATTTTTCGTTTACACCAAATTCCTATACTCAAGTTATATGTGATTAATTTTCATTTTCTTCTAAGATAAATCTTACAGATAGCATTCAAAAATTGGTGATTAGCAGGTTTTTGAGGGCCTCATTTTATTTGTTCGTTTTGCTCATCTTTTCTAGCTATATAGGATCGTAATTCTTATTTTTTTACAAAAGAAAAGTTCTCATTTTTCTCCATAACTTGTGATCACTCTGGTATAGAAGCCTCAGGACTACAAGTAAATAAGTAATTACCTAACCTGATGATGTCACTCTATATGAACTTTGTTTGTCTTGGAGAAACAAAGCATGACATACCGGTTGCTTAATTCTTTTTTCTTTTTATGTGGGAGTCTTGGGGTCATGTTGCTAACGGCGAGGTTAAGAGCAAAGTTTAGAGGCTTGGCTCAAGCGCTTCGCTTACCAAAAGTGAAGCTCATTTACAAAAGAAGGCGCTCTTTTTGTTGCTTTGTGTGAGCTCGAAGCGTAAAAAAAAGAAAAGAAAAAACTTCTATCATTTTAAAAAATATATAAAATATCAGTCCATGACCCAGAAAATGACGTAAACGAATATTATGAAGTATTTAATTGATATTGAAGATCATTTCCGTACCACGGGGCCACATGTCATGTGATGTATATGATTTGAATACTTTATAATAGTTCAAGATGGCTTTCTAGATGATTTATATTTGATTAGTTTTGTTAGCATAGAAGTCAATACCAAAAATTCATGAGCTTTTTTGGTCATGGCCCTTTTGGAATATTTTGATTCAACCATGTATTTTAATTTGATTATGGCTATGAAATATCATAGAGGTATATATGTAGTAATGCACGAGGATTATATAAAATGCTGCTAAATTTTATGTAAATTAGATGTTTACTTGATTGCCTTCTTGAGTAATACTCTAATAAATTGAGTTAATAGGTTAAACAAAGTACCATCCATCCTTTTAAACCTTCTTTTCATTGTATTTTATCAATTTTTGTTATCATACATCAATTTTAAAAATGTTCGCTTTACTTCAATTAGGCACTGCTTTGCCCCTAGGCTCAAATGGTGTTTGCACTTGAACTTGAACACAACTTGTGTGTTCTCACCAACACTGGTTGGGGGTGGTGCGTGTTCTGAAAAGATAATCTTTTTCCAACGTGCTAGATGTGATTTGTAATCCTCCATGTACAGTAGCATTATTTTGTTTTTCCTTTCAGCACAGGTATGCTGTAAACTAAATTTTATAGGCCACAAATTTTAGGGTTCACTTGATTTTGAAAGGTTAAGAGATGCAGATTTCCCGGATCCCTGCTTCTTATGTTTTATCCCTGGCTTCAGACGCCAGAATACCTACCCAAACTGTGCACTGTACTCTTCATGTAATGATTTGAACCCGCTTAACATTTTCACATCTACTGGCTGCTTGTTTGCCTTACCTAGAGCTTGATATTTAGATGATTTGGAATCTTGATTCTATCATACAGTCAATCTTCCTATTTTAGTTGCAAAAAATTTATAGGGACGTTAAGGACTACATGCACTATGGCGAATTGTGAATTTATAGTCGTCTATTTTTTTTCCTAAGCGCATTCTCTGTTGAACTCTACATCTGTTATTCATACATCTGCCACGCCAATCATCTCTCTGGAAAAAAAATTAAAAATAGAAAAAAAGGAAAAGAAAAGAAGAAAAACAGTTTGGATTATCCTTAAGCTGTCTCTCTTACATGGATATATACTGGATTGTATATGACCCAATTGCAGGCTGTTGACATTGGAAAGCAGCTGGCCAGGAAACATTTCATCAATCACGTGTTTGGGTAAGAGCATTGGCATTGGCTTCATCAAAGCCATCTTCAAAATTTGATGAAAAAGTACAAGTTTTCCATAAATCTAAATCTTTTTATCTATAATTCCATATTAGATTAGCCATTTGATTCATCAAAATAATAATATATTATTATTTTTAATAATAATATTTTAAAAAATATAATTTTTTTTTCATATTTTACAATTATACTAATCATATGTACATTAATAATTTAATTTGAGATTTAAATCATTGTTTCGTAACTAATTTTTTTTCCAACCCTTCTTCTACAAGTAATTATATATACAATTTTTTTTTTTGAAAAATTTATATACAATTAATGAAACAAACATATACATCTACAAGTAATAAAATAATAGGATAGATGCTAAACAGTGAGTCGCTAAAGATGAAGGAAAAACTAAATTTACTGTAGATCAAAGTTTGAGTTTTAGCTTTTACCGAATCCAATGCCAACGTTTTAATCTCCAAACCATTCAAATTTTGAAGTTTTCTTCATTTTACCGAGACCAATGCCAGTGGCCTAAGAATATCAGCATTGAGTGATAACAAGTATTATAGTTTATGTTTTTTTCCTGCACTGTTTTCATTATTGGTACTTATTTATATAGGGAAAATGATTTTGAAGATGGAAACCATTTTTATCGTTTCCTTGAGCACGAACCCTTTATTCCAAAATGCTTCAATTTCCGAGGATCTATAAACGACTTCGAGCCCAAGCCTGCAGCTATGATTGGCCAAAGGCTAACGAAGATCATGTCTGCCATTTTGGAGTCATATTCGTCCCTTGACAGGCAGCATGTTGATTATGTGGGTATCAGCAACAGTGAGGAATTTCGGAGGTACACTTGATACTCATCCTGATTTACTTTATTCTATCTACAACTGCACTTCATGTTCTGGCAATTTATGGAGCAATCACATTTTATCTTGACTTCTGATTTCAAATTAGGACTGCCGGGACGTTTCTTCCCTTTTCTAGAAATTTGAAGTCTGTTTTTACCATTGCTTCCCTTGTGGGGTATCCTTCCCCAAACCACCTACCACCAAAACAGAGAAGAAAACTTTTACTTAACACTAGGTGAATATGTGGTAGAATGCTCTGCGAAAACTGTTACATCCACCCATCTTGTGTGTTTTACTTGGTATCATTGTCCGGAAATGACCAAGATGGCTGATCGTTAAAAGCCTATACCACTGCTTGATGGAGATCTAATGGACTAGTAGAAAATGGGAGATTCATGAATCATGCAAAAGAAGGTGGTGGGGCTTGCAAATATGAGTAGTCCTCATGTACTTACAATTTTATATACAAGACTCATTTTGTTAGTTTTCTTTTAAAATTCAAATTTAACATAATTTTCAGTATATCAATAGCTGATATGTGAAGAAGTAGTAAGTTTTTCTCAAGTATATTTAGCATTTTTCCTCAAATATACACAATGGTCAATCTATGGAGTATAAGCAAAAAAAAGTTGGTCAAAAAGTCTAGACGAAATTATAACCCTAAATCGAAAATTCGTTGGTCCCTTCATTTCATTCAGGTATGTTAGCATAACTTCCTAAAAACATTCAAGTAGTGTGTTTTTAATACCAATGCCCATAAAACAATTTATCAATAATCAATAAGCCATGATAAGAGTTTCTTCTTTGAAGGAGATGGCTTAGGTTGTGTCAGCTACCATGCAATCCTTATGAAGTACTTAAAGTTGTTGCTTATTTATTGAATCATGTACAATTTAAATAATTTTATATTCTATAATTTGTTGTTTTCACCTTCTAAATGCAGGTATGTAAATTTGGCTCGAGAACTTCACCGGGTGAACTTTGTAGCTCTCTCTGAAAATGAAAAGCTAGCCTTCTTTTTGAACCTGTACAATGCCATGGTCATCCATGCAGTAATAAGGATAGGGTGTCCAGAGGGTGTAATTGATAGGAGATTCTTTTTTTCCGATTTCCTATACGTAGTCGGAGGGCAGCCCTATTCCCTCAATACAATCAACCATGGGATCCTCAGAAAGAACAGAAGAGCCCCATACACCTTTGTCAAGCCCTTTGGCACCGGAGACAAACGTTTGGAGGTAAATGGTTTTAACTTGGGTCACTTACGAAATATATGCAACTTATATGTTAGTCTCTTCTTCCGTAAATGATGTTTTTGTTTTCGGAAAAAAATGCACATACTTTGTTTAAACTAATGAATAATTCTCTTTGAAGAAAAGGCCTTAAAAAACCAATACCCACTTTTCAATCACTCCCAAACTATGAAGAAAATGTAATATACCCAATCTTCCTAAAAATCAATACCCTATTAAGTTAAAAAAATTATTTATTTTTTTAAAAAATTCCATGTTTTATGTATGTTTTTTATATTTGCAAAGATCTATTAATTTTTATCTTTTGTTTTTTAAAAAACACAATCTCGATTTTAAATTTTTCCCTTTTTTTGTGATGTTTCTTTTTTCTTTTTTAATTTATGTACTTTTTAAAAATTATTTTTTTATATATTTTTAGTATTTTTCAAAAATTTCTTATCAAGGATATATGTCAAATTTTGAAGGAGTGGCAGATTATAAATTTTGGTAGTTTAATGGGATTATAGTAAAAATTGAAAAGTGATTGCAAATTAGTGCAAGGGAGATTCGAGTATTTTCTCATACTAGTTTTTGTCACGATGACTTTAGGATGCAACATTTTAGTATACTATAGTACTAAAAATTTTGAAAAGAATTTTAAGGTGAGGTTTGGAGAGCGAGTTGAGATGAGAAGAATTGAGATGAAAGTTAAATAAAATATAATTATAATATTATTTTTTAATATTATTATTATTTTGAGTTTTAAAATAATTGAATTGTTTAATATATTTTGTGTAGAAATTTGAATAAAATATAATGATTATATAAGAATAGTCAAGATGAGTTTGAGACTTCCTTTTTATTTTTTTTAATCCAAACCGGGCCAAATGTCAGGCCTGGACTTTTATATTTGAAGTGTGGTCGAGAGGGCCTTTTTGAGGAAATAAAACTTGAATTTTTCATAAACCGGTTTTTCTCTCCCACGAAGCGTAAATTATGTGACAAGATCATTGAATTCAGAGATTTGATGGCGGATAAAACTGCTAACCTTAGTCCATAAAATTTCAGCTTTCTCTTGCCAAATTAAATCCATTGGTCCACTTTGGGCTTTGTAATGGGACAAGGTCAAGCCCAACAGTGAGGTTCTTCTCACCCCAAGGAGTTGAAGCCGAATTGAGATGTGCCACAAGAGAGTTCTTCCAGGCTGGTGGAATGGAGGTGGACTTGGAGAAGAGAACCGTTTATCTCACCCGAATTATTAAGTGGTGAGTGCTCAAGTACATATACCTATTTTCCCATTCAGTTATATAGGACTATATTGATTTCTTCACATTGGATTCCCTGCAGGTGCAATGTGGATTTTGGAAATGAGAAAGAAATACTGAAGTGGATCCTCAATTACTTGGATGCAACAAAAGCAGGTCTTTTGACACATCTTTTGGGGGATGGGGGCCCTGTATATATTGTGTATCAAGACTATGATTGGTCACTCAACTCTTGAACATCCATCCCTTCTTTGCCATTGTTTGGACATCAAAAAGCAATTTTTGACATGTTTTGATTTGATTTGATTCGATTCGATTAGATTCAAACCTGGTTTGGCAAAGGGAGATATATTGTATATAATGCCTAGAATTGATACATTTGGTCGTTAAATGAACTATAGTTTCATGATGCAAAATAAGATAAATTTGCATTATTACAAGCATTACTGGCCATTTTTACTAATTCCTTCCCTATCGATATTTGTTTGATTGGCTGCATGCATGCATATTGGGACGCAAGTGAATGTTTGATATCTCTCTCATCATTTATGTGCTCTAGTTTGTCATTTGGGATTCTCTTAAAAATGAATTTAATTCGACTGATCCGTCCTATAGCAAGATCAAGATGCACCGTGACTAACTCTGCATGCAACTTTTACTTTCACCTAGAGGACAAGTTGCTTGATGAAAAGAGTAGGAATGATAGTTCAGAAGTAATCAAATGCCCAATTGTAAGTATATGGGAAGTAGCAAGCCTCTATTTTCGATTGTACAAAACAGGGAACGATAATTGGGTTTGTGAACAATCAAAAAGAGTTATGCATGTGCATAAATTTAAGTTGGGGAACACGGTAGGGGCAGTGGCGGAACCACCTTATACCCCCCCCCCCCCAAAACAAAAAAAAAACAAAAGTTTTTATAATTCAAAATCTCCCCCTATTTTTTTTTACCAAAATTTTATATATAAAGTGGCCCTCCCAAAAAAATTATGACCCTTGTCTACTCTCCAAATATTTCTAAAATATGTATAAACATAGGCATGTTTTTCTCCAATTCTTTCCTATATGGTCCCTTCAAAATTAATTTCTTTGCCACGGAAAATTCTTTCCATTTGATGGGTAATTTCTAAAAAAGCTTAAAACTAAAATTTAATTTATAAGAATAATAAAATATGTTCTTGATTATACAATATTGAGCTTCTTAATATGAAAGCTAACTAAAATAAACACTAGAAGAGTCATTTAAGATTGATATTAAAAAAATAATTGATAACTTTTATACTCAACTTTTCCTTAACGATATTCAAGAGACATTATGAATGAATAAAATATATTAGATCCATAGTGTTTTCTAGGCCTAGCCTAAGGTGAGAGTTTTCATCAGGAGGGAAGAAAGAGAGAGGGAAGGAGGGGATAAAAGACCAAGGGAGGACAGAATGTCAGGAGAAAAAGGAGAGATGTGACGTAAATGAGAAGAGATGAGACATAAAGGAATGAAGTACAAAGGATAAAAGAAAGGGAACCGGACGACTTCAGGGACTTGGCCAGACTTCTCTTGAGGGGCTTCGAGGAGACAACTTCTTGGACTTCTACGTTGGGTTTTTCAACCTCACGACATGAGTTTCAGTGGTTATATTTCTACTAGAAGATAGACTTCTGATATCCATTGTACAATGAGGATGAGAGACTGTAAAACAAGCATATTATAGTAGATTCTCCCCCTCAAACGACCCGTGGACGTAGGCATTATGCCGAACCACGTAAATCTGTGTGTCTTCCTCTCTTTATTTTTCCTGTGTTTATTTCCTGTTCACTACCATAGATATACGCACGAACACCATATAGCCGCACTGGACCACTGCCAAGGGCTCCACCCCACAATGATCGAGGCGCCGAACAGACACAGCGGGCCGAGAATGAACCTTTCTTCCATTCCGGCATGTTGTGCTATTTTTAGGCGTTAACTGTTTATGCGCCGTCTATGGGATCTGATTTAATATCTACACTAGAAGTGAGAGAATGATGATTTTACGACGCTCTAAATAATCTTTGAATGAGCAGACGAAACTCTCCCAGATAAGTATTTTCAGCCTCTCCACTTTTATTTTTATAAAAAAGTTACTGCAAAAAATGGGTGAGTGAACCTTTCCTCACCTAGGCGATTAAGTGCACTACAGTTAGGTGCTATCCAAACTACTTGGTCACTTGAGTAGTAAGTAAGTGCCTACTGCTCCATATACTTCTAAGTATAATGTGTATTTAAGTGCACTTAAATACATTGGGCGCAGGCACACTGTGCACAGTGCTCGCATGAGCATCACATCCTAACTGTGCATGCACGGTGCTGGTGCTTCCCGCAATGTGACGAAAGGCTCGCCGCAAGCTAGGTGAACCTACTGGCGCCCAACACATGAGCTGCTAGGGATTGAACGCAGCACGCCTAATAGGTGCATGCCACTGAACACCCAAGAAGCTCATAGCAGCCTACCGTGAGCCTGCTAGACTTGCTGGCGGCCACCATTAAGACCGCTAGCATCCTTTATCCCTACCAGGATGGTCCCCAACCACCCCTTACGATGGCGATGCCCACATAACAATTGGGTTCGTGAATAATCAGAAAAAGTTATGCATGTGCATAAAATTAAGTTGGAGAACACTGTAGGGGCAGTGGTGAAACCACCTTAGAGCATGCCCCCACAAAAGTTTTTATAATTCAAAATCTCCCCCTATTTTTTTTTACCAAAATTTTATATATAAAGTAGCCCTCCCAAAAAAATTATGACCCTTGTTTACTCTCCAAATATTTCTAAAATATGTATATACATAGGAATGTTTTTCTCCAATTCTTTCCTATATGGTCCCTTCAAAATTAATTTCTTTGCCTCCGAAAATTCTTTCAATTTGATGGGTAATTTCTAAAAAAGCTTAAAACTAAAATTTCATTTATAAGAATAATAAAATGTGTTCTTGATTATAGAATATTGAGTTTTTTAATATGAAAGCTAACTAAAATAAACACTAGAAGAGTCATTTAAGATTGATATTGAAAAAATAATTGATAACTTTTATCCTTAACTTTTCCTTAACGATATTCGAGACACATTTGGAATGGATAAAATATATTAGATCCATAGTGTTTTCTAGGCCCAACCTAAGCTGGGAGTTCTCATCAGGAGGGAAGAAAGAGAGAGGGAAGGAGGGGACAAAAGACCAAGGGAGGACAGAGTGTCAGGAAGAAAATGAGAGATGTGACATAAAGAAGAGGAAATGTGACATAAAGGAACGGAGTACAAAGGATAAAAGAAAGGGAACTGGACGACTTCAAGGAGTTTTGGCCAGACTTCTCTTGAGTGGCTTTGAGGAGACGACTTCTTGGACTTCTTCAACCTCACGACATGAGTTTCAAAGGCGATATCTCTACCAGAAGATGGACTTATGATATCCATTGTATAGTGAGGATGTGAGACTACGAGAGATTGTAAAATAAGCATATTATAGTGGATTCTCCCCCTCAAATGACCTATGGACGTAGACATTATGCCGAACCACGTAAATCTATGTGTCTCTCTCTCTTTACTTTCCTGATTTTTTTTCCTGTCACTACCATAGATATATGCACGGACACCACATAGCCGCACCGAATCACTGCTAGGAACTCCACACCACAACTATCGAGGCGAACAGACATAGTGGGCCGGGAATGAACCTTTCTCCCCTTTCGTCCTGTTGCAATATTTTTAGGCGTTAATTGTTGGTAACATCTATGGGATCTGATTTAATATCTATACTAGAAGCGAGAGAATGATGATTTTCTAGAGCTCTAAATAATCTTTGAATGAGTAGACGAAACTCTCCCAGATAAGTATTCTCAGCCTCTCCATTTTTATTTTTATAAAAACGTTACTGTAGAAAATGGGTGAGTGAACCTTTCCTCACCCAAGCAATTAAGTGCACTGCAGTTAGGTGCTATCTAAACTACTCGGCCAATTGAGCAGTAAGTAAGTGCCCATTGCTCCATATACTTCTAAGTACACTGTGTATATAAGTGCACAATATTTAAGTGCACTAATTTACATTGGGCGCATGCACACTGTGCACAGTGCTTGCATGAGCATCACATCCTAACTGTGCATGCATAGTATAGGTGCGCCCCGCAATGGGACGAGAGGCTTGCCATAAGCTAGGTGAACCTGCTGGCAGCCAACACATGAGCCGTCGGGGATTGAACTCAGCACGCCTAACAGGCGCATGCCATTGAACACCCGAGAAGCTCACAGCAGCTCGCCATGAGACTGCTGGATCTACCGGCGGCCACCATTAAGAATGCTAGCATTCTCTATCCCTACCACGATAGTCCCCAACCACCCTTTACGATGGTGATGCCCACGCAACATGTGCACTGGTGCACGTAGCCAAAGCTACTTGGCCCAGCCCAACCATGGCACGTCAGAGGCGGCGACGGCCACCATGTGGACCGCTAGCCTTGTTTGTCATTGATGGAGTGTTTGGTGGGTAGAGACTGCACGACGGGCAATGGACCTCCCTCGCAGCCACCACGAGCAAGCATGCAATGCCAGTCCACTTGAACTGTTGGCAGTCTTTGTCGCTAGCATGTCGTTCCACAACCCAGCCAGCCCCTCAGTCATGCAAGCAGGCAAATTTCCCTCAGTGCACCTTGCTGCCCACACGGAGCACCACCTTGGCCCAAGATCTCTCACGGGCATGTGAGATCTTGCGCGGCCACCCATGGGAGACTAGCCTTGGGCTCCGACTCCGACGGAGTCGGAATCACCAATTCCGAACTCCGACTCCGACCAGAGTCGGAACCGGAAAATACTCCGACTCCGACTCCGATCGGAGTTCGGAGTTCCAATCGGAATTCCGATGAATTTCGGTCGGAATCGGGCTCCGACCTCCGTCCCCATCCGATTCCGATGTATTTGGACCTCATTCGACCAATTCCGAGCCCTAAAAAAAAAAAATAAAGATATAATACATATTACATCTTTCACAAACTCCTACACAATTGTTCAAAACATTGATAATAGTTTAGACAATCCATTTCAAACATCTTCCAATATAAAAATAAAAACATCTTCAATACAGAGGTGCTCGGATCCAAAACATCTTCCAAAACATCGTGGTTTGTCGTTGGTGATACCTGAAATTAAATAAAAAGTTACAATCAATAAAAAGAAAAAAAATGATTCAAAAAATTTATTATTGCTAAAAATAAAATTTGACTGCGTATTTCTCACCAATAAATTTAAACGGAGTTTATCAACTTAGCCACACTCCAAGTATCAGTCATCAGCAAGTATGCTAGGGTTCACAATTATATCTATGAAATCATAAAAAGTATAAGTTTAATAGATTTATGAAATCATAAAAAGATTTAAATAAATTAATTCAAATACTCAAATAAAGTTACCCGATTCAAGCTTATAGCTATCAGCATCAAAGCCAATGGTATCTAGTCCAATGGGCGTATCACTTAACCAATTCTGTGTGCAAACGAGGGCCTCCATAGTTGACGGTGACAATGAACTCCGGTAAGGATCTAATACTCGACCTCCAGTGCTAAATGCAGACTCAGAGGCAACCGTAGTGATAGAAATGGCCAGCACATCTCGGGCAAGAAGAGAAAGGATCTGATACTTGGTGGAATTAACCTTCCACCAATTTAATAGCTGAAATGCATCGCTAGGTGCCTCGACCTCTTCCATAAAATACCGTTCAATCTCAGAAGTACACTACATAATATTCCTCTTTGCAACGAGTTGATGATATTGATTCACAATATTGTAACCTCGACGTGGTGGATGTAATGAGTCATCTGAGCTACGGTCATCGAAGCGAGGTGTCGGAATCGAGTGTGAGGTGCCCGCTGCGGATGAAGGCTGACCACTATTGTTATAGTGGGAATATAAGTCATCAAGATCCCTTTTAAGCGTTGTAATAAACCGTGCAGCCGTCACTGCCCCCATTGTGGAATTTGCCCAAAATTCTATTAAGGCCAACTTATATCGGGGGTCAAGGATCACAGCCACAAAAAGTAATCTATTTATTTTCTCAACATCCCCCCAATATTTATCATATTTGGCCTGCATCCTCATAGCCATACCAGATAATAGTCCGCATCGATCAGTACTACCTTCTTGCAAGTGGTAGTGAAGCTCTGAAAGCTCGCTAAAGAACAAGTTTGCAGTTGTATATGCGGATCCAGATATCCGCACAGTCATATCATAAAAAACTTGTAAAAATCTCACAAAGTGCCCCACACTAGTCCAGTCATGTGTGTCTGGCGCACCAAGCCCCTTTCCTGCAGGCTCCAACAAAGCATACTTAAGCCCCCCATCCTCGACCTCCATCCGCTCGAATGCTTTTTGGTACTTTTGTGCCACATCTAACATAAGGTATGTCGAGTTCCATCGAGTCGGAACATCCAAGCACAATGTCTTAGAACATGAAATCCCAAGCTGGCTTGCTATTGCCTTGAACTTGGACAGCCTTTGAGGGGAAGCTCTCACATACCGCACAATATTGCGAACTCTGGTAATGGAATCATCAACCTCTTTTAACCCCTCCTGGACAATCAGGTTCAGGATATGAGCACAACATCGAACATGAATAAATTTGTGGTTGCGGATGACATCAGCTTTCACACTCGTATTCCTCTTGAACCATTCAATTGCAGTGTCATTGGCACTGGCATTGTCAACTGCAATACATAGAACTTTTTGAATTCCCCAATCTTTTAAACAATCATCCATCAGTGCCCCTATTGATGCTCCCTTATGATCAATAATTTCTTTGAACCCAATAATCCATTTTCTCAAATTCCACTCACTGTCGATGTAGTGTGCTATGATACACATGTAGGATATGTTCTGTATGGAAGTCCATGTGTCAGTAGTAAATGACACTCTCTGACTAGTGGTAGTGAACATCTTCTTCATCTCTGCCTTCTCTTTGGCATGCTTCTTCATACAATCTCGCATAACCGTGTACCGTGATGGCAATGAAAATCGTGGCTCAATAGTCTTGACAAACTTTCGAAAGCCTCTTTTATCGACTGTGGTAAAAGGCATCTCATCTTCAATTATCATCTCTGCAAGCATATCCCTCACCAATTTCTCACTGTATTGAGGGATGACCATTTTCTTAATTTGTGTACCATCAGTGGTCGTAGAAGTTTCGTAACTGAGCTTAGTCTGATCAATGGTCGCCTCTCCCTTCGCCATTTTATATCGCTGGCAACCATGAAGATGAGCTATCAAGACAGATGTGCCTTGCTTCTTTGAATGACATTTACAAAGTTGCCCACAGTGGTGACATCTCGCCTGTGGGTTCTCACGATTACCCAGAATCTTGGTGAAATACTCTCATGTCCAAGACCTTTTTTTAGTAGTTTGTGGTTGAGATGGCGTTGCAGATGGAGGTGGTTCATCCCCAATACCCATCTCCTCCTCCTCATTAAACTCATCCTCATCTTCTATGTCTACTGGAAGTGGGAATTGACTACTTGCACAAGAAGTAGCTGTTCTAGAAGTGGGTCTAGATATCGGTGACGGAATTGTGGCCTGTGGATTCCCTTCCGTCCTTCCACTAGGTGAAGCCTCCATATCTATAATTAAAAAAAAATAAAATTAGATAAGAGGCTGCTGCCTTAAATAGTAATAAAATAAAATAAATACTGAAACGTCTCAACAAGCAGTTCCTCTTGGAGAAACAATATAATATGTCAGTTTATTACACTCTAAAATAATAGGATCTGTCATGATTAATTTTACAGTCTACAAACATGCCAGTGTCTTTTAGAGTGTAATAAACTGACATATTATATTGTTCTAAAGCTATTCCTGGATTATTCTACTATTTATTAATAATAAACAGACAAGTGAGCAGATCCTGTTGGAGAAACAACAACAATAATACACTTCCATTCTGGAAGAGGAACATCTTCAAAAGAAAGATATGAACTACTTTGTTAGATAACTGCATTTCACTGGCCCTATGATTTTATCCCACCATTTCATTACAATTTAATTCTGTGACCCACAAGAATGAGAGGGCGGGAGGGAGGGATGGAGGTAGAGAGGAAATCACAATGCATCTTGCTTAGCAAGAACAGAGTGAAGGGAGAGTCACATCAACCATCAAACTTGCATGCAATATATAAACGTTGCTACACCATGCTATTACTCGAATTGGAGTTGTCTCCAAATTCAAACAAAACCTTGACCCAAATCCACCCCAAACCCTATCTATTACCTGGCCCTAGAAGTTATATTTGAACAATTTAATTATTGCAATATGAAAAAAAGTACACTTGAATATATTAGGGATGAAGTTACTATAAATCTTGAAGGTCAAAGTTATCTCCTTCAACTGGACCATAGTTCAAATAATCTAGTTTGCTTCCTACATCTAACTTTCATTTCAGCTTGCTCATTTTTTTCACATGAAGAATGACAACTCAATCATAGAATATAATCAACTTGACGACACAAGTGTCCAATCAAATAGACGATGAAAATTAGCCATAGTGCTTTCTTTAATTTGTCACCCGTCAATCCAATACCCATTTCACAACAACAAAAATTCCACGGCTAAAAAGTGGTAGATACTGCGAGTATATGACCAAATTATCATGTGATTAAGGAGGAAGAACTATAGTCATTCCCTTTTCACTTTTATTACTAGGTTCTTGTGTAACTATCAACCTGGTGCACGCTTATGCTTATTGAAGTTCTTGGATGTTAAAAATAAACTCTATGCACCTTTCAGCCATTGTTTACAAATACCCATTCATCTACAAGAGTTAGTATTAGTAATTATGGCATGTATATGTACTGGCTTTCTTCTCACTTCAATTTATCATTTCTATTACTAGGTAAGGAGGTGAACTCAAAGACAAAGGAAGTGCATCAGAGCTACAGCTAAGGATGCTTGACACCATCAAAGATTCAAAATTCCTAATATTGACGGTGAAAAAACAGAAAACCAGAAACCTCACATATAACTCATCAACCGGTCAAGGCACCATAGTAACTCATATACCTGAGGGAATTTCATTTTTCATATCAATCAATTCTCACAACACTCCATAAAACAACCAAACGTCAAATTACAAGGGGGCTAGAATTAAAAAATTCAGAGAATTTGGCCACAATCCACATATTCCAATTCCCAACCCGAAAAGCAAGACTATAACTGAGGAGAATAAATATGAGAATAAATAAGATAAATAAAATACTAACCCTAGGTTCCTAATTTCACTGATTTTGTACTGAGGAGTGAGGCGTTGTGCCGTGGGCAGCGGCACTGTGATTCGGTGAAGACGGCGTCGTGGGCAGCGCCGTAGCGGCACAGTTTTGAATGAAGAACAGAGCAACGACGGTGAGCGAATGCTGCCGCTCAGCAAGGGAAGAAGAAGAAGAAGAAGAAGAAAGGGGCGGCTATGGGCTAAGTGGCTAACTCGCAGAGCAACGAAATGAAGAACAGAAGAAGAAAGGGGCACTGGGCAGTGTGTTTAGGCCTTAGGGGTGTGCAAACGACGTTGTTCCTATTTCTAGGAACGTCGTCGTTTAAGTTACGAGCGAAAAAAAACACAGATTCAAAACGAAGTCATTTTGAATCTATGTTTTTTATTTAAAAAAGTCAGAGTTCGGAGCACATCTAGCTCCGAACTCCGACTCCGAATCCGACACCATTTTCGGAGTGCCTCCGATTCCGACTCCGTGTTCCAAAAATTCCGACTCCGATGGAATCGGAATCAGAACGGAGTTTGGTCGGAGTCAGAATTTTCGGAAATTTGCACACCCCTATGGGCGACAACCACCTCCACGGCAACTTGCTCCACAACCACATGCTCCTTGCCGAACATCTCGACGTGCCACAACGTCTCAACTTGGCCACTGGCTACACGACCACAACATCTCCACTCATCTACAACGTCTTGACTCGGCCACTACATCTTGATCAGACCCCAGCATCTTGTCTTGGCCTCATAGTCATAGCACCATCCCGAATTGGCCACGTCATTCTGACTCGACCGACTGCTGGTTGTTATTAATAAAAAAAAAATCTAGTTGTACAAATGGATACTTTAGGATGATGGTTCCCATGAGATACAATTTAAATGTAGACGTCATGGACATACTTGCACTCTACGTACAAACTCATGGAGATTTCATTGTTGGTAGTAATCTGATGAAGCCAATCTCCAGGTTAATCTATAAGAATAATGCAAATTGGATGTCAACTGTGGAGATTCTTGATGATGACATTTACCGTGTTGGGTAAAATAACTTCAATCTTTACACTGTCTGAAAAAATAGCAATGGTATTACTGATGGAGAAAGAGGCCATCTTAAAATAGTTGGCAAGTGTCACCTTGGAGAATTTTTCAATCAGTTTTGGCATGGGAACCTGTGAGAACACGGCTTCTCGGCCAACAACTCCTCAACAATGGGGTTATGCAGAAACAAAGCCGTCGGCCACCACAACTTACTCGACCCATAAGTTCCTCAACCTAGCGACTTCCTTTACTACTAAAGTGTTCAAAGGCAGAATACTTCCCCCAACGGTAAAAATAAATAAAAATATTGAAGAGAAATAAGGAAAAAAAAGAACAAGGAAGAGAAGAAAACAACAACTAGTGGCCATCAATTTCAGTTAAATAGAGATTGTCTACAATGGCTAAAATGCCCCTGTTTATCTCCCTCAAAACTTGTGTGCATTTTATTTTTACTAACAACAATTTATTCATGTAGTGCAGAACACTGGCTACACCGCCACACTTGGATAACGTTTGGACGTCTCGATATGTCTCAATCGGAATAAATTGCTTGGCACTCACATGGACATGGACAAGCGCCTATCCTACTTACCCTCCCCATGAGGGTCAATAAGTGGGTCAAGCCTCCTTGGTGGCCCAACCTCCCTCACGGCAAGGTGCGGGTCTAGCTCTAGCCTACCTCAACATTTACCTTCCTTATGGCATCAATAGGTGGGTGGAGGTTCAGTCTCAAACTGCCCATCTGACCTCCTGATTGAGCTGAGATATTGCATATTTTAACTATTTAAAACCAATGTATTTTAAATTCCTCATGACATTATTATTGGTTTTAGATGGAAAAATAGTTAATAAGCATAAATTCGAGTTGTGATTTTTAATTGATTAATATCATATTTATGCTTAATTTTATAACTATGATATAATTGGGCAATATCTCTTCAAATATATAACATAATTTTGATATTTATTTTTGAATGTTATTTCTTTCTTCATATTTTCAGCTTGAATAAAATTCAAATGGGATCCAGTTGGAACTATTTGATGTTGGCTAAAATGTCTTGATTTGGATTGGTGAGAGTTGCACAAGAAAAGAAATAAAAAAAGGGTGGTTGGATTAGAAAGAAATTAGAGGTTCCATGTGCTTGGTTTGAGGTGTAGAATCGGTGGAATTTTAATTCTCTATACGAAGAGCCGTGCTTGACTTGTAGAGTGACAAAGTTTGTGGAGTTGATTGTGAGAATTTCGGCTGGAGTGAATTGGGAGTGGGGGAGAACACACACATAGAATTTTACTCTGCACTTGAAGCTGCAGCAGAAGTTTTTTTTCATTTCGGACTTGAGTTTACGTTGGTTTAATTTTTTTTTTCTATTTTCATTTCAGACCTGATAAAGGGCAGTTTGAGATTTATTTTTTTGCTTCTTGTTGTTCTTTCTTTTGTCATTTACGTTAGAATGCATTAAGCTTATATTACTTTGTTATTTGTTTCCAGCATCCTTATTTACGTACTGTTTTTTTTTTAATTGTAGAACTGTGCTGTTTTTATTCTTCTTATCTTTGCTTTAGTTTGGCTTATAGTGTTCTTGCCACACTTTAGTCGGCTAGTTTGCGATATTTTTTTTATTTGTTTTTAGTTAACTTTACGTTGGTTCTAAGGGATGTTAGTTGGCTAGATTTTATTTTTTTTCTTAGATTTACGGATAGAGTGTAGACGGAAGTTAATTTCTAGCTTCATTTTATTTTTAGTTTTATTCTTTACGTTGGGATTTCTTTAGAGAAGCAGGAGAAATCAATTTAATGGTTCTCTTCTTTAGCTTATGCAGTAGAATTCCAGACCAAACGGAGTTACAATTTTTTTTTCTTCATTTCCGAGTTTCCATTTGTGGCTCGTTTATTGTTTTATTTCCTGTTAGTTTAGACACATGCAGTAGCTTTCTTTATTTTCCTTTTCGGGTACAAGCCATTGAGTCGGCAATTTCAATTTCTATTTTATTTTTCATTTTTACTGAACCATTCGGCAGCTTCAGCTTTTATTTTCATTCTAGTTTTCTTTGGTTCCAGACCTTGTTAAATACGGCGAGTTATTTTATTTTTTTTACGTTGTTGTTCTTATTTGGTTCATGTTTCATTTTTATGTTGGATACAATTTTTTTTTTATTCTTACTGTTCTTATTCTCAGTTTACATTTCCTTGTTCCGTTCAGCATTTTAATTGCTTTTCAGTTCAGCGTTTCTTTTCTTTCGGATACTTTTCTCTTTTATTTTCTTTGGAGTAGAGCATCTTTATTTATTTGTTATCTCTCTTTCATTTTATGTTCTTGTGCTATTTTTGTGTATTTTATTTTTGTTATAAATAATGTTTATTTAATTTTCATAACTTTGTGTTGAATCTTTAATTTGGGGTTTTATTTTCAATATTCAGTGCATGTTTTGTCATTTACTTTCTAATCTAGTTTAAATTCTTAATTTAGTTTTATTAATTTCTGAATTTAATCTATTAGTCATTTACATTCCAATCCGACAATCAAAAATCTAAAAACATGAATCTAGTCCATGACTAGTAACCTTTCCATTCATTGCACATTCCATCTGTTTGTTTTTCTCTTTGTGAAGTTTTTCACACTTTTTCAACGAGTTTAATTTTTGAGTAACTTTCCCTGAGGAGACGATCTAGGAATTTATTCCTAATTATTACACGACATCCTCCTGCACTTGGGAGAGCATTAGTGCTACTCATTTTTGAGTGAGTCACCTCCCTATGAGACACAAAGCGGCGGGCTTAGCCTCCAAGCAGCTCGATCTCTCTCAAGGGGAGTGCGGGTCCGGCCTATTGGTTGCCCGATGACTTACCTTGGCCTTCATCACAGTGAAGTGCAGGACCAGCTCCAGCCTATCCTAGCACTTACTTTCCCTGCAATGTCAACAGGCGGGTGCGGGTTCAATCTCAAACTGCCCATTTTACCTCCTCGTGAGGCTCAAAAAGTTGAGTCTAGTCTTTAGATAGCTCGACCTCTCTCACGGCAGAGTGCAAGTCCAGCCAATTGGCTACCTAATGACTTATCCCGACCTCCTTCCGTGGGGCTCAAAGAGGCGGGTTTCCAAGCTACTTGGCCTCTCCCATGGCGGAGTGCAGGTTTATTAGCCATTGGATGTTTGACAACTTACCTTCCCCATAGGCATCAATAAGCTGTTCCAACCCCCCTGGCGGCCAGACCTTCGTCACGGTGAAGTGCGGGACTGGCTAACCAATCCCAACACTTACCTTCCTTGTGGCGTCAATATGCGGGTGCAAGTTCAGTCTTAAACTGCTCGTCTTACCTCCCCATGAGATACAAAAGGGTGAGCTTAGCGTTTTGGTAGCTCAATCTCTCTCACAGAGGTGTACGGGTCTAGCCTATTGGCTGCTCGGCGACTTACGCTGACCTCGATCACTGCGAAGTGCGGGTCCAGTTTCACAGTTGCCCGACGCCTTACCTCCCCATGAGGATTAAAGATGCGAGTCTTGCCTAAGGCGACTTGACATCTCTCATGAAGGAGCGTAGGTGCAGTCATCCTATTGCCCAACACTTTCTCTTGGGACATGATCTCCTACAATAGAATGCTAAACAGATAATATCTCAGACCCTTGCCACACTCCATCTCCATCGAATGAAATGCCAAATGAGTAATGCCTCAGACTTTCATCACACTTCATCAAACGAGATGCCAAATGAGCAACGCCTTTGCCTCACTCCAGCAAGAGAATTCAAGTTTGCAAATTTTGCACTCGTAATTGGAGATTGTTTACACTAACCAGTTTGACTTTTGCGTCACTGTCAAGCATCTCTTATTTACCCCTCATAAGACTCAAAGAGGCGGGTTTGGTCTCCAGGCTCTTCGACCTCTCACACTGCGAAGTGCGGGTTCGGTTTTTTGATTGCCCGACATTACTCCAGGGAACACATCTCCTCTAGCAAATGCCAAATGTAAGACCTTCACCACACTCCAGAACGACAATTCAAGTTTTTGAATTTCACGCTCGTGATTGAGGATTATTTACACTAACTGGTTTGACTTTTACAGCATTGTCAAGCATCTCTTATTTACCTCCCCGAGAGACTCAAAGAGATGGGTTTGTTCTCCAGGCTGTCTGACCTCTCTCACAGCGGAGTATGAGTTTAGTCTTTCAACTGCCCTACATTACTCTTGAGATGACATCTCCTTTAGCAAATACTAAGTGTTTAAACTCGTGCCACAACCGCCTCGTTCGTGCTATCTTTGAGAATGAGTAAACAAGCAGTAAAGGTTAGGGACTGCCCGGCCCCCCAACTACCTAACCGGAGGGCAAGACACCTTATTGCCTAACCTTCGCACTCTAAGACGAGCTCCGCGCTTGCACCTAATGTAGAGTGCGGGTTCAGTTTTTTGATTGCCAGACATTACTCTAGGGAGCGCATCTCCTCCAGCAAACGTCGAATGTGAGACCTTCACCACACTCTAGAACGACAATTCAAGTTTGTGAATTTCACGCTTGTGATTGAGGATTATTTACACTAACTGGTTTGACTTTTACAGCACTATCAAGCATCTCCTATTTAACTCCTTGTGAGACTCAAAGAGATGGGTTTGGTCTCCAGGTTGTCCAATTCTCTCACAGCCGAGTATGAGTTCAGTCTTTCAACTGCCTGACATTACTCTTTAGACAACATCTCCTTCACCAAATACCGAGTGTTTAAACTTGTGCCACAACTGCCTCGTTCAGATTATTTTCGAGAACGAGTCAACAAGCGGGAAAGGTTAGGGACTACCTGGCCCCCCAGGCACCTAGCTGGTGGGCAAGACACCTGATTGCTCGACTTTCGCGCTCTAAGATGAGCTCTGTGCTGGCACCTAATGTGGAATGTGGGTTCGGTTTTTTGATTGACCCACATTACTCCAGGGAGTGCATCTCCTCTAGCAAACGCCGAATGTGAAACCTTCACCACACTCCAGAATGACGATTCAAGTTTGTGAATTTCATGATCATGATTGAGGATTATTTACACTAACTGGTTTAACTTTTAGAGCATTGTCAAGCATCTCATATTTACCTCCCTGTGAGACTCAAAGAGATAGGTTTGGTCTCCAAGCTGTTTGACCTCTCTCATGGCAGAATATGAGTTCAATCTTTCAACTGCCCAACATTACTCTTGAGATGATGTCTCTTTCAACAAATACTAAGTGTTTAAACTCATGCTACAATTGCCTCGTTCGGGTTATCTTCAAGAACGAGTCAACAGGCGGGAAAGGTTATGCCTGGCCCTCCAGGTGCTTAACCGGAGGGCAAGATACTTGATTGCCTGACCTTCTAGCTCTAAGACGATCTCCGTGCTCACACCTAATACAGTCGAGCTAGTCTCCCTCTTATCTTGTGAAGATGAGCTTTGCATTCACACGTAACTCGGTCAAGCCTATCTCCCTCTTAGCCTCCTGCTTATCTCGTAAAGACGAGGTTTGCACTCACAACTAATGCTGTTGAGCCTATTTCCCACTTATCTCGTGAAGATGAGCTCTGCGCTCACACCTAACGCTGGCTATCCTATTTCCCGCTTAGCCTCCTGCTTATCTCACCAAAACGAGCTTTGGCTCGTATTTAATGCGATATAGCGCATCTTCAGCTTAGCTTCTTGCTTGAAAATCTTCATCGCTTAATGTAAGCGAAGCGGATAACCAGGGACTTGCTCTCGAAATTTATTCCTCTACGAACTTTGGCGGATTATTTTGATTGCATATTTCATCTTTAAAGATTCTCAAGGTCTTTTTTTTTTTGGAGCAAATTGCCCTTTAGAATTGCAGGCAACTAGAATGGATAAAATATACTAAGCCCATAGTGTTTTCTAGGCCCAGCCCAAGGTGGGAGGTCTTATTAGGAGGGAAGAAAGAGAGAGGGAAGGAGGGGACAAAAGGCCGAGGGATGACAGAGTGTCAGGAAGAAAAGATGAGATGTGATATAAAGGAAAGGGGATGAGACATAAGAGAATGAGGGACAAAAGATAAAAGGGAGTGAACCAGACGACTTCAGGGACTTTTGGCCAGACTTTTCTTGAGGGGCTTCAAGGAGATGACTTCTTGGTCAAATTTAGTCTTCTTGTCTAAATTTAGTAACCAAATATAGTCTTCTTGTCTAACTCTATCCTTATCCTCCACTTAGCTTCACTTTCTTGGTCAAATTTATTACTCATAAGCATTTTCTTTGCCAAGTTTCCCATGCTGCTTGAATTTTGGTGACTTTGGTCGCCCATAGCCATTTCTCATATTACTTAGTCATTTCTCTAACCATACCCAAAATTTTACATCCCACCCTGCCATGTTTTATTGTACCACATCTAAAACAAAGTAGAGGCAATCTCTCATATTGGAACAAGATCCACCTCATTTTCCTTCCATTATCAACTTCCTCCCCTTCTTGAAAGGTTTTGATATGTCTACTTCTACTTTTACTCTCAAGTAATTTTCCCTTCTGATCCTTAGTTCATTTACATTGATACATACCACCTTTCAAATTGATGAGGCTGGCTGCTCCCCCACAAGTTTGTTCGTGCACCCTAATGAAGTAACTTGATATGAACTTGTGGGATTGAAATCCATTGAAACCACAATTAATTTGAAAACCAACCCAAGAAAGCCAAAATCAAGCCAATGAAAAATCTAGATCCGATGAAAACTCATTTCAAAAACCTAGATCCGACGATCTAGATCCAATGAAAACTTGTTTCAAGAACCTAGATTATATAGAAGAACGCCACAAAGGTTGTGTTGCATTTGATAAGTTCAAAACTTGAGTGAAGAACAAGAGAAGTAAAACTCAACTCACAAGAAAATATTCATAAATTGTCTAACCTAAACAAGGTGCGGCTACAAGGGGTTTAAATAACCCTTACCAAAACATAACCCTAGCCAAAAATCCAATTCCCAAAGTACCCTATGGCCGGCACCCCTTAGTGCTTCTAATAATAAACCCTAGTTCATAAAATAACTTCCCTAAAAAACCCTTGGCCGAAAATACAAGACTTTTCCAAAATCCTAACTCATCAAAATAAGACATATGTGAGCTGAACATTCTCAAGCCCAATTATTTTATACTAATTCCTATAACTAATAAAATAAGCCCTTAAACAAGTCAAAAGCCTTCAATCACATAAATATAATAATAGGCCCAATTAAGAAACCCTAAATTATGTTGCCCACTTCTATAGCTTGTATTACATGGATCAAAAATGGTTCTTTTTCTTTCAAGCCCATCTTGAATGTTGAAGTCTTGCTTTCATCCCAAGTGGATTGCACCGATCCTTTCATTGTTTCCTTGATCTTCGTCGTTGTTGACCTTGTAACTAACCCATCTGGAACTTGTAAATGATCTTTAAGACTCGGTCCACTTTGGTACCATAATTCCCCCTCTTTTCAAAAGAATTCGACCTCGAATTTTCGTTTACATCAAAAGGAGAAAGATATGAAATATTGAAAGTAGCAAAAACATTATACTCACCTGGAAGATCTACTTTATATGCATTTTCATTAATTTTCTCAATGGGTAACTCTCCCTTCTTTTGTCCATCCAAGCTACTCATTTCATCAATAGGTAAATGCATTAAATCTAAATGAGTAAACGGATTAAAGCCATAAACAATTTCAAAGGGTGAAAATTTAGTAGAGGAATGAACGCTCTAATTATATGTAAACTCAATAAATGGCAAATGATACTCCAAAAAATGTTCATGCAACATATCTAAAGTCTTCCTTACAACAACATGACCCAACAAACCACCTCCATGTACTACACATACAAGCAACTCATGCATGAAACTATTAGGCATGAAAAGTCTATTCTCTCTAAACAAGTACTCATTTAGTCTATAGGACTTACCAAATGATGCCTTTTCACATGCTCCATACACACTAGCAAAGTCATCACCATTAGCATACAAATCCTTAACATATTCAAATCCCAATAACTTTGCAATTAAAATAAAAACAAGGGCATACCTTCTTAATAATAAATCAACCTCAATATGTTCCTTACCTTATCCCTTCAAGTGCTTCAAGGACTCATGTTTGGTATGTATGAAAAATTCTTTTGGCCAAAGATAATGTTGCCAAGTCTCCAATGCTGTCACAAAATCAATTTGATGCTTTATTTCTCTAATAGGTGGCAATCCACTAAGCACATCGCTAGGCAATACGACATCATATCCCTGCAATAAAGAGACAACAACAGTAAGTAAAGATTCATCAAGTTCGTTAGTATTAAAACTCGCTTTAGTATAAAAACTCACTTTTATCTTTCATTTTCTCTCTGCAAGCACTCTTTCTTTTTTCTCTCGTGGCTCCACTCTTTTTTCTTTACTCTCAGCCACCTTTCTATTTTCTTTTTCACTCTTTCTTTTTTGCTTAATCTCAATTGCACTCTTTCTTTTTTGATCAACTTTACTTTTCAGTTTCAGTTGGTCCCCATGGACCTGTTTTGAAGTTAAAGGAGTAAGTTTGATTATTTTTCCCTACTTTAAAAAACTCTACAGGTTTCTGAACCCTTCATGAATCACCCCCTATCATATTGCCAAGACCTTCCCAATAAAATATGGCCAGCATACACAGGCACAACATCACAAAGCACCTCATCACTATACCTTCCAATGGTAAAAGCCACCAAAACTTGCTTATTGACCTTGACCTCCCTACATTCATTCAACTACTGTAGCTTATAAGGTCTAGGATGCTTCAGTAAAGGTAAATCCAACTTCTCAACTAGGGTGGTACTAGTTACATTGGTGCAACTTCCCCATCAATAATCATACGATACACCTTGTTGCTTATATAACATCTAGTATGAAATATGTTCTCTCTCTACTGCTCTGTATCATCTGTCTTAATTTTTGTATTGAGAGCACGCTTGGTTGGCAACAAGAGACTCACTTGTTACGGGGTATTCCACTCCATCATCATCACTATCATCAACCAAATTGGGCATCTCACCACAATCACCCTCACTCTCAGTCATCACCTCCTCATTGTCACGCATAATCATCACCCGCTTATTTGGATATTGAAATGTGAAGTGCCCTAAACCCAAATATTTAAAACATTTAATATCCCTATTCCTTGAAGTTTGGAATTCTACCTTGGGTTTTTTCGTGTTACTTCCCTCATCTTTTCCCTTAGGTGGTTCGATTTTCCCGTTTGCTATAGCTCAATCATCTTTATCCTACTTTGGTTTCTAAGGGATGCTAGAAATCGAAGTATACCATGCTGTCCCATTTCTTTTTAACTGCTTTTCCACCTTCATAGCCATGTGCATCATGTCCTCTATCTTCACATAATGCTACAACTCAACTACATTGGCTATCTCCCTATTCAAACCACATAAAAATCTAGCCATAGTGGCCTCCCGATTCTCCTTTACATTAGCTCGAATCATAGCCATCTCCATCTCCTTATGATAATCCTCAACACTTCTAGACCTCTATATAACGTTTTGTAATTTTTGGTAGATGTCTCTATAGTAGTGGCTAGGTACAAATCTCCGCCTCATGAGAGCTTTCAACTCACCCCATATTTCTACAGACCTCTTATGATTCCTCCTCCTATTGGTCACTAATTGATCCCACAAAATAATTTCCTAATCAGTGAACTCAATTACCGCCAACTTCACATTCTTCTCCTCTGAATAATTATGACAATCAAACATCAACTCTATTTTCTTCTCCAACTCTAAATAAGTTTTAGGGTCATTTCTACCTTTAAAAAATGGTATTTTCATTTTGATACTCCCTCGACCCCTTGGATTTCCCCTAAATCCTCTTCTACGCCTAACTCATCTATGTCTACCCATTCCACCCATCCCAACTTCAGATGCTAAGTCTTCCTCATTCTCATACTCATTTTCAATATTAGGCTCACGCCTCCTCGTGTCTCTCTCACCATGCAGATTTCTAATCACTTTATCTTGTTGATATATCATATCTCTCACTTCCCCCCAACACCAAATTTAATCGTTCAAACTGTTGTTGCATAGCTTGCAACACAAAGTTATCTGCCACCCTCTTTGGTGATGAGTCACTCTTATGAGACATCATAATGCGCTGCATAAAAAGATTGTCAATGGTAAAAACCTCCCATACTCCCTTACGTGTTTACACGCAAATAATAACACTCTACTCGTGTTTTACTCTTAAATTGACTTTTTTCCAATAATAGTCTCATAGTCTCTTGTCTCTTATCTCAATAGTTTTCTTGCTCAAGTTCTTTAAAAACTAGTTGAACTAAATCAAGACTTAACCTTATATTATTCCAACCAGCAATAAATCCAATAAATAAGAACAAGAAACAAGAAAAGAATAAAATGACACGAGACTCAAAGAATTTGTACGAGAGAAAGAGTAATTACAAAACAATATACCAACTGGAATGATGTATTCGGCCCATTTGATGAGAAAGCTCAATCAACAAATTTCTTTTTTTCTCTTTTGTTGTAACTATGTAGCAACATTTGAATATGCTACATTTTCTTTTCTTTTCTTTTTTCCTTTATTTTTTCAAACTTTTTTTCTTTTCTTTTCTTTACTTTTCACTAACTGAATAAACACGGGAAAATCGAAAACGATATTGAATTCAAACTTGGAACAAACACAAATCTAAATTCTTGAATAATAAGCATAGGTATTCAATTATGAAAATCAAACAAATGAATTTAAACACACAAAAATTGACAAGGAATTAGAAGGGAATGAATGAAACGACACTCCAATCACTTGACAAATTCAAAGATGTAAGAAGCCCTAGAATTTTGAAACCCTATGACCAAGAATTTCAACAACCCTAATGATGCAATTCGGCCAAACACAAAAAAACCCTAAGGCAAGGAAATTTTGACAGTCCCCCCCCCCCCCCTTTTTTGTTGATAAGTAGTGCAAGAATTAAAAGATAGAATTAAACCTAATTGGAAACTGGGATCTGAACACCAAATGATATGAACCCGTAGGATTGAAATCCCTTGAACTCACAATCAATTTGAAAACCAATCCAAAAAAGCCAAAATCAAGCTAATGGAAAATCTAGACCTAATGAAAACTTGTTTCAAGAACCTAGATTCGATGATCTAGACCTGATGAAAACTTGTTTCAAGAACCTAGATTACAGGGAAGAATGCCACAAATGTTGTGTTGCCTTTGATAAGTTCAAAAGTTCATTAAAAAACAAGAGTAAAACTCAACTCACATGAAAATATTCATCTATTGACCAACCTAAACAAGGTGCGGCTACAAGGGGTTTAAATAACCCTTCCCAAAACATAGCCCTAGCAAAAAATCCAATTCCCAAAATACCCTATGGCCGGCGCCCCTTAGTGCTTCTAATAATAAATCCTAGTTCATAAAATAACTTCCCTAAAAAACCCTTGGCCGAAAATACAAGGTCTTTCTAAAACCCTAACTCATCAAAATAAGACATACATGGGCTGAACATCCTCAAGTTTAATTATTCTATACTAATTCCTATAACTAATAAAATAAGTCCTTAAACAAGTCGAAAGCATTCAATCACATAAACATAATAATAGGCCCAATTAAGAAACCCTAAATCATGTAGCCCTTTTCCATAGCTTGTATCACATGGATGAAAACCGATTCTTCTTCTTTCAAGTCCATCTTGAATGTTGGTGTTTTCTAGCTTCATCCTAAATTGATTGCAGCAATTCTTGCATTACTTCCATAATCTTCTTTGTTCTTGACCTTGTAATTGGTACATCTGGAACTTACAAATGATCTTTAAGACTCAATCCGCCTTGGTGCCCATCATAACTACACTCAAAAGGTATCATTTTTCCTTTCAATATCCTTACGTGATATCAACCTCCCTAGCTTTATATTTCGTAGAACACTCTCTTTCTCAAAATTGTATAAAAATCATATTTATCAGTACTTCTCTAAATTGTACACCCCTTCGAGCATCCACACATTTTGCATAGCACTCTAGAGTGTTTTTGTACTGATTTTGGGATCTCCATTGAGCTAGGTGACAAGACACGACCTTTTATTATTATTATTATTATTATTATTATTATTATTATTATTATTATTATTATTATTATTATTATTGTTGTTGTTGTTGTTGTTGTTGTTTCTCTTATCTTTACTTGTAGGACGATAACGTCTAATAATTTATCCTCCATGTGAGAAAGCTTCTTCCGTTTGGTGAGCACTTCTGTCATTATGGTTCCTCAAGCCATACCTTAGGAGACAAGCTTACTGATTTCATGACTGTAACGTCTAATAATTTATCCTTCATGAGAGAAGATTCTCCCGTAGTTTGTTGAGCACTTGTGTCATTCTGGTTCCTCAGGCCATACCCTAGGAGTCAAGCTTGCTGCTTTTAGGATTGTAATGTCTAATAATTCACCCTACATGAGAGAAAGCTTCTCCCATAGTTTGGTGAGCAATTTTGTCATTCTGGTTCCTCAAGCCATACCCCAGGAGACAAGCTTGCCTAGTGGCTAGGGTTGTGTAATTAAACCAATCTGTTTGATAGCCCACTCAATGCCCGCTCAGTTAAACTTAAATAAAATTTGACTTGTGAGAAAAAAAATTTGCATGTGAAAGCAAATATCCACTCGATTAATAAATGACAAATATTCAATTAAACTTGATTCGGCTCGGCTAAGGCTAGTGAAGGTCCACTTGTTTATGCCCGACTCAAATTATGTGACGCCCCCAATCTCCACTTGGGATTTAATAAAGATTGAAGCGTCGGGACATACAGTACAAGGTTACAAATACATGTTCGTGATAGATAACATGCGATGCACCTATCATGTTTCTACCAGTATGTAATACTTGCAGCAAAAAATTTGTTCAATTATAAGTTGTACAAGAATAAACTAAATCCCAAAATACTTTTCATAGCATTAATACATATACTGGTTCAATTTCCATCAAAAGCATAACTTTAAGCTAAAAGAAAAATTGTACTGGAGTAGAAACTCCTTAGTTATAGATGTCTACATAGTCTCCTAACTACAGATCAAGCCGCTTATGTAGCTTGGCTATCAACAACAAAATGACATTAAAAAATTGGAGGACGGTCAATAAATCCTCCTGGCTCAGAATTTTGCTAATCGATCTCGTCGAGGCTTGTTCGTCCTTCTTCATAATGACCTAGTACGACTTCTATCATTTTAGATGGGAATGCTAGTATTGACTACCACGGTGAAATTTTTATAAATCTCAACAAGTTATGCTACTAATCTACCAGTAGTTGACAAAGAATGCATAATAATAAACATGACGTGTATGCATGATTAACATGAGCTTGCTTTTACAAGAAAAATAACATAATCATCATCAAAAGTTCATACTTCATAACATGCTTGCTTTTATAAAAATAATTACATTTATTTTTATTTTTGTTCTTATTCTTACAAAAGTAGGATGCCTCACGGTTCCCTATAGACCGTGTGCTCTTATTGGTTACTGCACCACATCACAGGTCCTTAGACTAGCTGTGAATAGGTTATCAGTATATTTGCTCATGGTAGTTCAAATTAACCATTACCATGAATCTTAGTGGCACCCATTAGCGTTAGGTGCCTTTGACTTCACTCTAGGAATTTTTTGACCACATCCGAAACTTGTTGACTTTTCTTTGTCAACCTAAGGGATTCAACTCTATTTTATACACTCTAGAGTGGAAGTTCTACTAGGATACTCTTTCATCTTAACCTTGGGTTTGCGACAAAAACTTAATTTCATGCTTAACTCATACTTCATGACAGATGAAAACATTATATGACATAAATATTTCAGATATTGATAAGAACATAAAATAAAATGGTTCACTAACGTGGCATTTATTATTTAACATACTAGTATAAACTGAGAAAAAGTTAGAAGCTAACTTACAAACTCCATGAGTCTTATAAGTCGTTGTGGGTTGAAATAAGAGATATACTAAGGTTAGGAATCATGTTATCAAGTGTTATTATAGAGTCTAACACACTTAAAGCACTATTTTCAAATTTGCCCCTTAACTATTCAAAATTTACAAATATACCCCTAACTTTAAATAATTGTAATCTATCCCCAAACTTCACAAAACCCTGCAAACCTCATGTATTTCCTATTCTAAATCAGTTTTTGAACTTACATTTTAGTGAATCACACAACAACTATGAGAAATACCCCAAAGTTGATTCAAAGACATTAACCATTCACCAAGTGTGATTTTAACCTAATTGCATACTGATAATGACTTATATGAAACTAACACTTAATTAGAGTTTAATAACATGTTAACTCATTAGATTCATATCATACATTACTAGATTTGCATCATATAAATTAACAAATACAATCACAATACTACATATCACAAACTGATTTTTAGCATGATATCCTTTACCTTTAACAAAAAATAGAAGAGGAAGAGTTGAGGAAAAACGCTTACCAAATTTAGTGACTAAGAGAAAAGCTACCTAGCTCCCTCCTTCCCTCTTTCTCACACTCGGCTTCTCTCTTGTGCAAGGGTTGAAGTGCTAGTTTGTGCACAAGTGAGGAATGCCAAGTGAGATTGAATGGGGGAGTGACCATGGGAAACAAAAGAGCTAGAGGAATGAGGGGTTGATGGGTTCCATAGGAAAGGGCATGGGTTGTAATGCTCCTTGCTTGTAAAGTTGGATGAGTGATTTGGTGCAATGGATTTGAAGTAAACCAGGTGGCATGAGGGAGGGGCAGCCAGCTTGAGTGAGGAGGTGAGTTTGATGGCTAAAAAGCTAGTGCATAGTAAGGCATGGGGTTGAGCAGGGCATGGATTAGGTTGCTTGCAAGGAGCTAAACTTGTGTTGTGAAAGATATGGCAAACCAAGTAAGTGTAAGGGCGGTTTTGGGGGTTTGTATTTCAAACAAGGGAGGGGCTGAACAGGTAGGTACATGGCTGAAAATGGGCAGGGCATTGTGCTAAAAAAAAGGTGTAAGGCTTTGTAAGAAAAGCATGGTCTTGCTTTGTTTCACACTCATCTATCTTACACATGTACTAAGCTTGATATGTATAAATGAGGCCCAAATGGAGGGTGGTGATGGTGCCATGTGTAAGGTGAGGTTTCCTAGTGATTTCTAGCTAACTCGGGCATTCTACATGGCTTGGTGACAATTGGTTGATGACATGGCGTCTTAGACGCCACAGGATGCTTTCCAATTGGCCCATTTGGCATAAGATTTTTATTGTACTATAAAATCTTAAAATTTCTCACAAATCTAATGGTGTAATTCTTTTTTTTTTTTTTTCTAATTATAATCTTAAATGCCTCAAAAAAATCCAAATAAAAATACGTCGCCATTACAAATCATAATTTGACTATATTTTCAACCGAAATCCTAACTAGTTTTTAATTTATGGATTTTTCCTAAGTTTTCATGGGTTATCCATCATCAAAATTTACTTAGTTTGGATACAAAAACGGTTTCATCTCATCTCATCTAATTATTACAATTTTCACAAATTTCTACACAAAATTTAATAAACAATTCAAAATTTTCAAATCTCAAAACAACAATAATATTAAAAATTAATATTCTAACAATATTTGATTCAACTTTCAAGTTTTATCTCAACTCATCTCATCTCAACTAATTATCCAAACATCATCTAAAGATCATTCATACATTGATGAATGTATATATATATATATATATTAGTTAATAATATAAGTAACGTAACTTTTATAATTATATATAGCATGTAACCTAATTACTTATATTTAGCCACTTATGTCTATATATTAAATAGACTCCATAGCTATATGTTATTTACTTAAATACTTAAGTCATTAAATTATAGTAACTTTTTTATAATTTGTATAATTATTAGTCGGTAGGTCTTAATAATTTTACATACTAATGTGTAGGAACTATGTAGGCTCATATTCCAATTGCTACCTTATGTTACCGCTTTCCCTAAACCGTGATCTTGCAAGAGAGATTGTGGACATATCCAAAAAACAACTCAAGACAACATGTGACAGTGTATCCACCACCTTCACTGCTTCTAGTGGAGGTTCCATCACCTCCACCGGTGGTTTCATTGTTCGCATTTTTGTAAATCCCTTATTTTCATCTTTTTATCAGACGGCATCCTTTTGTAGGACATGGGTAGGGACCAAGAAATTGGTCCTAAATAAACTCATTTTTTCCATCATTTTGCACTTTATTTATTGCTTTGGAGCTTTTGTTAGGGAACCTCACCCTCTCCTCATATATCATCTTTTTAGTTTAATGAAGTTAAGTTGCTTAAAAAAAAGAAAAATGTAGGAACTATATATGAAATGATATATACTATCATATTATGTATATCGTATTTGTAATTTATATAGAAACATAATATATGGTTATTAGGAATAATTATCAACTAGTTAAATATTAGTTATTTATAAAGTTTTGCAATTTTTTAGTTTAATAGAGGATCTATTTGTTAGTTATAAAAATTTCATTAAATTTAGATTTTTTTTATAATTTTGTTAGTTTTTTAATTATTAGATTTTATTAAAAAATAATAAATTAACAACTCCGGTTGAAACTAAATAAAAATAAGATAAAAATCTGGAACTCAACCTTTTTAAGCAGAGCAAAACTCAACAATTAAAGGATTGAGGTCGACTCGACTCAACTGAATTACAGTCCAATCTAAGGATTGGTTCAGGTCGACTTAACTCAACTTGATTACAACCCGTAGTGCAAACCAACACTCTCAGCCCTTCTGTTTAAAGAGAAAGAAGACGTCTTTACATTTAAAAAAGAAGAAGAAAAAGAAGAAGAAGATGAAGATGAAGATGAAGATGAAGGTGAAGATGAAGATGAAAAGAAAAGAAAAGAAAATACAATCAGTTTGAAAAATGCAAACTACTAAAATGGGCCTCTATCTGATGTAAACGTATGTATATATTCATGATCTGTGGTCCATATGTGATATTTCATTTAAGCCCATATCTGATAGTTCATAGTTAAAAAATAAATGATTTGATTGAATTCCACCAACCTTACTATTCCAAATAGAACTTATAACTTGATAAGGTTTCATGAATTGAGGAATTTGTGTATCCCACTATTTTTCAAAGGAAGTGCGCGAGTTTTATACACTCTAAGATTGCAAATACTATTTCTCAATACTCAAGTTGAGTAATGTTAGATACTGTTTTAGGGTGTGCAAATATCATTTATCGTCATCGCTAACATGATAAGATTTAATTTGTAAGAACTTGATTTAGTGGCAACTGTTATGAGGAATATATGGTGGAGGAATAACTTTGCATTTGAAGCTAGGTTTAAATGGCCTGCTGAGCTGTTCTTACAAGCAAAAGATTGTCTAAACACTTTTTTAGAGACAAAAGGAGAAAAAATTGGAGATACAAGGGGAGTAACTGAGTAGAGGAGATATGCAAAGTGAAGGAAACCTGGTAGTGGTTTTGTGAAGGTAAATTGGGACGCTAGTTTGGATTTGGGAAACAAAAGAATGGTGATAGGGATTGTAGTGAGGGATGAAGATGGGGAATTGATGATGTCTCTCTATAAACGGATTAAAGGGATCGGCAACCTTATTGATGCTGAGTTAAATGCTTTTTGGAGGGCCATCCATGTGTGTGCTGAACTGCATTGGCAAAGGGTCATATTCGAAGAGGATGCCTTGGGATTTATACGATCAATTAATAGAAATGAACACTGTTGGGAATGGCATGAACAAATTATAGAAGACATCAAATTATGTTTATACAATAGACAGGCTTGGTTAGTACAATATACAAAAAGAGATAATAATAGAGTAGCTCATACTTTGGCAAAAATGGGTTTAAATGTAGATGATGAGCTTATATGGATGGAAGGGGGGCCCCGGGGGGGGGGGGGGGGATACTCTCCATTGTATTACAGGATAAATTGTGTAATGATTCAGTTTGAGGAAATACAAAATTGATTTCTGTTTCAAAAAAAAAAAATCTTAAATTTCTCTTACAAATAAGTCATGACATGTGAATATAATCTATGTTTTCCATACCGAATTGCAAATAGAACTTTTCAAACCGAAATATAAAATAATAATAATGTCATATATAATTATTTTGACTCTTGTTTTGAGTTTGGTATAAATTTGACTATCTCGAACTTGGGTTTTGATCTGTTGGGACATATTTGACTAACTCATGCTATAGAAATTAAGTAGTCATTGCCTACCTCATTTTTTTTTTTCCTTTTTTCTTGCGGCTTGAGGAGCTGACTTTAGAAAACACAATCTCAAACTTTGCGGCAGCCCTTTAATAAATTAGTTATTTGAAATGGCATCATAGACTTGTGGAATTTCTTGGTCAGGTAGTGTACCTCAACCATAGAAAATTAATGCGTTTCTTTAATTATATATAGACATTAGTTTGGAAGTTTGAATAGCAATCATCCCTACTTTATCGTCTTTAATTATATTTGTTGATGTGCAATATGATATTTTATAATTTTGTATGATGATCATCAAGTATGTATACCTGAAGATGATACAATTTTTTGTAAATAGTGTGAGTTGGAAAGAGACGAACTCATAATGTTGATTTTATCATAATTAAATGTCGTATTTATCTATTTTTAAATTGAATCTTTCGAATTCTTATTTAAATTTGAGAATCTCAAGTAAGAGAATCCAAATTTATAATATTTGCCCGAAATATTTATAGGGATAGTGATATATAATATATCATCCATATATTGGCATTGAATATTTGGTTGCCTTCTTTCTTGAGGTATCCTCCTACTGTAGTGTACAGCCCATGAGCACGATGCTATGTGTTTGAATATTATTAATAAATAAATGTAGTTTGATTGGAGATACTTTCCTTAATTGTCAACACCATGTGGTCATCGAGTTTGAACACAAAAAACCCACCATGCATGGGCTTGAAAATCCCACCTCCCTAGCTACCTATCTCATCTAAAGTCCGGACAGCTATTATATAAGCACAAAATATATGAAAAATGATAAAACAGACGTCACATTTTATAATATTTTACACAATAATGTTTAAAAAAAGGGGTATTTTTGTAAACTATCTTATAAAATACTTATAAAAAATACCCTTATTTTACAACATGTGCTGTGTAAATTGTTGTGAAATATGTTTAGTATATATCATTTCTATAAATATATACATGAAACCTCGTCATTAGTATTCTAAGTTCTAACGGTAAATATGGCAGCAAGCACCCTCCATCTAATCTAAATATGACACATTTTTCAGCTTTAATTTACACCCAAACCTTACTTGATAAATACAAATCCAGGATTACACATTTTACATACAAACTACCACTTGTTCTTTCCCCTAATATTTGGCTGTTAAGATAAAAGTAAAATTGGACACACGATGCAATCTTGATAGTCAAATTTTAGACCTTGTTTAGTTACACAGATGAGATAAGATAAAATAAATGTTAAAAGTTGAATAAAATATTGTTAAAATATAATTTTTTAATATTAATTTTGTTTTGAAATTTGAAAAAATTAAATTATTTTTTATATTTTGTTTGGGACTTTGAAAAAGTTGTGACGATAAAATGAGATGGTTTGTAAAAACAAACTAGGCCTTAATCTAGGGTGGGTGCAAATTGAAAAATATAAGTAGCTTAGGATGCAAGTTGAAATTTTTAGTAATTTTTGGTGCAAGGAAAAAACAGGCGGTGGCTTATGGGTAAAAAGTGCAATTCTCCCATAATTTAAGGCTGACCTTCAGTTCAATGTGAACAACTCAATTAATCATGTTGATAATCGTATACTGAGAAGTCATTATACAGCAGAGACTCATCCTTACCATAATGAAGAAGAAAATAACAGTCTTTACAAAAATAGCAAGGGTTCTTCTGGGCCCACTTGTCGTCAACCGTCACCTTTGTTGCTCTATATATCTTACAAACATCACATTTCTGAACACGAGATTTAATTTGAAATAAGACTATTGGGTAACCAGCTCGGTTGTGCACGTCCTCTGGATGAATTAACCTCATGTCTCTTATCACGATTGAATGCTTGCAGTCTCCCTATAACAAGTAATTTCCCAACCAAAAGAATCATAAGAGCCACGCTAAGATAACAGATAACACCGCAGTTCATCATGCCACAAAAGACAACTAAAAAATCATGTCATAAAATTTCCATGAAGCCCCATTTCTTCCAACCATTGCAAAGCATGGAATCAAAGCATAAAGGACAATAATGTTTTTAACAGAAATCTTACCTGGTGACAGTAGAGATATCCAGCACCAAGTCGAAATCTTAAGTCACAAAACCGTGTCGTGTGCATGTCAACAGCTTTGAACCGAGGCAATTGCAGGCCTGTAACATCTCCAACAATTGCTTTCTGCTTCTGTTGTAATTCCCCAGTTGTAATGCTTTCCCATTTTTTAAGAGCCTCATCCTTAGAGTTTCTGAGCCAGTCAAAGATAGGTTCACTATAATCTATAGCAGAGGGATCCCTCAAATCGTTGAAAAATACATCCTACAAAGAATTAGCATTCTATTAGATTTGGTAACAAATTATCTTGCTTGTGAAAAAAACAAACACTGAATGAATAGGGCAGCTTCTTACTTCTACAAGGAAATATCCAGAAGGATCATGCTGCCCAGCCTTCAGCATCACCTGGTCAGTTGAGCAATAGATCTTATCCCTCAGTTCAGTCAAGGTTTGATGGCCTAGGACCAAAAACTCCTGAGTCTAGAAAACATGTGAAAAAATGTCGATAGTGAATCAGTTGCACGTTCATATATGATTTTTCTATCCATCAATGATCTACTGCAACTATCAGATCTCCTAAATACAGAGAGGTTGCATCATCCTGACTTAAAACCACATACAATCAACAAACAGAGGCCAACATTGACTGTCTTAAAAGTGCTATACCTTCACCCACTTCCGTGAGCTATGATAAACCTCAACACAAAGAACAACTTCTGGATACGGCACAGCACTATGTTCCCCAATGCTTGGTGATTTCACCTGCAGTACATTGTATAAAAGCATTGTTAGAACAAACATTAAACTTCAAATGTTTGAATAATCAGACTCAGCAATTTGATAATATGCTTATGAATAACTCAGTTGTCAGAAAAACATGTACAGGCTTCAGTGGTCAAAGTCAACTAAAATAACCCCTCAACTTCTAATATTTTTTTTAAAAATTCATTCCATTTTACTAATCTCGATTCCATTTTATTGAAACTTTTTTTTAATGACAAGGAACCACACCAAGGCAAAGCCCTTTGAACCCACCCCTAGGAAGTAAACCCAGATACACTACCCCACCCGCCAGAACTGTGTATCAGGTGATCTAGGACAATTCTAGTGCGGAATCGACCCCAAGTTGTCTATCAACAGCTCATACCAAGCACAGCCTTGACCATTAGGCAGCAGCCTGATCAGTCCATTTTATCTAGAACTAGGAGGCAGCATGTACTACTCAATGTGAAGTTTTGAGGGCTGTGATAAGTACGAAACATTATCCAAGCTATATGGACATGCAGACTGAAAGCTGTGCAGGAGGGATTTATTCTCTGTTCAAACCTTTATAAACATTACATAGTATGTCAAAATTAGTAATCTTGTAAGTTCCTTTCATCGTTTTAGAAGGACTATCCACAATTCTTCTCATTTATAGAGAAATTTTTAAAAACTCTTTAACTTTCAGTCAGCTTCGGAAGTCATGTAATCAAAATCTGAAGTCATGCCCACATGTTCATGAATGGTTACCAAAAAGCTTCATTAAAACTTAAACTTCGTCACATCCTGTAACAATTTCACAATAACTATGCATCTTATTCAAATACATCTTAGAATGAAGAAAGTTATAAATAGGTAGAAGACGTCTTTTTTTTTTTTTTTTTATATATAACGGGGGTGGGGGGTTTCAAACCTAGGTTTTCCATTTAGAGAATCAGGCCGTATGCTATCAAGCCATTAGGCTCTTGGCATGGTAGAAGACTATTAATGCTTAAATGAAAAAGATAACTGGCTAGCCTAAGGTCCTCAATGCATTTAAACAACTTTGTTTTTTATTTTTAATTGGCACCAGGTGTCCTGGAGAACGTTCCAACTAATCTCTGGGTACACAGGCCCTTGACAATGAGTTTTCTGCAAGTGTACCATGGGTGATTTAAGGGAAGATTTCCCCAATCCGATGGTCCTAAGAGTGTGAATGTGGAGTTTCAATCCCACAGTTTATACGGCTCAACCCAAAACCACTACGCCACCCCTTGGGGTTGCATTTAAGACAACCATTAAGACAAATAAGTATGTAGACTTTTATGGTTCTATGCATTTAAGACAACCACTAATAAAAACAAGCATGTAGACCTTAAGTTTCAATACCTTTAGGACAATTACTAAGGCAAATAAGTATTTAGACCTTTGTCCTTACAAAATTTGTGAGATGGGAGAGGATGATCCAAAGCTCCATGCATCATAAATTATATTGTGTAGATTAATTCTTAAAGCATCTTCAATCTGGATTTCCATGTACACTCTTCAAGCTACAATTAAATAATAGCATGTTTGCTGATTAATTGACATTTAGAAGAGGCATTTTTCAAGATTACCTTCGTAGCATAACTCGTAAACCTGAGAGATTTCATCCTTTCAGTTCGTTCTGACAAAATAATGGCACTTTCATTTATTTTGCGATCACCACTAGACCAAAACATGAGAGAATTACGGTTAAAAATTCGACTATTGATTAAAATTAAAATTTCCATATAGATGTTTTTTTAAGGTAAATTCCATAGGATATACTGATACAAACTTGAATGAGTGCAGTCTTGCCGCCGCTTTGTCTTCGTCCTGCTTTTGTTTAATTTTTACAAGTTGCTCCACCTTTGCAGTATAACTATCCTGGACAGATGCCAGAAATAGATTAATACATTTGCTCGAAAACAGAAGAAACATACTATATAAGAAGGCAAATGAGGAAATAGTGCACAGAAAAGAATTTAAAACTGCAGAATCACTAAAGAATTTATCAAACCTATATATAGTACCACCCAAGGTTATTCCAAAGATGAATAAATGTAGATGCTAGAACATTATCGTGCTTATATCAGTCATCAAGATGAACCCTTAACCTTTTTCCTTTTTGTAAGTTTTGGTTGGTAAGAATGAAATAAAAGGTAAAAAATACCATAAAGCAGATACAGACATCTTCACTTGAAACTGAAATGGCACGATAGATAAATAGAGAAAAAAATACATTTCGGTATTATACAACTGAATGGAAGAAATATGTAAGTAAGAGACATGGAAAATTGAATATAGCCGCATGGGCAGCATACTTCAATGGCATGGTTATTCACTTCTCTCCTCTTTCTCTTCCTCGAGTGGCTATTTTGAATGCAACCAGTTAGGGAAGGAGAATCACTTTGGATCTCGAATGAAGATAAAAGCTTTTCCCTTCCTGAAAAGCTCTCTGAGCATGCATGCTTATTTCTTGATCTACTGTGAGCATCTTTTTTCCTGGATAAAATATCAAAATAGAATCTACATAACTTTTATAGGTAATGAGGCTCACACACCCATATGGGATTGAACACATAACATCACCCTCTAGCCCTCCTTTATACGTAGAGGAGATGCTATTAGTTCCAAAGACTGTCGCAAGGACATCACAAGAATAACATAACAGATCAGAAATTATGAGGAGATACTAGATGGCCAAGAATATAAGAGTTACCAATCAATTAAAATTGACCATAAGAAAGCTTTGCTGCAAGAAAAACAGAATTTTTCATGTAATGGGACCAGCAGAAATTCATGGAACCATTTCTTTTATATGCTCCATATTATCAACTAAAAGGATCTATCTATATCTGGAATATATAAATCATCCAAAGTACAGCAAGGAAGCCCCCATTAATAAGCTACAGTTAGTGATATGCATTTGTATGAAAACTTGAAAGGAATCAACTTAGATCTTTTTGCAGATCGTGACCTGGGTATCTACTGCTAACTATAGTGTCAGTCAACAGAAACATAAGATGACCACCCAAGATCTTTTGCAAACAGACAATATAAAATGTTTCTAAATCATCAGCAATATTGCAATAAGATGTGCAGCAGAGATGAAATCGTTGAGACAGGGAAATTGGGCAAACAAAGAAAAAGCTTTGCTTAACCATTGGCTATAAGATTTAGCCTTGCTTTCATCAAGTATAGGCATACTCCTCAAGGTCAGAAATTTCCGAGTGTTTAAGAATAATCAAGGTCAGAATATTCTTTTCAATTTGAATTCACAGAAAAAAATTGTCAATTAAAGAAACAGGGAAACAAGGAAAATGCAGCAGGGAGAAATGTGTGTAGGAGGGTAGGGGGAGAAAAGCCTAAACCTATAGAGACTAAGCAGTGAGTCAACAAAGTAAGATAAGGAGAACAACTTGAGACATGCATGGGAAAGAAAAGCTATCTGGCCAAATTTTGATACTATTAAAACAACTAAAGACGATAGTACCATGACAACCCAGCAATGGAATCAATGGAGGGGGTAGGACCCCCTAAAAGAGAATCGAAGGGTTGAAACCAGAAAAAAAATTTTGAAAAAAGAAAAAGAAATGCACATACATAATATGACTCACCCTGCAGTGGCGGCCTGCTCTTCCGAAGGTTGTGAAGAATTTTCGTGGTTCTCTTCACCCTGCTGCAATATTAATAAGAAAAAAATTGTACTTTGAGTTGGGTGCAAATTAACAAATACTAAAACAGCAGCAGAAGCAGGGTACCTGAAATGCTACTTTCATAGCCATATCAACTAATTCTTCTTCACTCAATATTTTAAGCTCATCAACCCTGCATTCATTCATTAATTAGAGTCGCCAGCAATTAAAATGGAGATAAACACACATACACAACGGTACCGTATGTACGTACGAAATATCTTCATCACACGGTTGAGACGAATCTGAACCGCCTAGTTCCGCCTCTAGATTCTGCACAGATGACAGAAACAACGTACCCAACATTTTATTTTATTCTAGGAGCACCAAGAAACTATATTTATGAAGCGATTGGAAAAACCCCAAAAATGTTAGTCCAATAAATAGCCACCTGAAGTTGCAGGAGAAGAGAAGCCTCGAAGTGGGGAACCGAAGAGAGGGGGCTCACAAGGTTGGGGGCGTAAATGGGTCCGCCCCGTGGCATTGAGAGGATTCCATCGCCTTCCTCCACCACCTCTCCTCCTGGGCTTGCCCCTCGCTCCATCGTCTCCATTTATTCCCCTTCGATTGTACAATTACTGCAAAGTGCAAAGTATTGCTGTGAGAGCGTTGGCATGGGTCTTGGGGATTAGAGTAGCGATAGGCTGCCGCCCAGCATAAATTTGTTTTTTTATTTTATATTTTTTTATCATATTTTTTTTATATATTTAAATATCTTTAAACAATAAAAAAACATATTAATTTATTAAAAATCACTTTTTTAATTATTAAATAAAAAAATTAATAAAAAATTAAATATATGAGCAATTAAAATAAAGAGATAAACTCAAGCGATATACTAACATTTTCTTTAAATTAAAAACTCGTGACTCTACATACTCAAAATTTTGATATATTCTATGTAATAATAAAATATTTTAAAAGAAAAATTAATATATAAATATATTAAATCCATCAAATTAATTTTATTTTTATTTTTAATCTTATTATTTTAAAAAACAACAATCTATAAATACATTTAAAGAATAATGCTACATATAGTCGTAAAGTGTATAAGTATTGTGTAGTCGCTTTAAAAAAGAGTGTAGTTCATTATTAAAAAATTAATTTTCTTTTTATATGGATCCTATCTTTATTTATTTTTTCAAAATGATTACGCAATACTTATGACTGTAAATATCATTTTTCATCAAACATATACACATACACAAACATATATCAAATTATAATTGGTGACTGGTGAAGAACTTGATATACACGTTCAAACATATATAAAATTCTAACTCCTTTTCTTTTGTGCTTAACTAACTAAAGCATAAAAATCTAAAAAGTGATACAGGGAGATCCGAGTCCAAATCCGAGATCGATACTCAGTTGACAAATGCGACGTTAAAAGCACTGGACTATTCCGACCTCAAAAAGGTAGAGCCGGAGCCCTAATGGATGTTTCAAGCTTCAAAAGCAGGAAACTAGACTGGCAACACGTCTGTCCAGCATAAACCTTTAAAAGATCAGCATACACATAATTATACTCAGCATATAAATAAAAAAAATTGCAAGCCTAGAAACAGTGTTGATACAGTTAAGCAAAGTCGCAGCCTCTACATATATAATTGAATAGTGTTGATTGGGCTAAAGAATCTCAATTATATGATACAGTTCAATGTTCAATGGTAAAGAAACATAAATGCTCTTATTGGGGGTTGGCTGTGAGCTTGTCTTGATAGAAACATATGTAGAAACAATATTTAAATGTCTTTCTATGTTTGGTAGGGAAAATGTTGTGATTCAAATGTAAACACACTGATCAAACTAATTGACTATCTAGCAAAGAAGTCAATGGAACACTCAAATGTTTTTCTTTAATCATATCTGCTAATATGGAAGATTGTTATCTCTCCCTTTTTATTTCTTTCTTAGGGGAAAAAAATAGGCATAAGAGGTTGACTTGAACGATACATTAAGTGGAGGAAGCCATAATGAGAAGGGTAGATGGTGTGAATTTCAACAAGAGATTGTCATTCTCTACCATTTTATTATGATGTTTTGACAACTGGAGCTCGTATGCATACATTACTTCATTTTTCTTTCTCGTTTAAAAAAAAAAAAAATCTACGATTTGAGATATTTATTGCATTTTCTACAAAAATACGAGATTGTAGTATAGTAGTGAAACAGGAGAAGCCCAGAACATCCCTCATGTCCCCGAAGAGGAAGAGATAAATGAAGAAGATTTTGATAAAATAGTGAAATAACACTTTAAGGATGGTTCGAGAGGCTCTCCGGAGTGGATGCAGTGTATAATTGAGATTTACACACGCTAATAAATCAAATACAGCCGCATCAGTCATCTAATTTTAGAGAAAAGCTTCAAATCGGAACTGGTGTAAACTTCTAATTTACACCGGCCAATAAAATACGGACATGTAAGACTCTCTCACTCACTCACTCACTCACTCTCTCTCTCTCTCTCTCTCTCTCTCTCTCTCTCTCTCCAAACACCCCATTTGGTCTGGTTGCTTCCTCTTCCACTCTCTCTCACGTAGACTTTGTTCGTAGGTAACACCACTGTGGGATGAGAACTTCTCTGGCACTCTCTCTCTCTCTCTCTCTCTCTCTCTCTCTCTCTCCCCAACAGAAGTAGCCGCCAAGATCTCTTCTCAATAGGTCGCATGTTGTTTTGGAACCCACCTTCTTTAGCCAGAGGTCACGAACTCATCGATTTCCCTCCTCAATTTAGAACCCATCTCCCTAATTAATCTCTATAAGTGGTTTAATACTTGGTTATGGTCAATTTTGATACACTTAAATGTTTTCTGAAAACTCTATTTGGTTTCTAGAACCCATCTCCCTAATTAACGTTGTTGGTTAATTTTAATTGGTCTTGTAGGAGTAATGGTTGTTGTGTAAGAATTTTATTTAAATTCTATGTCCTACACACCAATCTTAATAGAGTTTGAAATAGCTCAAAACTTATCAGTTAATAGATGAGTTATAATGGGATAAGAAAACTCCTAAGAGATAAAATTAAAACTCTATATCTCTAATTATAGTCAGACACAAAGTCTGAGATTTCTTGATGGTCAGAAATCTATAAATAGCACTGAGGGGTTAAAGGGTTTTCACCTACAACATCAGAGTGGCTTTTGCCATCGTGAGACACATGAGAGGCAAAGTTGCTAGGGTGATCTCTTTCCCATAGCCAGATCTAATTCTTCATCGAATTGATGGAAAAATATACGCATTTATTTATCACTGTTTATTATTGTAGATCATATAAAATCAAAGATCTGATAATTAATGTTCATATTAAAATATTTAACATGTGGTATCAGAGCTTTAGGTTATAGATTTTTATGATTTTAATAAAATATTGCACATGTTGTATATCACTTTGATATTTATTTTCGGTTGTGAAAGATAAAAACACAGACTGATTCGTACCAATATTATGCATAAACTGCTGCGCCACACATATACATAAAAATTATAATTTTGATTCTGTATATGTAATATTATCGCATTGATATTCGTGAACTGTATATGAAATATATATATATATATATATATATATATATATATATGTGAAATTGCATATGTGAATTTATATGTATTTATGCATATGAAATTGCTCACAATTTTACAAACTCTAAACCGTTTTTGAGATGGAAATCGAATGGGTGTTGCACGGCAGTTTTCCTCGGGTTTGTTTATTTAAAAAAAAAAAAAACTGAAGGAGAGACCGGCGCCATGACGAGGCTGAGATTCTCCTCGCCGGCGTCTCTATAAAGGTGGCAAAGGGCTTTCAAACCCACTGGCCACAGTTCCTACTAATTAAAGGGGGGGGGGGAGAGGAGGTGGACCTCGGCGGCGGGAGGAGGTTGCAAGATGCCATGCCATCTTCTCCTCATCGGCAAGGACCACCATTGAAGATGCCATGAAGCGTGGCATTGTGTGTGCGTGTGTGGAATACGGCACTGTGTGCATATTGAGGGAAGCGGTGCTGTGTGTATATGAGGGAAGAAGAAAAGAAAACTGTAGGGTTTTCTTGTAAAAGGCTAAGTAATTGGGTTTTGGGTCGGGCTCTTAGCTCGGGCCCAGCCCGTTACTTCTTTTCTAATAAGTAAATTACTTGGGCTATAGGCCGAGTTGTAGATTCTGGCCCAGCCCGAGAGAAAAGTAACGGGCCACTTCTGTGGCCAGCCCAATAAAAGAAAAAAAAAAGGTGGGACTGTACAGTAGGTCTGGCCCAGGTCAACACATCCAGGTGACCATAAATTGGGTCTCGATCTGGTTTGCTGAACTGGTCCGATTCAGCCCTTTACCCCGGACCGGTCAGATTAAAATATTTTTTTTTATAAAAAATATTATTTAAAAAAATTCTGAATTTTATTTTGTTTTAAATACATGTTATTATTGTTATTTACATGTACGAAATTTTTATTATTGCTAAATTTATATGCAAGTTATTATTGTTAAATACATGTATTCAATTTTATTAAATGTTATATGCATGTTATTATTGTTAAATACATGTATTAAATTTTATTAAATGTCATGTGCATGTTATTATTACATACATAAATCTTATATACATGTATGAATTGGCTATTATCATTCTATATATAATTGTTTATCCAATATGGACAAGTGATTTACATCAAAATTAAAGAAAAACTTGGTTGCCCAAAGGTACAAGATTTTCTTAAATTTTGGTGAACAATCATTAAATTCCATTGTAAGGTGGATATGATGGAGTGGACAATTTTGTGTGTCAAAATCTACTCCCAAATGAGAATCTTGATGACACTACTAGTTCATCTATCAAATTAAGGTTGGAGTAAACACTTTGTGTGTCAAGATCTACTCCCAAAGGAGGGTTTTGATGACATTACAAGTTCATCTATCAAAGAAAAGTTGGAGGGAACAATTTGTATGTCAGAATTTACTTCCAAAGGAGAATTCTAATTATACACTTAGTTCATTCACATAATTTAATATTGGTGAGAACACTTTGTGTATTAAGATCTACTCTCAAATGAGGATCTTGATGACACTATTAGTTCATCCATAAATATTTAAATTCTGATTATTGTTTATAAGCGTCTAACTCAAAGCATTATGTGACAAATATTTTTTTGCAGTAAATGTACCGACATCATTACATTTACAAACTTCATTAGTTCCTATTTTAAATGGCTCTAATTTTTCTGAGTGAGTTGAGCGAGTCAGATTCACCTTAAGGGTCCTTAACCTGGACTCATCCCTTACAAGTCCAAAACCAAAACCACCACCCCTTACTGAAAAGAGTAACAAGGATGAGAAAGAGTCTTTTAAACAGTGGGAGAAATTAAACAGGCTAAGTCTAATATTCATGAAAATGACCATAACTAAAAATATTAAAAATTCACTCCCTAGTGTTGAATTTTTTGAAAAATGCCGAGGAGAGATTTAAGTATGCAAATAAGTCTTTAGCAGGAATACTAATGGCTAAACCTACCACCATGAAATATGATGGAACCAAAGGAATGTAAGAGCATATTCTTGAAATGATAAATATTGCTGCCAGATTACAAACCCTGGGAATGAAAGTAGAGGAGTCCTTCATTGTTCTGTTTATTCTAAACTCATTGCTACCTCAATATGGTCCATTCCATATGCATTATAATTCTATTAAGGATAAATGGAATGTGAATGAGCTGGCAAGTATAGTAGTTCAGGAGGAAGTAAGACTGAAACAACAAGGGCATAACTCTGCTAATTTTGTGACCAAAGAAGCTGGAAAGAAAAAGCATCATTATGGTAAAAAGAAACGAATTGGACCACCAAGAGGAAAGGAGCCTGGAAAAGTTAATCAAGTTCAACATAGTAGTACCAAATGCTATTGGTGTGGAAAAAATGGACACAAGAAATCTGAGTGTCAGAAACCTAAGGCTTGGTTTGAAAAGAAGGGTAAGCCTCTTGCCCTTGTATGTTTTGAATCAAACCTTGTAAATGTTTCTACTAATTCTTGGTGGCTAGATTTAAGTGCTAATGTTCATGTTTCTATCAGGGATACCTTATAAGCCAAACACCAAGCCCCAGTGAGTTAATCATTTTTATGGGAAATGAGAATAAGGCTGAAGTTTTGACCATATTGACTTTTCGTTTAGTTTTAAGTACTGGTCATTGTTTAGACTTTCATAACATAGTTTTTGTGCCTTTTGTGAGGCATAATTTAATTTCCTTTTCTAGACTGGACACTAATGATTATTCTTTTTCATTTTATAAAGGTAGTTCAATTTGTTCAGAGACTCTTTATCTATTGGTTCTGGGTTTCTTTCCGATGGTCTTTATCGACTTTGTCTCGATAATACATTTGTTCATAATACCTACACCCATAACCATGAAGTGTGTATTGGAACTAAAAGAAACATGATGAATGAACATTCTTATGACTTGTGGCATAAGAGATTGTAGCACATCTCCAAAGAAAGGTTAGAGAGATTAGTAAAAGAATGGATACTTCCGCATTTAAATTTTACTAATCTTGAAGTATGTTTGGTTTGCTTTCCTTTGTGTGGATTGCATTAAAGGAAAGCAAACCAAACATACTAAGAAAGGTGCCACAAGAAGTAAAGAGCTTCTTGAAATAATTCACACAGATATATGTGGACCATTCTCCACTGAATGTTTTGGTGGAGAAAAGTATTTTATCACCTTTATAGATGATTTTTCACGGTTTGGATATATCCATCTGCTATGTGAGAAATCTCAAGCTGTTTCAGTACTTGAGGTATTTCTCATGAAGGTAGAAAGGCAGTTAGACAGAAAGGTGAAAATCATCAGGTCGGATCGATGTGGAGAATATTGTGGAAAGTATGACGAATCGGGCCGTAACCCTGGCCCATTTGCCAAACTTCTTGAATAGCGTGGTATTGTTGCACAGTACACGATGCCAAGGACGCTACAGTAGAACAGTGTTGCTGAAAGGCGTAATTGGACTTTATTGGATATGGTCAGAAGTATGGTAAGCAATTCTACCTTACCCAAATCATTGTGGGGTGAAGTCATTAAGACGACAATGTATATCTTAAACTGAATTCTTAGTAAGTCAGTTCCAAAAACTCATTTCGAGTTATTGACTAGTAGGACACCAAATTTAAGACACATGCATGTTTGGGGTTGCCTAGCAGAAGTGAGACTTTACAATCCACATGAAAGGAAATTGGATCCTAGAATAGTAAGTGGGTACTTCATTGGCTACCCAGAGAGATCCAAAGGGTATATGTTTTACTGTCCTAATCACAGTCCGAGAATAGTGGAAACAGGGAATGCCAAATTCATTGAATTTGGCAAAATTAGTGGAAAAATAGAACCTAAAGATGTGATCATTAAGGAAGTACGAGTAGATGTCTCTATACCTACATCCTCAGAAAAGATAATGGTTCCTCTAATTTATCATCACAATGATACATTGGAACAAGTAAATGAACACCCATCTCAGAATGATAATACCACTAATGAACCAAGTTCGGAGTCACCAGAACAGATAGTCTTACGCAGATCTTAGAGAGATCAGAGACCTGCCATTTTAGCAGAATATGTGGTATATCTCCAGGAATCTGAATTTGACATTGGGACAAGTAAAGATCCACTAACGTTTTTACAAGTCATAGAAAGATGTGATTCTAGTAAATGGATTGATGCCATGAAAGAAGAGTTGAAATCCATGGATCAAAATCAAGTTTGAGATCTCGTTGAGTTGCCTGAAGGGTGTAAAAGAGTTGAGTGTAAATGAGTCTTTAAGACCAAATGCGACTCTAAAGGTAATGTCGAACGACATAAGGCCAGACTCGTTGCTCAGGGTTTCACCCAGAAAGAAGGCATTGATTAGAAAGAGATCTTTTCCCCAGTATCTAAAAATGACTCTTTCAGAATCATTATGACATTGGTGACTCATTTTGATTTAGAGCTACACGAGATGGATGTGAAAACAGCTTTTCTAAATGGAAGTTTGGATGTAGTGGTTTATATGGAGCAGCCAGAGGGCTACTCAGAAAAGGGCAAAGATCACCTAGTATGAAGCTTAAGAAATCAATATATAGGCTTAAACAAGCTTCCCAACAATGGTACTTAAAGTTCAATGATACCATTACTGCCTTTGGATTTAAAGAGAATATCGTTGATCGATGTATATACCTAAAGGTTAGTGGGAGTAAGTTTATATTTTTGATCCTGTACGTTGATGATATCTTGTTGGCTAGTAATCATCTTGGCTTACTTTATGAAACAAAGGGTTTTCTATTTAAGAATTTTGAAATGAAAGATATGGGTGAGGCGTCCTTTGTAATCGGAATTGAAATCCTCTGGGATCGAAAACAAGGACTGTTTGGATTGTCTCAAAAAAGTTACATAGAGAGAGTTCTTGAGAGATTTGGCATGAAAAGTTGCTCATTACTTGATATTCCGATATCAAAAGGTGATAAGTTTAGTCTATCACAATGTCCTAAAATTGAGTGAGAGCGTAAAGAGATGGTAAAAATCCCCTATGCTTTGGTTGTGGGGAGCTTGATATATGCACAGATTTGCACGAGACCAGACATTAATTTTGCAATTGGCATGCTTGGGCATTACCAGAGTAACCCAGGGATGTCTCATTGGAAAGCAACAAAGAGGGTATTGCAATATCTGCAAGGAACTAAGGATTACTAGCTTACCTTTAGGAGAACTGACAACTTAGAGGTAACTGGATTCTCAGAGTCTGATTTTGCCGGTTGTTCTAATAGTAGGAAATCTACTTCTGGATATGTTTTCCTACTGGCTGGTGGAGCGATCTCATGGTAAAGTATGAAGCAAACTATCACTGCTTCATCGACAATGGAGGCTGAGTTTGTGGCATGCTTTGATGCCACAGTGCATGGTTTATGGTTGAGGAACTTTATCTCAGGGCTTGGAGTTGTCGACTCTATAGCCAGGCCGCTGGGATTTTATTGTGATAATTCCTCTGCAATATTTTTCTCCAAAAATGATAGGTATTTTAAAGGTGCTAAACACATGGAACTCAAATACCTAAGTGTCAAGGAGGAAGTACAGAAATAAACAGTGTCCATAGAATATATCAGTACTATGCTTATGATAGCAGACCCATTAACGAAGGGTCTAGTAGCTAAGTAGTTTAAAGAGCATGTTGACAGAATGGGTCTTATGATATAAACATGTTATTGAGCTCGTAGATGTTTTTATTTTATTTTGGACACTTAATGATATCTATTATGATTGTTTTGTTTCTGTTTTCTTGTTTTTCCATTTATTTGTACATTAAATGGTTTGGAAGAATGATGACAAGATAATGTCTGCAACAGATATGAATTGAAACCCAAGGCATCACGGTATTAGCCTTAATTATCCCAATTAAAGATCATGTTAAATTGGTTATTGGTGTTGTGGTACATGGAAGGGAATTTGTTGGTTATATAACAGAGGACCACCATGACTCGCATTGGTAGTTAATTTGACATTGATATTACAGAACTCATGTAATGTACTTTAAGCTATGAAAGTATCATGAAATGAATTTGCACAGTATGGTTAATTTCCTGTAATAAACTCATGAACAGAAAATATTATTTTATGGGCGTATGGGCCAAGTGGAAGAATGTAAGAATTTTATTTAAATTCTATGTCCCACACACCCATCTTAATAGAGTTTGAAATAGCTCAAAACTTATCAGTTAATAGATAAGTTATAATGGGATAAGAAAACTCTTAAGATATAAGATTAAAACTCTATATCTCTAATTATAGTCAAATACAAAGTCTGAGATTTCTTGATAGTCAGAAATCTATAAAGAGCACTGAGGGGTTAAAGGGTTCTCACTTACAACATCAGAGTGGCTTTTGCCATCGTGAGACACTTGAGAGGTAAAGTTATTAGGGTGATCTTTTCCTCATAGCCAGATCTAATTCTTCATCGAATTAATGGAGAAAGGTATGCATTTATTTATCATTGTTTATTATTGTAGATCATATAAAATCAAAAATCCGATAATTAATGTTCATGTTAAAATATTTAACATGTTGATCATACATTTATCTAAAAACTTCTCATTAATTTGATATTTTTAATTGCTTATTCATTTATTGTTATCTTTCAGATTGATTTAAGCGTTTGTACTTTAAGGTTGAAGAAAAAATCGTCTGTCGTTGAGTTTCAAACCCATCCATCCATAAGTATTTTTTTCTACCATAACATATCTTGACTAAGGGGTACCAAATAATTTTCACAAAAGAGTTGAACTTTCAGGACAATGAGAAAAGAAAAAGAAAAATACAACAATATGACTTTAGCAACTATTATTTGGATAATGCGGATCAATGCTTTTAACCCTGCCATTATAATTGTGTGTTGAAATTCTGAGTTTGAATTTTGTTCTACTCTTTGGCACCCAACTTGTGAACCCAACTTGTGATTTTGCTTAGTTTCATATCTTGTTGTTTCCAGCTATATGGAAAGTAGTGGTCTAGACACTATATCTAATTCACGGTCTATGCAGATAAAAGATGAAGTGATCTCGAGATGAAGACCACTATGATATTGTGGTATGGTATACTCACTTTGGCCAACTGAGATCGATTGAAGGGTGAGATTCCTCACTTCGGCTTGAGGAGAGCGAGAGTGAGAGAGAGGGGGGTCGAGAATCCGAGTTGAGAATTAGATCTTCAGATTTGAAGGAGAGAGAGAGAGAGAGAGAGAGAGAGAGAGAGAGAGAGAGAGAGAGAGAGAGAGAGGCAAAAGGGGTGAGGAGAGGGGAGAGAGGTATCGAGAGAGGAGAAAGTCCCTACCAAATTGATTGATCTCCTGGAACCAATTCTATTTCACATTGGGAGAAACTCATACATGTCATCTCATGATTGGGTGGTGTAAAAGGTTTAAACACCTAATCCTACTGCTAGACGCTCCCCTAATTTTATTACTGTCAACACAATTAAAATAAATAAATGAAATGTAAAATGAACTTGCTGCATATGCCTACACTTGGCGTGTAATTAACTCACTTCTCCGGGTGGTATGTTGTGTGTCAAGAACGTTTGCAAATATCCAGCTCTCTCTTCCCATAATAGAGTTTTCTCTAGTACTCCAGGTAGTGCTTTCCAATCCCTTGCCATCTTTTCCCCCACCTCTTGCTCCCCAACCATCCGTCTAGTTTGATTATGGAAGAATTGATTTCACAGACAGAAGCCCTTTCTTGGGAGGGTTTGAATTTATCTCTAGAAAAAGAACTGACAAATGGTGACCCTAATCTAGCCCTCATTGGTAGATTAGTTGCTCCCAGACCACTAAACAGAATTTCAATGCATGCTACCATTAGAGCTGCATGGAACTTCCTTAGTAAATTCCACATTGAAGACCTGGATGCAAACATGTTCCTCTTCACCTTCCAAAATGCAAGAGACAAAAGCAGAATACTGAACCAAGCCCCCTGGAATTTCAAAGGACATCTCCTCATTCTCAAAAGCTGCCTTGCAAATGCCACATGGAAAGAGATTAGTCTTGATACTTCACCATTTCATGTTCAAATTCATGGTCTGACAAGAAATCACATGACTGAACATATTGCTTTCAAAATAGGAAGTGCTCTAGGTAACTTTCTTTCAGTGGATGTTAACCCTTTGTTTGGCTTAGCTTCTAAGAAATTCATTAGGATTAAAGTGGAGTAGACATCTCCAAACCACTGAAACAAGGTCTCTGGGAACCAAGAGACTTTAATCTCAACACTTGGGTTTCTTTTAACTATCTGATTTCTGTTATGCATGTGGGAGAATTGGACACTTCTAGATTTTATGCAATTTCTTAAAAGCTACATCTGAACAAATGCCATTTGGGCCTTGGTTAAGGGCAGAATCTCCCATCTTCATGACAGTTCAACCATCACATAGTGGTTAAGAAAGTCTTCAGATGCTCCCGACTAACAAATGGGTAGATGATGAAACAAGCCAGGATAAATATTGATACCCAACTGAGTTGGGAGAAAAAGACTCTTTTGGCTCTTTGGCATTGATTTTACCTTTGCCCTCACATGTTGAAGAATTACAAGAAGCAAAAAAGGCAAAAGTTCTAATGGGATTAGGGAAAGGAAAAGAAGTAGTGGAAGATAATAATATCTCGACTAGAGGAAATTTGTTTGTTAGAGGAGACTTGAAGACCAATTCGGACCTCTATCAAGGGAAAAACCAAATCATTTTTGACACAAAAACCCCAAGAAGAACTTGATCAGAGTCAACAATCCTCATGAATTAATCTCCAATCCCATTCCCACGGAAAACCAACTCAGAAATCCAAAAGATTGCAGCAATCTTACCTCTGGGCAATCGGCAAAACAGAGGAAATGCATCCAAGAAATTGTTTTCCGTCAAGAAATGGCCTCTCAACCTCACTTCCTTGGGACTAAACTCTATAAAGGATTGGATACAGTTCATTTTATATCCCAAGATGAAACTGAGGCTTACTTCCGAAGAAGAACCTTTCAAGATTTTTTCTGCTTTGATTTTAGACTTTATTTGGAGGCTTAGAAATGAAAATTTTCATACAGAAGGAATTTTCATTACAAAAAATTTCTCAGCAGTTAAATCTCTCTTATGAAGAAAATTTGCATGCTTGGAAGGAAAAATCCTGCATCATCTTATAGAAAAAATGGCAAAATCCTCCAACAAATCAGCTATGCATATCGTTCGATGCAGCAGTCAGAAACTCATTCTCAGTGGTCTCGACTGTTAGTCGAAGCTCAAAAGGAGAGATAATAGAAATCTGCACTGAAGAGAACCCCACCACAATACCAGTGATATAAGAAGCTCTAGCGGCAAAACTGGCCCTCAATATGGTAGAATCTACCAACTCTTCTCATGTCACCTTAGTTGGAGATTCTCAACTGGTAATTTCCTCTATCTCTAAAGAGGAGGAGTTTTGGCAAATTTCTACTATCTCGAATGACATTGCAATATCTTTAAACTCTCATCCAAACTGGAGCTTTCACAAGATTGATTGATCTCAAAATCGACTTGCGCATACCATAGCGCAATGGGCCATTACAAACGCTTTGTTTGATAGCATTCCTTTAGATTTCATTCCTCCTAGTATTTTACTTTTGGACAGTGGGAAAGACCCTCCTGATGTTTTGTAATTTTTATTAATATATGCATGGTTGATTAGAGAAAAAAAAAAAGAAATGTAATGAGAGTGAAATGACAAGCCCGTCTCCACCATCCTGAAGCACTCTCTATCCCTTCAATCTCTCTCTCCTCAACACCCCCCTCTCTCTCTCTCTCTCCTTAAACTATAAGCTTCACCAATAGAGGTCGTGGAATATTTTGGCCAACTTCTTGGCAAATAAGTTTGTCAACGATTTGAAAATCAGTGACACTGTTGGAATATCCATTTTCATTTTTTAATTTATTTAATTGAGTAATGGTATATACAAGTTCCAAATACACAAGGTTCACACAAGTCCTTTATAAAAATATATAAAAAGTGGACCCCACATGAAAAAGTGTGAAGAACTCATTTTTTCTTGATGTGATCCACATTTTTACAAAATATTTGTGCAAGATTCGTACATTTTGGACTTACTAAACTAAAGGAATTCTTCTACTTATCATCTGTGCACTATACATTTAGTAAATGAAAAAAAAATCACCGTGTGGTATGTGATATAGGGTGGTAAGTACGTATAATTTTTCATAGATAATATACAGCTTGATCAATGATCACTGCCACCATTCTGTGGTCTTGTTCAGATGGAATCCAAGTTTACAAGTACCAAACATTATCCAAAATCCAAGAAGTGACAGAATATTTGAGAATTTCTCACATTGTTTAGTAATACTTTCCATTGGGATTTCATTTAATAGGAAAGGAAGTTACACAAATAGAATAGAAATGATACTCTCTTTTCCATGCCTATAAATTTATTTTAAGAAACTACTAAGGGATAGAACTAATATTATACGCATGGGGTATAGAACTCATTAACAACCAATTGCAATAAACTCATATTTAGCAAGCATATCTTCATTGATCATACCAATTACGAATGATTATACCAATTATGAATGATTATACCAAGCATACCAATTGCAATAAACATTAATATCATCTACATTCTGAGCATATCTAGCAAGTTTATGAACTGCATTGATGCCTATTCTGCCCACATATTGAATATTGCATCTTGGAAACATCTGATCATCTCCTAAATAAATATTGCCCAACAGGGATCTTGATTCATTCAACCCTTGGATACCTCGGACCATGAGAAGAGAATCACTTTCTACTATAAGCTCTTGCAAACCTAGAGGAATATACAGCATCAAACCTCCTAGCAAAGCTATAAGTTTAATATCTGAGGGCTCATTGACAGTGTGTTCTTTCTTGCTTACTGCCATTATAGCATTCCCTTGAATTTCTAATTTGAAGTGGAATATATTTGCATAAGGATGGGTTTGTTTTTTTTTGGGGTATTAAATCCATTCAAATAAAATGTTTGACGACCGGATATGTTGGGGGCTGTACGAAAACTTTTTGATGAGCAATACATTCTATCACTTAAGAATGAGTTGGCGCGGATGCATGTTGGGAAGAAATGATAAATTACTATATTTGAAGGGATGTCGGCTTCATACTTTCATGGATTCTATACTTGCCAACTTCAGACAACGAGTAAGATAGAATTTTCATATTTTGTTTGGTACGCTTGGAAATTACCAAATTACTATATGGTCGGTCGGAATATTAAGCCATTTTCAGTGATTAATTATGAAGTCAATGAGGCCTTGAGAGAGAGCACATGACATGGAAGTGCAAAGTAAATTACATGGAAGTGAGTATCTCAAAGCAGTAGAATTTCCTGATGTTGTGGTTGGTACTTGACAATATGAGGCAGCTTGTGTCACCGCGCGCCAGGTTGACCTTGGATGATAACTGTGAAGTGAAGGGGAGATCAGGTTGTTCCAAGTGGAAAACATAAGCTGTACTCTTTCGGTGTTTCTTATGCACAGCCTTTTTGTGTTTAAGCACAACGCGAGAGGCTGATAGATAAACACACAAGTTGCCAAGTACTGAAAAAGTCGACGACGACTGGTGGGACTTGGAATCCCTACTTCTACTGCCAATAGAAGATATTTTCGAGGATGTACGAGAAGAAAAATTCTAAAGGTTTTGTTTGTTTATACAAAATTAAAAAATTCATCTCATTTCATCTCAACTCATTATTACAACTTTTTCAAATCTCCATATAAAATATAATAAATAATTTCATTTTTTTAAATCCCAATATAAAATTAATATTACAAAATTATATTATAACAATATTTTATTTATTACTATTTAAAATATCCCATCTCATCTGTGTAACCAAACGGGGCCTTTAAATATAAACTCCATGCATTATTTTTTTTTCAAATATTTGGTATATAGATAATGAGTAGAAGAATTTAATTAATTTAAGAAGAATAAGCTTAAAAATAATTTTAAAAAGACTTTAAAAAAATGTGGTGTGTAATGTGTAGGTTTATATATAATAAAGCTCACAGCACGAGAAACTTTTATGAGAAGGCCATTTGGCATTTTTTTAAGAAAAAAAAGTATTTTCATATGTTTTTCTATAACCTTAAACATTTTTAAAAAATTTACAATATAATTACAAATATTTCTTTAGTTACTAAATTAAAATAAATAAAAATATCTTGAGAGGTGTTTTCGGTAACCCAAGCATTTTCCTATTTTCAAGTTCGCTGTTCGAATTTGATGGCATGAGTGATTGACAAAAGGAATTGAGCTCAGCAGCATTTATTGTGAATTTTTCGAATAATATTAAATAACTTAATAAATATTGTAAAATTCATTTAGGTTCAGTTTGGCAGTAACATGATAATTTTAAATTTTAAAATGAAATATTAAAATATTATATTTTAATATTATTATTATTTTAAAATTTTAAAAAAATTGAATTATTTATTATATTTAATATAAAAATTTGAAAAAATTGTAACGATGATATGGAAATTTTAAATTTAAGATAAAAATTTTAAAATATCAAACCGAACCTAATCAAACTCTCTCTTTCCACTCGAGAGAATTTTGGATCACAAGAAAAAGATAAAAAGGAATCATGCAATGTTTGGACATAAGAATATATTCATTCCAAGCCAATAGTTGGATGGTATCATTACTAAAATGAAGGTCTATGGTGCACTTGGAATTTCTTATCAGTTATCAACCCGAGGCTGAAATTGTTGACTAACCCAATATACCACTTGGTTTCCCATTGATTCCATAAAAAAAAATAAAGAAATTCTGCCCTCCACGAGAGACATTGTGGCTGAACAGCTGCTCTCATGAATCATGACAACCATAGCAGACGTGCATTACATACACACAAAAAAGGACATTTGAGCTTTTTGATCCCAATCCATTCATTATTTAGCTGTCTCATGACTCCCCCAATTGGATGAAAAGACATGGCACAACGAAAGATAATCCAAAAAAAAAAAAACAACGTAATTTTCTGTCAGAATGAGGGGAGGGAAAAGGACGAGATTGCCGGAATACTTGTGTTTGTTTAGGACAAGGAACGGAATATTATTCCACAGATTCCGTCGAAGCCGGTCACCATGCAATGATAAACTTGTTAATATAACTTCAGTCCAAATTAAACTAATAAGAATTGTAAACCTTTTTGTATCATCCATACACGCATTGCATCCTCTGCTTCTCTCTCTGAATTCTTTAACCATTTTTCTAATACTTTTTAATTTCATGATTTTATAATAATTACGTACTTTCCCAAAAAACTGACAAATATGATAGGTATAGATTTGATAATAATTACGTTAATCTATATCGTTTTTTTATAGTAATATTTATTGTATTCGAAGTTGTATATATGAACAGGGAACGTTAAATTAATAAAAAGCATCCCAGCAGAAAAAGGGTAAGAATTAAACGAGGAGGAAAGTGCGAAGACTCGGACTTTGGGTGGCTATTGGTCAAGACTCGTTTTGTTGTTTCTTGTTTTACAGCTCCCTTCAATACCCCTAGAGGGAATAATTTCCTGTTGAATTCCTGTTTGTAGTTCCAATTTCGGTAAAGTTTGAGGAAGGAGGGAGGGAGGGAGACTTGAAAGGAGGGGCTTCGATTCCCGAGGTGAATGCAGATCTGGGTACGTCTCTCCTCACAGTAGTGTCTGGCTCTTTATATATTTTCGTATGCATATACAACCAGAAATAATATAGTTTTAACTGCTAAATTTTTGGCTGTTGCGTTTACTTTTTGACTTGTTTCTCTCTTGTCATGTCGTCAGTGTTCTTCGTCTATATTTACAGGGAAGATGTTTGTAGGACTTTCTCTGAATTTAATCTGTCATGTCAATTTTTGTGGGAAGTTAACGTGTTTCTCAAACCCTAATTATTCTTTACATGTCAAATGTTTCGACGCTCTGATGATTTTAGTGCAATGGATTTTCCTGTCTTGCTATTCTTTCCTTTATCCCATGTCAAATTTTTACTTTCTTTGTATTCCTATGCTTCCCAGATATGGGGCCTAAAAGCTTAGTGTTTCTTGTTTTTCACCTGCCTCCATATTATGGTAGATTTAGAGTAGTCATGTGAATTACTCGCATACCCAATCTTTCCCCATGGATAAGGAACCGCGCCAAACTAGTTATGTAGCATTTTCCTTGACAAGATGTAAAGGCAGAACCATTGATAAAAAAAGGCTTAGGACTATTGGATTCTGAATCAGTTAAACTTTTAACCTACACATAGATGGTGAATTTTCAAATCTTCATTAATTAAACAAACGAAGGTGAACATTCCGAAAAAGTGGCTTAGAGAAAGATAAGAAAACACTGAAACAAATGGGAAAAAGAAAAAGACAAAGGAAAGTTGATGTTTATAACTTAAGAGTCTCAGACAGTTTCTGTCGAGTACTTAGATACGGATCTTGTTTTGACTAGTTTACAAGTTGTTGCCTTTGTTTACAGTGTATATGTGACTGTAGATAGCTTATGGAGTAGTTTTGTTGTCCTATACATGTCTTTTGTTGGTACTTGTTAGTTAAATATGTTCATCATATAAGTGTAGAGCAAGTGTCAATTCTCTTAGGCATGCTAATACCTTCAATATATTGGAGGAGAATAACTTTTGGAGGTAAACTATTCATGTGATCAAAGTACTCATATTGTTTTGGTTGCTTCTGTCTAAAATGGAGATATTCTATGGAACACATTTGTCAAGAAGAATATTAAGAATTTACGTAAAGATAGAGTCCTGTCACTATTTCTAGTAGACATTCAGTGATAACTGTCAAGGGTGTATTGTTTAAGAGGGCATTGCTTCCTTCCATAATTGTACTTTCTCTACTAAATCTTTTATTCTTTTATCAGATCTGATTCACTGCTACATTAATGAGTTAATTTCCTTAATTACAACTACCGATTAAAAAAAAAAGTTTCTTAATTACAACTACTTGAGCTTTTTTTGTTTGTTTAATGCACAGATATGAGCATGCACATGCACATTCATTGCCCAGATATCTTTTAAGTTCATCATGATGCTTGGAATTAGTTCCAAGATCTGTGCAATGAGGAATTGCTGCCTTTTTAATATGAATCTAATGGCTTAATTCCAATGTTCTTGGTTACATGTGTCATTTCAAGAACAATTTCCTCATTCCCTTCGGCATGAGTTTTTGTTCTATGGAGCATTCATATATTTCCAGCCTCATGTTCTAGGAAGCTGTACCATGTCTTTTAATTTTCTTTATCTTTCATGCCATTGACAGCTTCCGGCCTTCTTGTTTTAGATAAATGATAGACGTATCGGCCAAAGAGTGTTCATAATTCAAGCCTAGTCCAAAAAAAAAAAAAAAAAATCGCTAGTTCATGGTCAGCATTTAGATTGTGTTATGGACCCAAACACTGGAGGAAACAGTCACAACAACGCCAGTCTTGCCTCGAAGCAACGCTTGCGTTGGACACATGAGCTTCATGATCGTTTTGTTGATGCTGTGGCACAACTTGGTGGGCCCGACCGTGAGTCACCTCAACCTTTATATTCCTAATTAGGTTTTGTTGTTCGTTGTCATATTTCTACTAATTCTGAACTGTGACCCTTGGCAAGATGCAGGATTCATCAGCTAAATTAGTGAGGCTATTTTTTGGTATTAATAGGGTCTACTACTGCTCATTTTAACTTCTATATCTAGTTTTGTTTTTGTACAATTTTGAATCAGTTTTCTAATGCTAGATGCTATAATGCAACGAGTGGGAATGCCAGGCTCTTCTTGTAAGTTAAAAGAGATGGAAAGGATAGGAGAAACAAAAGGCAGTAACATTTTTTGGGGTTCTAGTAATGCTGTATGGTGTGAATTCATCACGCATTGAGCAAGGGCTGCAATAGCCCTACTTATGCCCTTTTCTTTCTAAAATATCAAAGATGTCACTTTCCAAAGGGAGAATATGAACTCAGAACTGTTTCTTACATATGTAATCCTGTGTATACAAGTTGAGTATGAGGAAAATAGGTACCCTAACTCATTTCTAGGTCGTGGTGCTAGGTTGTTCATATAAAAGGTTACACACATTGAGAGGAAGAATGTGTGAATTGCATAAAAATCTAATCAAATGGTCCTAAATTTCTCTTGAAGGAGTACCAAAATTCAATGGATACACTCACCAAATCCTATGCTAATTATTATTTGTGAATATTGGAATTGTTGTAAATGGTTTTCTTCTTTTTCTTTCTGGGTTCTGTTTCCAGGGGCTACACCCAAAGGTGTCCTCAGAGTAATGGGTGTTCAAGGTCTAACAATATATCATGTCAAAAGCCATTTACAGGTATATAAAAATTGATTGTGTGATGCAAAAATTTCTTCTTCCATTTATCTCATGCTTTATTTTTTTTTTTATTTTTTTTTTCCAGAATGTTTGGGGATGGGTTTGAGGAATTCTTATGTTAAAATTCATTTTCATCTGTCATTTTTGTTGACTCTGCTTTTGTGATGCATCCAGAAATACCGGCTTGCAAAATATCTCCCTGACTCATCATCAGATGGTAGGTTAACTGATTTCTTTTGTTCAATGTTCATTTAGTACATCAATGATGGTAACTATGTTCTGATTGACCAGTGTATAGGGCAGGTTCTCTGTGATGATAACCATAGAGAAGATGTATGATCAATGATCATAGCTGCCTCACATTATTTTTTTCACTTATTCTTAAATTTTGATGCAAGGGAAAAAAGCTGATAAGAAAGAAACTGGGGATATGCTATCAAATTTGGATGGTTCATCGTAAGTACAGCTGCCAGTTTCACCATGTCCTTCATGCCATAATATACTCATTTAGTAGGTTATTAAACAGTAACAGCTCCTGCATTCTGGATGCAAAATTTCCATTTATATCGTTGGATCAAGTTTGGATGGTTCGTCATAAGTACAGCTGCCAGTTTTACCATGTCGTTCATGCCATAATATACTCATTTAGTAGGTTATTAAACAGTAACAGCTCCCACATTCTGGATGCAAAATTTCCATTTATATCGTTGGAATCATTTATTATTTTCCTTTCCTGTTCAATGTTCTCAAGTGTTCAAGACATAAGTACATAAAATTTTTAAAATTATGATTACATCCGATAACATCTGACTGTCAAAATGGCTTGTTATTTGGCTGCTTGGTATGAGAAAGAATGTGTTCTTCCTTTCTGCAGCGGGATGCAAATAAATGAAGCCCTCAAGCTGCAGATGGAGGTGCAGAAGCGACTGCATGAGCAATTAGAGGCATGTTTTCTCTTTGATGATAGTATCAAATTAAGTAGCTTAAACTGATTTAGTTTTTCTTTCATCATTATCTTTCTTATCATCGCCTTTATCTAGCTTTTCTGAGGGAAAGAGAGAGCATGTGACCCTATTCTACTTACGTAAATTTGAGTTGGAGAATGGGACTGGGATGCACTTAGTCTTTTTCATTTTTGTATTTGGTGCCCTAGTGCAATGGGATATGTTGGAGTCTTAATTTGTCAACTCTCACCAAACCTGTAATTTCTGCATATTTTCAAGCATAACAGGTTCAGAGGCAGCTACAGTTACGGATAGAAGCCCAGGGCAAATACTTGAAGAAGATAATCGAGGAGCAACAACGGCTTGGTGGAGTTCATTCAGAAACATCTGGTTCTGAGGTCCCAGGTCCAGTATCAGGTGACAATTGCCCAGATTCTGACAATAAGACTGACCCAGCAACCCCTGCTCCAACCTCTGAAGGCCCCCTACAAGACAAGGCTGCCAAGGAACGTGCCCCTGCCAGCCTTTCCATTGATGAATCTTTCTCATCTCGCCATGAACCATTGACTCCAGATTCTGGTTGCCATCTCAGTTCCCCAGCCGAGAGTCCCAAAGGTGAGAGGTTGATTAAGAAGGAAAGAGTCCTTGTGGGTGGGACATATGCTAAACCAGAAATGGTGCTTCCACATCAGATACTTGAGTCGAGTTGCACCTCATACCAGCAGCAGCAACATTCCATTTTTCTGTCCAGAGAGCAGTTTGAACCTTCATCGGGTATATGAATCAGGAATGAAGATCACATGGAAAAGTTTGGGGCGAACTGATAACATTTTTAGTTTTTTCGTTGTCTGTAGTTGTAGTTTCTTCAGTGGATATATCTCTAATTTAGTCAAACAACTCTTTATCACAAATGTTCTAAGTTTCAGCATGGAGACATCTCCATAAGAGATGATGTTTTATTAAGTTCAGAGAATTGTTGTAAACAGATGTTGGGATTTGATTTAATTATCAGCTGCTGCTTGTAACATGGACACCCAGATTTCTAATAAATGAAATATGAATCCCTTGCCATTCAAATCAAGTACAGCAAAGGATGGTAAGCATGGCCGATGAATAATGATACACACACATCACATTTTACAATATATTTCACAATAATGTTATGAGATGAAGGCATTTTTGTAAAGTGATATTATTATTTTTAAGTTACTTTACAAAAATATCATTCATTTCAAACATCATAGTGTAAATGATTTTTCTAAACCGAATGTCCTCGATTTCAAATTTTCATATTTATACTTTTGAATTAAGAGAGTTTTTGGAAAACTTATTATTGTGTGGCTGCAAACAGCTGAATGAGTCGAATTTTAACAGCCGAAATGAGATTTCATTCTGGAGTAATATTACATATAGTCATAGAGTGCGTAATCGCCGCACAATTATTTTGAAAAAGAACGATATTCATTATTAAAAATTTAATTATTTTTATGTAAGTGTCGTATTTATTCATTTTTTTCAAAACAATTGCGCAATACCTTCGCACTCTATATCTGGAAATATCATTATCTTGATTGTGTATTTTACGTTGACTATTTTGGCCGAGCATCTTCCGCATTCTTTGTTTTCGTCGAGAAAAATTGGTGCTGGACAATTCAGAAGATTTGGTCCATAATTATGATTTGTAGACTATGGTTTTTAAACTGCCAGCTTTTCATTTTGTTCTTATTTATTATAAGCTCTATCCTTTCCGGCTGACTTTAGCAATTATTTAACATTTTGTCCTTAGACTTTAGTTTGTTTGCCTTTCATTTTCCACGAATGTGACTAATTCGTTGCATCGCCAGTCAAATCTACAAAAAAACTCAAATAATTTTTTATATGTGTTATAAAATGACAACTAAATTTGTCAAAAGGAAAATGCAATTTCTATTTCTATCCTCCAATTAAAATTCATTTTAGATTTTTCTCACAACTACCAAAATTCATACTTTTTATATTTTTTCAAAATAGTACAACGACTAAAGTATCGTTTGGATAACGAGTTGAGATAAAAGTTAAATAAAATATTATTAAAATATTAATTTTTAATATTATTATTCTTTTAAAAATTGAAAAAGTTGAATTGTTTATTATATTTTGTGTGGAAATTCAAAAAATTTATAATGATGAGATGAAACATTTTCACTATCCAAACGGACTAATTGGATCCCAATTTTTATTAATATCGTGCCATTTAATAAAAAAAATTAGATAAAAACAATTTAAATTAAAATGAATTTAGTTTAGAATCAAAGTTTTAAGTAGAAAGTTCCAAATAATTTTCTGATTGATTAAAAAAAATTAAAAAAAAAAAAAGCATTTTTCCATGATGGCAGCTAGACCATTACAGTAGTGGGATAGGAATAACCTTACATATTGATATAACAAATATATAACTGACATAATTAGTGAGTAATATATATATTTATTGTCAACAATGGAGGGGTCACCATTTTATTATTCTCAATCTTATTTATATCTTAAATACTTTTTTATATATATTATTTACTTTAATAATATACCTTTAAAATAGAAAAAATTCTACTACTTCCCATATACATAACATATTACTAAAGTGGGTCCCATAACAATAGAAATATATTTGTATTTTAACATTTTATATTTATTGTGCATGTTAAATTAATTGTTCAGACATAATAATTAATTAAAATAAAATGAAAAAATATATATATATATATATTTACAATTCTAATTTTATTTTTTATTTTTTTATTTTACTCACCTAACATATTACTGATATGAACATCAATTATGTTAAAAAAAATAAATCACACAACATATTTCATAATATTAAATTTAAAGGAATCACACTAAATTATATATAGTAATATTCAATCATGATAAAATGATAAAGGGAAATGATATTTGCAGTATTAAGATTTGTAAATCTCGTCTATTTTATTTTAAAAAATAAATAAATAAAAAATTTTCTTAATTTTTTTAAATAATAAATCTCATTTTTTTCCCAAGAAAATACGCACAACTTCATACCTATATCCTTGGTGTATATCAAGCATTTGGTCAAAGAATAAAATCTAGGAAGAGAATAACAATTATTATTATTTTTTGAATAATGTTTGAGTGACTATTAAATGTATCCATTAGATATACACATTAGTATAAATAATTTTTTATTTTTATTTTTTAAACATCCTTAAATATTAAGAAAAAATAAAAAACAATTTCTTAACTATTAAAAAAATAAAATAAATAAAAAATATAAGTAAACACATTTTTTTTTTCCTTGAGAGATGCTGTTTGGGGTTGCGTTTGAAAACTTAAAAAGTACTTTTAATTGTTTAAAAGCTCTTTTAAAGAAAAAATAATATGTTTGGTAAATTTATAAAAAGTGCTTTAATTATCTAAAAAATCTGAAAATCTATTTTTTTAAAAAGCACCAAATTGAAGCTTTTATCGAAAAGCTCCTACAAATAATTGTATATTTTAATAAAATTAATATAACTAACTTTAAAAATACTTTAGAGACATGGTTACTAAACAATAAATGATTTTTTAATAATAGAACTTGTTATTTAAGTTATAAGTTATAAACTTAAAGTTATAAGTTATATTTCCTACCTTAATCCCAAACATGCACTAAATCATCTTTCTATTTTTTTTTTCTTATTTTATTTAAGCATTTTTTTAATCATTTTAAATATTTTTTAAAAAATAATAAAATTTATAAAATTATTATAAAATATTTTTTAATCATTAAATAAAAAATAAAAATAAAAATAGAATTTGATGAAAATTTTCGTTAAAAAAACTTCGGAGGGAAGATTATTGTCAAGAATTAATCTACTTAGAAGCCACTATTTGGATGCATCCATTGCACACATGATGTGGCATAGTGAAAATGACTAATTTATCCCTACATGTTAAATGTTGGGTGTTGGATAAATTAATCATTTTCATTATGCCACATCATGTGTACAATGGATGCACCCAAATAGTAGCTTCTATATAGCATTGCTCTATTGTCAAACATAATAATATACAGGGCAGGAGTCGCCGACGCCAACCACACATTTGACTTCCCTCTCACCACAACAGTCACCAAGTTGTCCCCGTTATTAATGTATCTTCAAAGCTCACGTAACTTCACCAGATCTTACTTGCCTTTTGAATTTGCCTCTCTCTCTCTCTCTCTCTCTCATTTTCTCTGTAGTCCCAACTGCTTTGGCTGCTACAAAACAGAATCTCCTCAAAGCACTCTCTTCTAGACACAGAAAGATACAACAACCGGATCTAAAGAGAAAACATCTCTCTCTTTCGGAGTCCAGACCCACCAGCGTGTTGAAGTCAGAGCCACCATTTTTTTGCCTTTTGCCTATTCCATTTCTCTATCCGACAGGTGTGCTGCTTTCCGTTTTTCTCTTCCTTCCTCTTTATTGTTTTCACAAGATGCAAAACCCGTTACTTTGATATAAAGCTATCTCTTCCATTCATCCTTTTTTTTAGTTCCTGTCTCTGTACTTGGGTTGGGTTTTATCTGCTGCTTAATTTTGCTCCTCAACCGAAATGGTCCGGACAATCTATCCAACTCTTGATATCTTGATTCTGGAAAAGGGTTTTGCTGCCACTTGATTGTTCATTCCCTCTCTCTTTTGTCGGTGTGCTCTTTCAAATATGGGTGCTCAAGGTTTCTGGTTGACGATTATTCTTCTCTGCTTCTGCTTCCAATCCTGCCTTCTGAATTCCCAGAACCTGACGTGCAATCCAAATGACCTGTTGGCGTTGGAGAATTTCTTGAAGGGTTTGGAGTCGGTGATCGAGGGTTGGGGCAACAATTCTTCTGATTGCTGTAATTGGCCAGGCGTCACTTGCGAACCTTCCTCCCCCAATAGAGTTGTTAAGTTGGAGCTCCACAATAGAAGAATAAGTGGTAGACTCACTGAATCATTAGGCACCTTGAAACAGCTCAAAACCCTCAATCTCTCGCAAAATTTCCTCCGAGACTCGCTTCCTGTTTCACTGTTTCATTTGCCTTATTTAGAGGCCCTGAACTTGAGCTCTAACAAATTTTCAGGCCCGATTCCAGTAAGCATTGATTTACCTTCAATCAAGTCCATCGACTTATCTCAGAACGGCTTGAAAGGTTCTATTCCCGCTGGCATCTGCCATAATTCAACGCGAATTCAGGTTCTGAATCTAGCCGTAAACGACTTCTCTGGTAATCTTACACCGGGTCTGGGGAATTGTAGCTCATTGGAGAACCTCAATCTCGGCACGAATTACCTCACTGGTGGTTTGTCTGATGATTTATATGGGCTAAAGAGATTGAAGCGGTTGGGTGTTCAAGACAACGAGCTTTCTGGTCCGCTAAGCGGGCGAATCGGTAACCTTACTAACCTTCTTCGTTTGGATATATCCTCTAATGGCTTTACAGGAAGTATCCCAGATAATTTCTATGACCTCGCAAGGTTAGAGGAGTTTGTCGCCCATTCAAACAATTTCGCTGGTCGGATACCACCGTCCTTGTCCAATTTATCCAGTCTCACTTTGCTTAATTTGAGGAACAATTCCTTAGAGGGTCCAATTAATCTTAATTGTTCAGAAATGGCTAGATTGGCCTCTCTTCATTTAGGTACTAATCGGTTCACTGGGCCTGTGCCTGCTAATCTTCCCTCTTGTCGACATTTGAGGAACATAAATCTTTCCCGGAACAACTTCAGTGGCAAAATCCCAGAAAGCTTCAAGACATTTCAGAGTCTCTCTTACCTCTCAATCTCCAATTCCAGTCTCTCAAATCTTTGGTCTGCCCTTTCAATCCTACAGCAGTGCAGGAACCTAACCACTTTGGTCCTGACCCTGAACTTCCATGATGAGGAATTGCCGGCTGATCCTAATCTGCAATTTGAAAACCTTGAAGTTCTCATTATTGCAAATTGTAGACTCACTGGTTCAATTCCACAATGGTTGAGCAGTTGTACTAAATTGCGGTTGTTGGATTTATCATGGAACCGGTTGGGCAGAACAATCCCAGAGTGGTTTGGCGACTTTCATTTTCTCTTTTACTTGGACCTATCAAACAACTCATTTACTGGGGAAATTCCAAAAAACATAACAAGTTTAGAGAGTCTCATAGACAGGAATATCTCATTGGTGGAACCTTCCCCAGATTTCCCTTTTTTCTTGAAGAGGAATGTGAGTGCAAGAGGATTGCAGTATAACCAAGTTTCGAGCTTTCCACCAACACTGGACCTAAGTCACAACAATCTTAGTGGAACACTCTGGCCGGAGTTTGGCAAACTGAAAAGGCTCCATATTTTGGATTTGAAATTTAACAATTTGTCTGGAAAAATTCCGAGCAATTTATCGGGGATGAGGAGCTTGGAGACTCTGGATTTGTCTCACAACAATCTTACAGGGATAATACCACCTGAATTGGAAAAACTCAGCTTTTTGTCCAGCTTTAATGTTGCGAGCAATCATCTAAGTGGGGAGATCCCTTCAGGAGGCCAGTTTCAAACATTCCCAAATTCAAGCTTTGAAGGTAATGACTTTTGTGGATCCTCTTGTCATCCATCAGTAGAGCAAGGAAGACCTAGATCGCCAAAAAAATCAGGAGAAAACAGAGGACCTATCATTGGAATGGCTATTGGAATTGTTTCTGGAACAACTTTCCTTTTTGTCCTTGTGATCATGATTGTGTTGCGGGCAACTAGCCGAAGAGAGATTGATCCTGAGAGAGAGGATGCTGACACAAACGGTAAAGATTTGGAAGACCTAGGGTCACGATTAGTGGTTTTGTTCCAAAACATGGAGAATAATAAAGAGCTGTCCCTTGATGACCTTCTGAAATCTACCAACAATTTTGACCAAGCAAACATCATTGGCTGTGGGGGATTTGGTCTGGTTTACAGAGCCACCCTCCCTGATGGTCAGAAAGTTGCAATCAAACGTCTCTCCGGTGACTGTGGTCAGATGGAACGAGAATTTCGTGCTGAAGTTGAAGCCCTCTCAAGAGCTCAGCATCCAAATCTCGTACATCTTCAAGGGTATTGCATGTTAAAAAATGACAGGCTCTTAATATACTCTTACATGGAAAACAGTAGCTTGGATTATTGGTTACATGAAAAACTTGATGGCCCATCCTCCCTAGATTGGGATACTAGGCTTCAAATTGCTCAAGGGGCAGCAAGAGGGCTTTCGTATTTGCACCAATCATGCGAGCCCCATATCCTTCACAGGGATATAAAGTCAAGTAACATTCTTTTAGATGGAAAATTTGAAGCCCATTTAGCCGATTTTGGTCTCGCAAGGCTTATACTCCCCTATGACACTCATGTCACCACTGATCTTGTAGGGACACTAGGCTACATCCCTCCTGAATATGGACAAGCCTCTGTTGCAACTTACAAGGGAGATGTGTATAGTTTTGGGGTAGTTCTGCTGGAACTTCTGACTGGAAAAAGGCCCATGGACATGTGCAAGCCGAAAGGATCCCAGGATTTAATTTCTTGGGTATTTCAGATGAAGAAAGAGAATCGCCAGAATGAGGTGTTTGATCCATTAATATATGATAAGCAGCATGATAGGGAGATGTTGTGGGTGCTTGAGATTGCATGCCTTTGCTTAAGCGGAAGCCCTAAGGTGAGACCTTCAACCCAGCAGCTAGTTTTTTGGCTTGACAACATCAACATCAACATCAACATCTAGCTTTCTTACGTAGCTGAGTGAAACACTGGTTGTACAGCTGGAGATATGCCTCCATACGCCTTCTAAGTTCCATTGCTACCTCTACAAATTGGTGTCTGTACCTTAACGGTGTCCTTTGTAAATTTTTCCCCACATATTTTGGTTCTTATGAATTTTCTGTCTGGTACATGTAGGAGAGAGAGATATCTAACTAAAAGCAACAAAACTAGTAAGCCTGATTACCGAGATTTAGTTTTTTGCTTCTATTTGTAAGAGGACATATAGCCTCTCAAACATGTATAAATAATAAAACTTCTGAAGTTTCACTCTGTTGTCGTAGTGCATAGCTAATATAGAATGACAAGTTTAAATTGTGATCATATCGCGATGTGCCGTATGGAGATATGCTTCCATACCCCTGGTTAAATTGTTAGCTGGCTATCTTGAGTAAATGGATTATGGTTGATAGTCCCATACCAATCGGAGTTCAGTATCACAATTTTAGTTATTGTGATTCTCCAAGTCCTTTTGTTGTACATGGCTTTCCAGAAAGTGGAACAGAAAGTCCCCATTTTTTTCTTTTAAGCAGTTAGCTGCGAATATTTTCTGTCTAATGCAGGAAAAGGCCTCACTAAAACTCAAGGAGGATAAAAAGGAAAGGCTAAATTGTAGATGGATTTTGGAAATTTGTTGTCCCGTCCTCTTCATTGCAGAGACATGCATTGATTTTATTGCACTTCTTTGTGCTTTTTCTTTTTCATTCAAATTTCTCAGTGATTTTTCAAGGCCTGCTTCTTATATTTTTGGGTCGACTTTGTGCTCTGCCTTGCCTTGCTTACAAGGTTGGCTTTGCTACCATACTTTTTGTGTGTTTTACTTCTGTTTGGGGTAAGAAAAAGCAGCAAAAATAACAGTCAGTGCGAAATAAAATTGGGCAAAGCCCTTGAATCTTGGAGACCATCAAAACCGGCAGCAACTACAATGCAGACAGCCACTGATTTATACAACAGTAACCATCTATTCTGTCTGGAAAGGGATTGAAAACCAAGCAGAGTACAAAATCCTTCAGATTTGACACAAAAAACCAAGCAGAGTATATACTCTCATCACTGCCTCTATTCCCTCCCAAAGTAATAACCGTACATTCCTTTTCCTTCAGGCTATGAAAGTTTACCCTTTTATCTGGAAAGTCGTTCTAAAGTTGCATATTATTTTATTAAAATAAAAAATAAAAAATAACTATCTAAAATATTGTGTAGAATATAAAAATAATAAATATAAAAATTGAACAACAAAATGTCGAAGTTGTCACTTGTCACCTTCAATCATGCTATCAAATTAAGTACACGTATTACCTTCGAAATTGTTTGCAAGCCAATATAGTCGCCACCAGGACCATTAACATTTATTACAAACCTGCTTCCATGTTTTGTTAGAGAAAAAGGCAATAAAAGAAGAGTGGTCATGGCTAATTTGATGCCATCCGAAAGAAAGAAATTAGGTTAACTAAAAGTTTTCTTTCTGGAAGCTCCCATAATATTTAGGTGTTGTTTGAATGATAGATTGAGGTGAAATAAATTAAAAAAAATTTTAAAATTAAATAAAATATTATTATTATTTTAAAATTTAAAGAAGTTAAATTATTTATTATATTTTATGTGAGAATTTAAAAAAATTATAATGATAAAATTAAATGAGATAAGATGAAATATTTCCACTATCTAAAAGTTGTTTATTATATTCTATTCATTATTCTAACACTACACAACTATTTTGATTTTTTATTTTTTTATTTTTTTTCTCTTAGCAAGTATATGGTATATGGATGATAAGTAGTAGAACTCAATTAGTTTACTAGGAATAAAATTAAAACATGTGTAGTATGTGATGTAGGAGGCTGTGTAGCAAAATCCTAAATATTTAAAGGGTAATGCTACATACAATCGTGAAGTGTGTAAGTGAAGTGCAGTTACTTTGAAATAGAGTGTGTCCACTATAAAAACAATTAATTTTTTTTCCTGTATGTCTTGTACTTATTCATTTTTTTAAAAATGATTGCACAATACTTACGTACTCACAACTACAAGTATCATTTCTCATATTTAAATAGGTTCATATTACTTTAGTATTTGTAAAACACGGCGAGCCAATTGGTTTAGTAAGAATTCACGTTCAGTGGCTATGTCTACTGTCAGCAAAATGTTTGTTCCTGATTATCTCGTTAAGCTCTTAGTTAAAATGAAATAATTGTAAACTCTCTCTCTAAGAACTACAAGTGTATCTCTTTCTATGATGGAAGAAAAATGTCTAAGAAGTCCAAACATCTAAGCTAAATGTAACCAAATGAGAGAGGCTTCTTCCTCAAGAGGCCTACCTGAATGTTTGAGGAAGAAGTCATTAGAAAGTTATGTCACACTTCAATTTAATAAAGCATGACATATCAGTGTCTTTAATATGATAGTAACGCAACATGTTGTTGCCTTGAACAATGTACTTTAATGTGCTATTTCCAATTGCTCTATATTGTCAATTGTGTTTTAACACAATGGACTACCAAAATGCATTTCCGACTCCTTGGGTTCTCCCATCCTTATAAGAATTCTGTCATTAAAATTTAACGTAGTTATCAAATAGTAAGTTTTATAAAAATGTTAAGGATGTGTTTCACACCACCAATTACACGGATGATCTGCAATGAACAAATGGGGTACTGGTTGCCCTAGGGACACTCCGATGCCAAAGTCAGAATAATAATATGAGTGTAAGTGTATGTAGAAGATGAAGTAAATTAAGTTCAAAATTTGTTACCTCCTGTAGGCTATTTATAGAGGTTATTTCTTTCGAGTGATAGGAGTCCAATTAGCCTTATAAAGACTTTTCATTTTAAGCGTCTAAGCCTCTCTCCTATTAGGAATCTGTGTCTATTTTCTTTTACGAGTCTGTATCAACTTATCTTATCTCTTCTTGACTTTATCTTTCAGCTAAATTATAGGTTGTGGCCTTGATTACTAGAGGGTACAAATATCCCTTCCAATTACCTCGCTAATTTTTTTTTGTGTTGGCACATGGGAAATTAAATATTTTGCATTGCCTATACTTGTCTTTTACCTCGTTGGCTTGTGGGCACCTGCTTGCTTTTACTTTCCCCTACCCTGCTGAGGGTACATATTGGTTAGTGTATGGGTGTCTCCGCCTCCTTGTGAGACCTTAGAAGGGCTTAAAAGTCTTCAAGTCAATAATTTGTAAAATAAAATTTGAAAATTGGTCACTAGTTTCCTCCAGTTTTTTGTCTGTTTTGTGCTAAGTGATGAAGAGCTCAACTTGGAGAGATAGGCGGGAGATGCACTTGATCGCATTAGGGGCGAGCACAAAACTCTATTTTGAGTTTGTCTATTTGCGTGGATGTTTGCTTGAGAGATTATTTAATTTCGGCGAAAAGTGCATATTTCCATGATTGGTTTTTTGTGTATATTTTCGTGGTCCTTTTTGTTATTGTTGTTAGTAGTGGATTTTTTTCCATTTGGTAGAAATTATTGTTGGTGTTGTTGTTTTGTTGTTGGTATTGTAGTAACCCGCGCTTAAGTGGTTAGGAAGCCTGTCGACTCCCTAGGTCCACATTAGGTGGTTGTTGAGCCCGTCGACTCATTCCCGAAGGAAACTCGCGTGATGCGATTGTGGAGCTTGATGACTCATTCTTGTAGGTAACCTGCTAGCGGTGGTTATGGCACGAGCATAAACACTCGACATTTGCTAGAGAAGATGTTATGCTTATATTGCTGTCCAGGTGAGAGAGGTCAGGCAAACCAGAGAGTTGCCCGCTTTTTAGGTGCCTAGAAGGTCGGGCAGTCATTGACCTTTCCTGCCTGTTTGCTCCTCACAATGAAGATCGGGAAGTCTGATCATTTGTCCTGCCTGTTGACTCTCGGTGAGGTGCAAGTGGTGTCAGGCAGTCCCTGACCTTTCCATTTTTCATGGGTACTGTGAGTTTTAAACTCAACACTGGTGGCTCACTGTGGGGGGTTGTGGGGTCTTTTGACCTTTATGCCCTTTTTGGTTGCACCTCGAGTGTGTAACTTGACCTTGGCTAACTTGCTGAGTGCACTGCTAGTGTGTAACTCGACCTTTGGTGGCTAATTGCTGAGAGGGTCATGGGGTTTTCTGACCTCCACGCCCTTTTTAATTACACCGCAAGTATGTAACTTGACCTTTGGTAGCTGACTGTTGAGAGGGTCGTGGGGTCTTTTGACCTCCACGCCCTTTTTTATTGCAACACTTCCTGAGAAGTTCTTACCAAAAACATAATGGGTAAGTGTAATATAAATTATAAACTTGAGATTTGTAAACTTCAGCCATTCTACTAAAGTGTGGTGAAGGCTGGTGACACATGGGTGATGCCCACGGGCAGCCATGTTTTGGCATTGAGGAAGACCTCCACGGGCAGTGACAGAACCACATATGCTTTCCACGGAGACCTTGGTCTGGCTGCATGGTGGAGATGTCGGTTTTGTTGCTTGCCGAGGGACGTTGGTTTTGTTGCTTGCCGAGGGACGTTGTAGTGGAGTTATGGTTTCAATTTGTTGGATGTAGCGGATTTTCAGAGAGTCCGTGGGTGCACAACTGTGATATGCAAATAGTTGCCAACATTGTGCGTCCTAAGCACATTGCAGGTGTAGGGTACGTCATGTATTTGTTCTACTCCTCTCATATTTTTCCATTATTTCACATAAATATAAAAGGGAAAAAGTAGAAAAACTTATCTAAACTTTCGTAGATGATCCAGTGAGTCGGAGAATATCTCCCCCCCCATTCTGGTGTACCGATACATGGTGGAGAGGTTTTAAGCAAGTGGAGTTTCCGTGAGCTAGCTCTAGCGAGAAGCTGTATCTTCGGTGGGGAGCGCTAGTACATTGGTGGATGAGGGTCTTCACGCCAACGACAGAAAAATCTGGCGAATTGGGGGTGGTAGAGTTGGTTCCCTTAGGATGCTCACAATCGAGCTCCTAGTGTTTGCACGGTACATGTCCTTCATGGTGTGCTGCCACGACGAGGGTCATGGTGATTGCGACAGAGAACGTCGGTGTAGCTGTGGGTGGACCACGAGCTCATGGTTGGGCTGCACTGATGAACATATTGTGGTGTTGTCTTCGAGTGGCAAGGCTCTCTAGGAAGGTAGAGTACCACCACGCCAGTGATAGACGACGCCTGCAAGTAAAATGGTGGTTGGAAATGAGCTGGCAGGTGCATGGATGCCTGGCTTGGTGATCCTTCGACAGTGTGTATCCTCTACCCCCGCTGTGCCGCACGAATTAGCTTCTGGTGTTGAGGAACCACTCCATTGGCGACAGAAACTTCTGGCGGTGTTGGTGGTGGCGCTAGCAACTCACGGACTGTAGGTTTGTGGATCTTCATGGTGCTCAGAAAAGTGCTTCCTTTGCAAGTAGTGTGTTCGACGTGAACTACTTTAGTGGTTGGGGCGTTGCTAGCAGCATGCTTCCATTTGTCGAATCTGGCTATCACACCAGGCAAGAGGCACTTCTCCGGTGACAAAAAATACTGGTGGGCTCAGTCATGGCCATCGATGGTCTTGAGATTTCTTGGGTGTCTGATGGGCGGCTCTCTGTGTGAGTTCCTACCGCTTGAGTTCCTACACTGTGCATAGCAAAGTGATTTGATTCTGGGAGCTGCAAGCAGAAGTCTTCACCGTTGTTGCATCTTTGTCGTCATTGTATCACCAGTGGATGCAGCTTCTGCCCAACGAAGGAACTAGGAGCATAGCATGCCCCCTTAAGTACATTGTGCATGGCACATGCACAATGCATGGTGCACGTGCACGTGCATATTGCATCTGTTTCTTGTGTTCTTCCTCTTTTGAGGGCGATCTCGTGAGCCAAGAAACCTGAAATTTTGTATATGATCTTGCCACTTGTGAGTTAGAGAATAATTTTTCTTCCAATTCCAGTATAAAGAAATTGCGATTTGCGTGTGATCGCATGGTAGTTGGAATGTGAAAATTATGTTGAAATCTATAAAGATCACACAGACGGTGCCACTATTAAGGACGTGTTTTATACCACTAACCACATGGATTATCTGCAATGAACAAAAGGGCGGCATTGGTTGCCCTGGGGACACTCCAATGCCAAAGTCAGAATAATAATATGAGGGTAAGTGTATGTAGAAGATGAAGTAAATCAAGTTTAGAATTTGTTACCTCCTATAGGCTATTTATAAAGGTTATTTCCTTAGAATGATAGGAGTTTAATTAGCATTGTAAATCTTTTTCTTTAGGAGTCTAAGTTGCTCTCATATTAGGAATATGAGTCTCTTTCCTCTTCGGAATCTGAATCAACTTGTCTTATCTCTTCTTAACTTTATCTCTTATCTAAATTATAAGCTGTGGGCTTGATTACTAGATGGTACAAATATCCCTTCCAGAAAGTGCATTATTTAATCATCTTGTACACATTTTTGGGTCATCAAACTAGTCCGCTCTTGAGGGATCTCCTCCAAACCATTTTTGGGCACATGTTTTTCTTTTACCTTGTTTGTTTTTATAACTTCTCTCAACTCCTCTCATTTCATCCAATCATTATAACTTTTCTAATTTTTCACATAAAATAAAATAAACAATTCAACTTTTTCAAATTATAAAACAAAAATAATATTGAAAAATAAATTCTAACAATATTTTATTCAATTTTCAACTTTTATCTCAACTTATCTTATTTGCAAAAACAAACAATGCCTTACTCTATATCCTTGTCTAGGTCAATATGTGAAATAGAAAATCCTTTAATTCTTCTATTTTTACGTCGGCATAGTAGTGTGGTATTGTGACGCCCCCAGATTCCGCTTGGGATCGAATGGACATCTGAAGCGTCGGGACATGCAACACATGGTTACCTGCCCCCGTTCATGACATATAAGATGCAATGTTCCTAACATGCATCTAGCATTATTCAATATTCGCAGCGGATAATTTTTTTTTTCTTTCTTTAGCAATACTATGCACCAAACTAAAAATATCCCAAATACTTGAAACATACTTTATACATAAAGGCATACTAAATAGCCATGATCACCACACTAGTCCAAAATGGTTGTGATCAAAAGAGTACTTGAGATACAACTCCAAAAGTACAAGTAGTAACCTAAGTTAAATAATGTGTCATCAATGACATTGCACCGTAGCCTAGTCGACTGTGTTCAGTTGGCCGGATTCTAATTCTCCTTCGGGTCCTGTAACAAGATCTACCATTCGGGGATGAATGATAGTTGGGACTACCACGGTGAGATTTGATTATAAATCTCAGTAAGTTAACAAGAAACTCCCACACAGGTTAAAGATGCATGCATGGCAGTAAAAGCATAAATGCATAAATAAAGTCGTAAATAAGCATAACATAACTTGATATATAGCATGACATAACCTGAACTTAAACGTATATTGAACTTGACTTAACATGACATGAACTTGAGCTTAAAACATAATATGGACTATCAACATAACATGAACTTGAAACTTGAAACATAACATGGACTTGAAATATAGCATGAACGTAAACATGTATAACATAAATATGAACTTGAAGTTAACATAAACCTGAGCATAACATGACATAAATGTGAACTTGAGACATAATGTGAACGTGAACATAACATAACATGAATGTGAACTTGAAAATAATATGTACGTGAACATAACATGACAGAAACGTGAACTTGAAACATAACGTGAACATGAACATAACATAACATGAACGTGAGCTTAAACATGTCATAAACGTGAACATAACATGATGTGAATATGAACTTGGAACTTAACGTGAACATGAACATAACATGTACGTGAGCATAACATAACATAATATAACATGATCTTGATCTGAAACTTGACTTAACATGCACTTGATCTTAAACTTGACTTAACATAAACTTGGAATCTTGCTTCTTTACTTAACATGAAATTGGACTTGAATTCTGACAATAAAAAAATGATTCCGCCAGTCGTTTCATCAGAAATAGTGAACAATCAGAATGATTCCGCCCAACATATTCCATCAGAAATACTCAGACAATCAGAATGATACCATCATGAGTATTTTAAAACACGTATCCTGGCAATCAGAATGATTACACTAGGAGTACCAAATAATACTTTGACAATCAGAATGATTCCATCAAGAGTATCTTAAAAAAACACGTACCCTAGCAATCAGAATTATTACACCAGGAGTACCAAATAATACTCTGACAATCAGAATGATTCCATCAAGAGTATCTTAAAAAAACACGTACCCTAGCAATCAGAATATTACACCAGGAGTACCTCATATTACTCTAACAATCAGGAGTACCTCATATTACTCTGACAATCAGAATGATTCCATCAAGAGTATCTTAAAAACACGTACCCTAGCAATCAAAATGATTACACTAGGAGTACGTTGGACATAACTGACTTAAACGTAACTTGAAAGACATGACTTACTTGATATGGAAACACTTCGTAACATGACCGAACATGTAACAGATGTCATACTTGACGTGACATACTTGCAACAGTGAATATCATATGATATGACATACATGTAACATATGGCATCCTTAACTTGGCATACTTATAACATACAACATTGCATGATAGAAAAGATTGTGTAACAGATAAATATTCATGAAAGAATAAATCATGCGTAACAGATAAACATGTAATGACATGGCATATATGATAACATACATACATAAATTGTAATTCTCTTACTCATCATACATACACAATAAACTAATAGTAAATTAGAAGTTAACTTACCTCGATCGTAGCGTTCTACGAGAATAAAGTGCGAAACGCGAGGAACTGTAAGAAGGTATTATAAAAATTAGACATTTAATTACTAACAATTAGAAATATGAAAACAAGCTAACTTAGGGTAAAATGACCATTTTACCCTCTACATGTGGGAAATGACTATTTTACCCCTAACTTAAGGATTTCACATTTTAACTCTAAAAGTTTCCAAAATTTACATTCATCATGTAAATTTTGTCCTAAACTCAAATATCAACTCAGAAAAAATTTAAAACAAAACACAACTATGGAAAGCACACTATGGCCAAAACATCCATAGGTCATTTCTCTTGATTTTTGTTGCAATTTCTTCCAATTTCAAAACTCATGCTTAAATCAAAATTTTGCAACAAACATCTTCCAATCCTAAGTTTTAAACCATACTTAAAACATCCATTTAGAAAAGGCTTATAATCAACACCAAACTTTTTGTAAAAAGTTTCCAAACACTTAATCACAAGGTTTGACCCTAAATCAAAACATCTCCAAGAATTTCAAAAAAAATCAAATCTTACTTCCAACATATTCATAATATCATCCTAACATAAACCATGCTTTAAATCATCAAACTAAAGTCACCAAAATCACAAAATAACACTTGGAGTTTTTGGTTTTACACTTAGTCCAAAAACAGAAACTTTTTCCTCAACTAGTTTTGATAAATCTCTTGATCAATGGCTTAACAATGTGAGATCTTCGAAATAAAGCATCACATGATTTAAGAATGTGTCTTAAATAGGATCCAACCATCAAACTTGAAATCACATGGCTAAAAATCAATAAAACATAGATCTAACCCAAACACATCAAATCTTAGGCCTAATCGGAATCCTCTTGCATAGAAAAATCATATCTTTGAAACTAATACTAAATATCTTCAAAATAACATCCTAACATGAAAATAAGAGACTTAGGATCATCATATAAAAATATCAAAGCCTTTAGAGTAAGATCAAACCTCAAAATATTCAAACTTTCTCCAAATAAAAACTGTTTTGCCACTTCCAGTTTTCAAGTTTCTAGATCTAAACAAATCTATCATCAAAAGCTTTAGTCATGCAACAAAACCTCAATGAAAACTCTTAAATACATGCTAAGAACACTCCATATAATTTTCGAACCAAGATATGTCCATTAGCTTGGTCAAAAACTCCAAAACATAACATACTCTCCAGATTCACGCTCAGAATGACCTTTCTATGATTAAAAATACTTTTGACTGAACAAATGACCATGGAATGATACGAATAATATATCTACGGAAACTAGACTCAAAGGGGAACAAATTTTATAATGAGTCATCGTGTGAAAATACTTACAAAGGGTCAAAAAGTGCCACGTAAGAAGACCCAGAAATCTGCCCGAGAGAGCTCTTTTGGGTTTCTCTCTAAGAACGGGGTGAAGAAGTGATTAAAGTGAAGTAAGTGTGTCTTGCATGACTCAAGCCTTCTGTAGGGGGAAGATATGGACCTTAATGACCCTTGATTGGAGGTGGCTATGTGACATAAAGTGAAGAATAGTGGGGGGCAAAGGACTGCCTGCAGAAGCTATGAGGTGTGGATGTTGATGGGGTGGGTTTCTCCATCTCATCAAGGCACTATTGGGTGCTGCCAAAGGCAATGAATGGTCTGCCATGTGGGGGAGGAAACTTCTCCAAGAAGCCTTGCCAAGGTGGCCAAATTCGTGGGCCTTGGTGGGCCCCAACCAAGTGGGCTTCAATTTGGGGTTTAAAGGGGGTTTGGTTAGGGTTTGAGATGCTATCAAGCCCAAATCCAATTTTCAAGGTTTAAAAGGTTGGATAATAATGTCATAACAAGAATTTGAGAAATTAATAGCATGTGGAAGTGATTTAATCAAGTGATTAAACACAATGCTAGAAATTGGATCGAAAAGGGTTTGAAAGGCAATTTAGGGTTTGGGGAAACAGTTTAGGATTTCGGTTTTAACCAAGTTTTTGGAGTTTCAATTGGATTCCAACCATTTAGGGTTTCACTAGGGTTGAAACCCTTTTTGATCTGGCTCAATTTGGTTGACCAGATGAAAAATGTTTTGCTTAGGTGGCATGATCTTACACCTTGATTTCATTCACAAATCCATCTAATGGTTCCTCTTTATACAAAGTATCTAATATTATTTATTATGTGTGGCTAAGATCTTGCCAAGTGTCCAAATAAAACTTCTCTAACCTAATTTGGACATTCCACATTGTTATTTTGAAAACACTGCATTTAGTACGCTTATCGAGGTTACTATTCACTCTAAAAAACTGCACAATAAACTTAGTATTGAAAAATCCTAAATATTCATATTAATCTAAAGTAAAAACCGTTTACCAAAACTCAACCCCGAAGTGCCCCTATAAATAAATTCACAGTCTCGAACAGCCGTTTCGTCCGAAATTATGAAAATGGGTTATTGGACCATAAAATCCTAAATATTCTATTAAGTCTAATGGCATAAACTATAATGTAATCTGACACTTCTAACTACCTCAAACAATTAAAATCGCATTTCTAACACCATAGCGAGTGATAATACTGACTATGTTGACAGGTTAAAATCTATGCGATTAGTCGATTCATGAAAACTTACGGAGTTTTCACGAGGTTTCTAAAGTCTATAGAAATTTTACCATTGAATTTCTAGCGGGCTGTTATAAGTATACATTCTAGAAGATCCTTTGGAGGTGTGAAAGGTCTTTCATCAACTACCTTGTAGTCTTGGTGTGTCATATCGAGGCATTCTTCTTTAGGATCATATGTTACATATTAGGTTCATGGCATTGCTGTTCTTGAGAAGAAATGAGGAGATGTAAGCTAATATTCCATAATCAATTCTCATATATATATATATAATATAATATATTTATCTTATTGTCTCATGCATATATAAGTAGGCATTGCAAACATCAATTGAGCATGACAAAAGGATGTACATTTGGCATGTCTAGCTCTAGTTTCCTAGAAGTTTTTGTAACGAACAACAAAGGAAAAGTATAGAAGAAATGAACTGCTGAAGTGAGAAGAGTAGAACTGAAGAATGATGCACAATACCAGGCACTTGAAACTGAAATGTTGGCCCTGAAAAAACAAACAGATTCTCCATCATGCAACATCTTACATCCTTACAATAGAGTTACTAAAAAAAATCAAGGGTACAATCAAGGGGAATCATCATTAGGGGTACTATTGTGTGGAGAGGGGGACAACCACCATGGGGGAGATGTCTAGAGCATTACCACAGGCTGGCTTTATAAGGGTACACCATTTCTTCAACTTTCACAACACATTACCATAACATTGGATTAGACTAGCCTCCTTTCACATGATAGAGGAGAAGGCCCTGGTCTGTTTCTAAGATCTAAAGGAATTTTGTCAACTTGTAGATTGGGACACATTTGTTAAGGTATTGTTGATTAGGTTGACCTTGTTCCTATGATGACCCAATAGAATTCCTCACTAGATTAAGGCAAAATTGGACTATTGAAGATTATAAGGTGAGACTTGAAGCATTATCCAACAAGCTGAGAGGGTCATTTGATGGTTACAAACTAAGTTGTCTTCTTAGTGGCTTAAGAGATGACATTAGGCTACCAGTTAGGATGTTTAATCCTACTAGCCTTTAGTTTAGCCAAGATACAAGAAGAGAATGTAAACTTATCTAACAAATATCATAAACCCATTACACCATACTTGGTTGAACCAGGAATATTAAAAAGCCTATTCCACCAAACTACTTCACCAATCCAAGGAATTAACAAAGCCTATATGAAAGAGAGGAGAGAAAAAGGGGTTGTGCTACTATTGTGATGCTAAGTGGGGCCCAAGGCACAAGTGTAAAAAACCTAAACTTTACCTACTAGAGGAAATATTGTTGGAGGAAGAGACTGTTGGGAAGCAACAAGAGACACCTATATAAAAGATGGAAGGGGGAGAGCTAATGGAGGTGAGCTATGTTAAAGATAAAGCTGAAATATCAATGCATGCCTGATAGGTTCCCATAACCCCAAAACTATGAGGGTTAAAGTGAAAATAGGGGCTAGATGGATCACCATTCTCATAGACACTGGGTCTACCCATAACTTTTAAGACCTAAAGGTGGTTCAAAAGGCACAATTGCCACTTGACTTTAATGAAAAGGTAAGGATCAGAGTGGCTAATAGGGAGTTAATTCCAAGTGAGGAAAAATGTGAGGATGTTAAAGTTAAAGTCTAGAATACTTTATTTGTCTTGGATGTCCATGTGTTAGTCCTAATAGTTTGTTTTACAGGTGATAGAAGATGGGGGCAGTGAGCATGATAATACCAGATAACTTTAGTTGCAATTCAAGCCTTATTAAATAATCATGTTGATGTTTTTGTTGAACCAAAAGGGTTAGCCCCTCCTTAATCACATGAGCATGCTATTAACCTTAACCCAAACACCAAACCTATATCAGTAAGGCCCTATAGGTACCCATATTTTTAGAGAGATGAAATAGAAACGATAGTGAGGGGATTGCTGCACAACGAGGTTATACAACCTAGCCAAAGCCTATATTCTTCCCCTATTCTTCTGGTAGGAAAGTAGATGGTATTTGGAGGCTGTATGTAGCTTACAAGGGGTTGAACAATGCCAGAGTGAAGGATAAATTCCCTATAATAGTGATGGAAGAGTTGCTAGATGAGTTGCATGTGGTAACCATATTTTGTAAACTAGATCTAAGATCTAGATAACACCATATTTGAGTAAAACCTCAAAATGTACCAAAGATAGCTTTTAGAACTCATGAAGGGCATTATGAGTTCTTGGTTATGCCTTTTGGGTTAACTAATGCTCCTTTTACATTCTAGGTCCTAATGAATGAGGTATTTTGTCCTTATCTAAGAAAATGTGTACTTATTTTTTAAGATATTTTGGTGTATAACAATGATGAATAGGAGCATGTGGGGCCATCTAAACACAACACTGTCAATGCTAAGACAACATCAACTTTATGCCAAGCAGTCCACTTACAGGTCTAGTTATAGTGAGATCTCTTACCTAGGCCACTTGATCTTAGACCAAGGGGTGAAAGTCGATCATGAGAAGCTATAGGCTATGATAGAATAGACCCTACCCATCTCACTCAAGGCTTTAAGGGGTTCTTTTGGTGTTGATAGGCTATTTTGTAGATTTATTAAAGGGTATAGAGGTATTGTTGCACCCCTTATTGAAATTCTAAAACAGAACAATTTCCATTGGAATGATGCAGCTAGATAATCTTTTTAGAAGCTGAAAGAGGCTAGAACCCAACCCCCAATCCTTGCATTTCTTGATTTTTCACTCCCTTTTGTTATAAAATGTGATGCATTAGGAACTGCAGTAGGGCAAACCCTTGGGCTTCTTTAGCCAAGCTCTTAAAGGAAGGGCTCTAATGATGCCTACTTATGAGAAGGAACTATATGCTCTTGTATTCGTAGTGTTGAAAGGGAGACATTGCGTACTTGGACAAAAATTTGTGGTGAAAACTGATTAGCAAAGCCTTAAATGCCTATTGTATCATAAAGTTGGTACTTCAATGCAACAAAAGTGGATAACTAAGCTTTTAGAGTATAATTTCATGGTTGAATACGAAAAAGGGAGTGGAGAAAAGGGTGACAGATGCTCTATTTAAAAAAGGGACAGAAGAGGAAGGTTCATTGTCCTTAATCACATTTACCACAGTAGACTGGATAGAAGAATTTAAGGAAACCTACAAGAAGGATGAACAATTGCAGGGACTGATAACTCAAGTTCAAAACAACTAGCTACCACTAGAATACTCCTTAAGGGGAGAGCTATTATTGTACAAAAATAGGCTCTACATACCACAATAGGGAGGTTTCAAAACCAAGCTATTGAAGTTGATGCACAATAGCCCTTGGGGGTGGACATTTAGGTTATGACAAAAAATGCATAGAGTGAGAAGGGAGTTTTATTGGCTAAAGATTGAATAAGATTGTAAAATAATGTATTAGAAATTGTAATTTTTGCCAAAGATTCAAGGTGAACAACACCCTACATAGTGGGTTATTACAATCTCTTCTTGTCCCTAAGCAACCTTGGACCCATATAACAATGCACTTCAAAGATGGGCTCCTAAAATTCCATGGCTATGATAGTTTATGGATAGTGGTTGATTGACTCACCAAATACATCCATTTTACCCCACTGAAGGACCCCTACTTTACTAATACTGTGGCATAACTCTTCCTAAAGCATGTGTTTAAACTGCATGGGTTACCCATCTCCATGGTGTCTCTAACTGAGACCCCACTTTCACCAACATCTCATGGCAATAGTTTTTCAAACTTTAGTAGGTCCAAATGCACATGAGGAAAACTTATCACCCCCATTTTGATGGACAAATTGAGGTAGTCAATAAGGCCGTAGAGAATTACTTGAGATGTTTATTTGGGGATCGGCCTAAGGATTGGTTAGTGCAGTTACCTCTAGCATAATGGTGGTATAACTCCACCCACATGTATTTACCAAGTTCACCCCTTTCAAGGCCCTTTACGAATACCCCTATTAAAGGTACTCAGTTATGTTCCAGGCACTAACCGCTTGGAAGTTGTTGAGAGCAACTTACTTACCCGTGACCATATGCTAAAAATCCTATGCCACAATCTACATAGAGCTCAAGAATGCATGAAGAGATATGCGGAGCTAAGGAGAAAGGAACAAGAATTCAGAGTGGGGGATTGAGAGTACCTTAGACAACAACCCTACCACTAGATCTCAGTCTCCAATAGCGTAGCCTTAAGCTATCACCCAGATTCTTTGGAACCTTTGAGGTTTTACAGAAGATTAGCACCGTAGCTTACCAATTAGACCTTCCCCCTCATCTTGCATACACCCCACGTCTCATGTTTTACAACTGAAAAAATAAATTGGTAACCAAGGTCACGACCATACCTTTGCTACCATGGATTGATAATGAAGGCATCTTGAAGGTTGTTCCTGATAAGATCTTGGCACGCCCGCTATCCAAGGATTAAAATGAAGCTTGAGTGGAATTTCTAGTCTGCTGGCAAGGATAGAGTGATAAGGAGGCAATGTAGGAGGGCTAATCCCGGATGAAGTATGCCTACTCATAACTTGTGGGAAAGGTGCTTCAAAAGTGATAGAGTTTATCATGAACAATGAAGGAAAAATGTATAAGAAGTGAATTGCTAAAGTGAGAAGAGTACAAATGAAGTGTATAGAGTTCAAGTCGTATGGGAGGAAAGCAAGTTAGGAGTTGGGCTTTAGCTACTAAGCGTAGGAGCTGTTGTGGTGTCATTAAAAACTTAGTCTATTTTATTAAATTTGGGTATTAGTTGTAATGGGCTTTGACTTGCGTAGATTAAAGATGTAGTAGTTTTTTTTAATTTCCTTATGTTGCTGTGTGTTAGTTTATTTAGCCTTGGGCCATGAGGCCCATTAGATGAGAAGAATTCCATTTGGGATTCTGACAAATAGTTGTAGTGGATCGACTGAGGTTTTTTTCCAGAAAGTAATAGAATCTTCTTTCCCCTATTCACTTTTTTCTGCTAAATTTCTTGAAAGTTTTCTCAAACATGAAGTGAGAAATTATACCATTAATCCATACAAGCCAAGGGGTGTGTTATAGTTTTCTTGACTTCATCATTCTAAGATTTGGAGTCTACTCTCAAATCTGAAGCTCATGAAAAAATAAAATTCTAGCTTAACCAAGTGTAGCGGTCATGGCTTTCCTTCTTTTCTAAAGTATCATACTTATGTGGGTAAGACAATAGTGGTTCGGGTCTCTATCTCTTTCTTGAAGAGAAATCCTAGCCTTCTTGAGGGTGTGTGTGTGTATGCACATGTACATGTGAAGAACTCATCAAGTCTGAAACCTTCTTCTTGTTCTCTCTCTCTTTGGTCGTGTGTGTGTGTGTGTGTGTGTGTTAGGAATTAATGGATGATCCTTATCTTGTGTGGTCTTCCTCCTTTGGATGGTGTTACTTCTCCTTAGTGCACTTGGAATGGTGGTTGGAAGAAGATGGTAGAGGTATGGGTGGTGTTTGGGTGGAGAGAAAATAGTGGAAAGTGAGAGAGAGTAGTGTGGTCGTGTGACACAAAGAAGAATCACAAAATGACCAAAGGACTAACCAATTTTGACTCCTCCCTTTTTATAGGATTGTATTCCCTTCTTGGAAAACCAAAGGCCTTGGTGCATGGATGACACATGGCATCCTAGTTGTGTGCCTATTCCCATTCCTCATTATGCATTGTGTTAGAAAACCAAAAGTTGCTTTTGGACACGTGATGGTTTACCAAAACCGAATCATATTTCCTTTCATGCCCTTTTCTATGTCTCTAGGTTCATTGAACCGAGTGGTAAAAGGGTCAATCTTAAAACCCTAAATCATCCTTGAACCACTACATGAGTGCATGCTTGCCTTGTGGCAAGTGAAGTATGTGGTTGCCGAAAACCCTTCATCTTCCCAAGAAGATTTCTTCTTCTTCCAAGACCAGGGCAATGTGTGATTGGTCCCTTGGTGGGTGGCGTGTGAACTCTCTTACCCTAGCCGTCCATCTCATACTCTTCCCTTCACAAGATTCTTCTAGAACCTCAATAGGCCTGCATATCCCTTTCCCATGCAATCTTTTCCTCTTCCCCATGGTCTTCTCTCTAGGTTGACAAACAAATGACAAGTTACATTCACATGTGGAAAAGTGGGTTGGTTGAAACCTAGAGACTAGGTTTTCGCCTCTTCCTAATGCAACTCTTCCTCTACTCAATCATTTCATGCTTCTAGAAAGTCATGCATGAAAGACACATGGCATATCCCCCTTGAAATCCAAATTCCATCCTCTAGTGTGCCGTGCCCTTGCCCTTTGAACTCCCCTAGGCACCACTTCCACAAGGGATCCTCTTGGAACTCACACAATCTTGATAAGTGGCATGCAAGCATGAGAGGTTTGGCGAGGTGCATTGGCCGAGTGAGATCCTTGGCCTTCCCAATGTGTTTCATCATTTCCTTCCTCTAGAAGTCCTTTAGGCAAGTGACAAATGTCAAAAAGGTGGTTGACTCAAACGAGGTCTTCTGCATGCGTGACAAGTGGCAAAATGGTGATGACAAGTGGCACTAAGTGATGAGTTGGGCATGTGCCCTAAGGTCTTTTAGGGTTTCAAATCCCTTAACCTATGTAGTGGCCGAGAATGTATTGGCCTTGTGGGCTTAGATGCCGAATGCATCAAGTCCATAATTTACTAAGTATCTTCTACCATCTTTCATGGCCCAACAACCGTGCATAACCTAATAATGAAATATAAATGAAGACTTGGCTAAGTCTGGGTCATTATACCTATCGTTAGGGTTACATGGTCAAGGTACTCTCTTATTACATCTCTCGTCAGAGTTGCATGGTCGAGGTACTCTCTTGCTACACCTATTTTTAAGGTTACATGGTTGAGGTACTCTCCTATTACACTTCTCACCAGAGTTGCACGATCGAGGCACTCTCCCGCCACACTATTTTTGCAAAGGTTACGCAGTCAAGTGACTCTCTCACTGTACCTATTGTTAAGGTTATACAGTCGAGGTACTCTCCTACTACACTCTTTTCGCCAAGGTTACGTGGTTAAGGAACTCTCTCAGTACACCTATCGTTAAGGTTACATAGTCGAGGTACTCTCCCACCACACTCTTTTTGTTAGGGTTATGCGCTCAAGGGACTCTCCCTCTATACCTATCATTAAGGTTATACAGTCGAGGTGCTCTCCCATTACACCTCTAGCTAGAGTTGCGTAGTTAAGGCTCTCTCCCTCTTTTTGCCAAGGTTATGCAACCAAGGGACTCTCCCACTACACCATTAAGGACACACGGTTGAGGTGCTCTCCCATTACACCTTTCGCTAGAGCTGGCTGGTCGAGGTGCTCTCCCATTACACTCTTTTCGCCAGGGTTATGCGGTCGAGGGAGTCTCTCACTACACCTATCATTATGATTACGCGGTTGAGGTACTCTCTCGTTACACCTCTCGCCAGAGTTGCGCGGTTGAAGCACTTTTCTGCGCCACTCTTTTCGCCAAGGTTACTTGGTTGATGGATTCTCCCACTATACCTATTATTAAGGTTACAGGGTTGAGGTACTCTCTTGTTACACCTCTCGCTAGAGTTGCATGGTCGAGGCACTATCTCGTCACACCCTTTCACCAAGATTAAGTGGTCGAGAGACTCTGCCACTACACCTATCCTTAAGGTTACACGATCGAGGTACTCTCTCGTTACATCTCTCGCCAGAGTTGTGCAGTCGAGGTACTCTCCCACCACACTCTTTTCGCTAAGGTTACGTGGTTGTGGGACTCTACCGTGACACGTATCATTAAGGTTATGCGGTCGAGGTACTCTTCCATTACACCTCTTGCTAGAGTTGCGTCGCCGAGACACTCTCTTGCCATTCTCTTTTACCAATGCTACGTAGTAGGAGTAATCTAACTCTAATGAAAGTACTTGGAAAAGGCAAACATACATGGTTCAATGAACACCTACCTCCTTCAAAAGGAGAGAATTGCAGGGTGGAGCCGCTTGGTTCATATTCCTATTGAATTTTGTGAAGAAGTAACACAATAGAGCACAAGATAACAAGGCACACATCAATAGTGAAATAACATTTACATCATTTGAGAACCAAATTGCAAGCTAAACATAGTATCCTGTAGCATTTACTAATATCTTGTTTCTAATACAAAGTTTGAAAAGAAAACATTTCAAGAAGGGGAAGACGGAGGGAAGGCATCTGACATAGTGTCCCTTTCAAAAGAATAAAAAACATGGAAAGCAAAAACGCTAGCTTGGATGGACTTCCAGTTCAGATTGCGAAGATCGGCCTTAGTATTGTTGAGTAGAAACTCACGCAACTGCTTAGTACTAAGCTTGAACCCAAGACCCGAAGCTCAGCCTTGAACTGTATATGCAGCCATCAGTTGGGGGAAGAATGCGAGCAACCTCACTTTGAGAGTGGCCCAACTTGGTGTTCAGTACGGTCACTTTAGCTTCCGAGTTTGACAACTGTTTTTTGCATGTCTCCAAAACTTGGTTTAGCTGCAAACAGTGATGGTCGTGCTCCTTATGTTCTTTCTTCACCTTTGCCAGATCTCGCTCGGCCTTGACTTTCTCACCCTCTGCCATGCTCAATCTAGTATTGGCTTCTTGACGTCCTTCTTTAAAGGTTGACAGGCGAGTAGCATAATCAGCCTTCAACCTTTTTAGGTGAGTAGCATAAGGCAATAGAATCAGCGAGAGGATACTCCAGAATTATGAACAATAGAGTGAAAGGCCTATTCACAATTGGTACGCGAGTACTTAGAAGAACTAGCTAGGCGAGAGCTAGATGAACCTCGAGGAACAGGAATTTTGAAGGAAATGCTAGTGAAACCTGTTGAAGTAGGAGTATCTTGATAGACTTCGATAGAATGCTCAGGGGAATGCTCATATTCACTCCAGTCCATTGATCAGAGGGCAACTCTATGTCATCGCCTCGAACGAGTGACGCCCAAGAAGGACCAATGAGAGAATTCCCTTATGGAAAAGTCAAAGAAGGCTCACCACCCTCGGTGGGGGAAATGTTGAAAGGTGAAAAGGAGATAGATACCCTACTTCCACTTGTAGGAGATATTGTTGGAAATATGACAGGCAGCTTGGAAGTAACTCGACCCGAGATTGTTGAGGTGAGGGGCCAGCTAGGCACAAAAGTAGTTGTGCAACCAAGGGATCTTCAATGTCCTCGATTCGAAGAGATCCCACAGAAGTTTCAAAAGGAGGAAAGCTACTCAGTATAGTCAGGGGCTCATTAAGGAACACTGGATTCAAAGTTACAATATCATCGCCCTCATTTGGATTGATGCAATTGCCTATCTGCTGAGTAGCTATTGATGGTATATCTAGCGACGAAGCAGCTTCTATAGCCATCACCAACTCGAGATCAGCCTCAGCTTGGTTTATAATCTCATCAAGGGAATTGGTAGAAGGCACAAGGGGAGGATTTAATTATCCCTAGCCACCTGGCAAAGGTAGTGGTGAGGGTCCGCCCTTCATGGAACTGGACTCATCTAAAAGTGCCATAGTTGCACAAGCTTTCTTTTTCTTTCTTCCCCTAGCAATAGGTTGTGGCCCCCTCTTTAGGTCTCTCGTTGGCCATGGGGCACCTAGAAAATTACTCCTAAGAATGTTCACCCGACTAGGCACCATTAATAATCTATCAATATTGGAAGGTTCCAAGATGATGCCCAACCAAGTAGAGCTAGCATCCTTCTTCGTCCAAGCTTGCACCAATTGAATACAAGCTTCCTCCAGAGTAGAAAGGAGAATCTCGAGCCCATGCTAATCAAGAACCAAATACCAAGAAGCCCTAATGGGAAATTTGCGGTTCAAGGTCCCAATTCGTGTCTGGAGGTCTCATCTACGGAAAATTCCCAACCATTGGCTGAAACAAAGAAAAATTTCTTATGCCAATCTTTGGCATAGGAATATTTATGCTCTAACTGGACTATTTATTGTGGGACTTGAAACTACAAAGGTTCCCATCCAGGCATCTAAAGCCATAAAGAGAGAGGAACTCACGAGCTGTGAGATTGAGGTATTCATCACCCGTAGTTCCAACACTCGCTGTTAAAAAACGCAACAAGCCATTAAAATCCTCTGAGCATTAGGCACCAATTAGGCAACAAGAAGTCTCAAGATGTCTAAAACATCACAAATAGGTCGTACAAAGGGCAAATGAAGCCCCATCGCAAACATGGCCATATATAGGGCAATAGAAATGGCTATATCTCTTTCATTGATGTCTCCACAAAGCTGGTCAGGTAGTCCGAGGGTCATCAAATCCAAAATGTTGAAATTGTCTTGCTCGGTGTCCAGTTCACGATGAGAAATAGTTGAGGACCACTGATGACCCTAAAAAATAGAAGGAGGGGCATCCTTCGCTTCCCTGTTAGGGTTAATAGTGGCCCCTTTTGAACGAACAGGGGGATTGTAGGGTCATGAGGAACTAGCCCCATGGGAGGAAGCAGAAAGATTGCTTTTAGAAGCCATAAATTTGCAGTGAAGGTTGAGAAAGGGAATGTAAGGACATCAGAGCGCTTGGGAGAAGAAAGGAGAGAGTCGGAATCGAAAGGAGAGAAGTGGGAAAGAAAGTGTTAGGAAACTATAAGTACCCATGATGGTTAAAGGGAAATATGCAAAAGAGCGCGGAAGCGAAACAACATTTTGATGAAAGGGCACAAATGACGGAAAACCCAGATAACAAAACGACCCTATAATTACAAGTCCCATCATGCTGTGCATGATGAGACTTTGTGGGGTAACTGAAAGGGGATTAATACCTCTCTGAGACTTATTAGGCTGCCTTATGGGCCTAGGGTACGACTTGGGCACAATAGCCCTAGATCCACCCTATAGGCCTAGGGTAAGAGTTGGGCTAATAGCCTAAGATTCACCATGAGGGCACAATCTATCCTGATGACTGAGGGAACAACTGTTTGAGAGTCCTCCAAGCAAGGAGAGCTATTCTGTCATTTGTTCATCTGTGTGTTGATAAGCTCTGTATCTTAAGACTTAAATTTCGAGTAGTGTATAAGCCTGCTATCGCAAGGTAGCAGAAACTTACGAGTTCTATATATACATATTGCTCATGTACGTAAAGATGATATGATTCATTGGGATAGAAAATAGATTTTTCTATTGTGATTTCTAACTTGGGCATCATAGGCGTTCTCCAGAACTCACAAGCCACTCAACTCTTTAGTTGCAAGTGATCGTGTGTGAGTGGCGGTGAAACAAGTCCACAACACCTCCTTTGAAATCAAGCACATACGTGCTTAAAATATTCTCAAATATCATAATCATCCTTTCTGACTAACCATTGGTCCATAGGTGGTAAGTTGTGCTAAACTTCAACTTTGTGCACGTGGCTTCTTGTAGGAACACCCAAACTTTCAAGGTGAAATAGAGACCATTGTTTGAAATGATAGCAACTTTGGTTTGGTGAAGTATAATAAGTCCTTGATTGATAACTTTTTAGCATAGAGTTCATAACCATATAGGAAAAAATGTGCACTTTTGTTGAATGCAGATTACTATCCAGATAGTGTCCTGACCTATTGGTGTTTTAGGCATTCGCACTACAAAGCCCATGGCAGCATGTTCTCATTTCCATTGTGGCACCTCGAGTGGAAGAACTTGCATGGCATATATTTTATGCTAGCTAGCCGTAGACTTGAGTTTTAAATATAGAGTATTTTCTCTTGGGCTTCTTTGATTATATTTACCATTAGTACCTGAATTATTGGAGCCACAACAAATGTTGTCTCTTTTTGTGGCCTTTCATCAAGGTTACTTTTCTGCAAGTCTTGAATAAAAGTCGAAAGTTTCCTCAATTTTCAAGTCAAAGTATTGCCACTACATTCACCTTCACTGTGTGTACATGGTAAATAGTGCAATCATAATCATAGTCTTTGATGAGTTCTAGCTATCTCCTATGTTATGCTTAAGTCCCTTTTAGTGAAGAAGGACTTCAGACTTTATGGTCAGTGTAAATCTCATACTTCTCCTTGTACATGTAATGTTTCTAAATATTTCATTTTGTTTGTTTAATTTTATCATTTTTTCAAAGAATGGATTTTCATCATAAGGAATGGGTTGATCCAAAGTTCTCCATAGCACTGGAGCTTATTCCAAACGAAGCACATAAAGCGAATCTCAACCTAACTTGTTAAAGCATAGAGTGTGATTGACCAAAAACTCATTTAGTTAATTATAATATTCCCCATCTTTCAAATATTTCTAGAAAATTAAGGTAAATTACTTTCTCCTTATTTTTATTACCTCATATCCCTTTACTACTAAATTAATTGGATCATTAGTAGTTTTTCTTCACAAATAAACTTAATTTATTACTATATTAATTCTCACGCATTCATATTTCAACCCCTTTAGTTGAAGGATGCCTCAAGGGGATATTTATTATCACCATTATGTGAAATACGTAATGATGATAATAAATCTAATTCATCAAATAAATAATGAGTAACAAACACATGAAATATATGAGTAAAAAACACATGCTCATTGAATAAATAATCATCTAGGAAAATAGGCAGCTTTATTAATAAAATGCACATCTTCAATTGATTTTTGATGCACTATTATAATTTATAACAATTTTCCTTATGTTATTACAATTAATTTGGTATGATCTCACATCCATCCTATTAATATAAGACTTGAAAGTCTTTGTTGGCAACTGACTGAGCTCTAATATTGTGATTATTTTGCACTTAAATTCGAGTCAATCACACTTTTTTTACTGCTAATTGAATGAGTTGGGCCTCAATAAATCAATTCTAACTTAATTGATAACAGTCTAATTTTATGATCTTAATCTTTAATTTATTACATGAAATTGAGGAAGTTAATTGTTGTGCATATACGCAGGTGGCTATGCGAAAATTTCAAAGCTTTTGGCTTGACTCTTCCTGTAACGTGGCCCTACACAGATCATATTTGGGCAATTTCCAATTCACACGAGCCTTGCAGCACCTTTTAGATGGCTTGTCTTCAACGCAGCAAAAACGCAAGCTCTTTCCGTGAATAGCACTCAACGACGTCAACATGCTTTTAAAGATTGGTCTTTCAACACCTCACACTGCAAATTTCAAAAGCTTCTTGAAGGTGGACCCCGTATGCATTGACTCTTCAATGAAGGTGCAGTAGCTTGACTGCTTTACTTCACAATAGGGGACCACATTGATCCATTTCCATGAAATGAATGGACAGACCTACTTTTTCTTCATTTGGACGCATGCAAATTTGCAATTGGTCCTTGCGGAAAGCACTTCATCCCGTCAAACTCTTTGCGTCAACTCCCGTCAAACCAATGGAAATTTAGATGGAAGTGGACCCCGCATGGCCTTGACCCTTCAACTTCACTTCAAAAACTGCATCACGCCCCTGCTTGCGTCAAAGCACATTACGTAAAGTCCTGCACCTCACAGAAGCTAAATGCAAGCCCCATTTCGCTTTCTATCCCTTCTTGGACATACAACCACTGCTAGGAGGAAAAGCATGGAAATTTCTTCCCACTTTTGATCCTTGTATGCAACTCAATACTGCCATGCGCCCCTACTCCATGCGAAAATCAATGTTACTATGTGCCCCTGCATCTAACGTAAACACACTCACGCTAGCTCCATTTTTGGGCTCTATTGGTCTAAGTCATAGGAAGGCAATATTTTTGTCACTTGAAAGGTATGAGAAAATGCAAGGAGGTAGCTCTCATTCGGTGGTTTTTGCTAGAGAGTTCATCCGACTCCGAAGAGCCATTTTTCTTTCATGTTTTTAGTTTTTATAGTTCATTTGCTTTGTGTTTGATTCAAGCTTTTATTTACATTGCACTTACATTTAAATTGTTCTCATTCAGTTTGTTTTCAGTTTCAATTGAATACCATTAATAATTATTGTGCTTAGATTTATTTTTGGTAGCATGTATTTTTTTTTTCTCCAGTAACTTTCAGTTATCTTCGTGAGTATTCTTGTTTGATTTACGTTGGTTGTTTGAGATTTTTTGGGCCTGTACATTGGATTATCTTCATTGGTGTTAATTAGTCAAAGTAGTGTAATTTTTTCTGGGTTAGATTAAACTCTATTGAATGGAAAATAGTGACTTTTTGATTTGCACACATGGTGTTTGACGAAATGTCCCTTAGAACGAAAGTTTTGTGAACTTCCTTTTATTACTTGGAAACATTGGACTAGATGACATTAATGAATGTGGTTAAGCTTCTTAAGTGAGGATAATCATAATTTAATCAATGTACGTTCATGAATCCACTTCATGTATGAAAGTGATTGAAGTAGCGTCAAGGTGCATTAGAGTGAAAATTTCTTAGATGCTAGCTAAATATTTCCTATTCCCCACTCACGTTTAACACATTATTTTATTCACCTTTCTTGCATATTTTTTTTAGCACTCATTCACCATCTCATGCAAAAGGAAATGAGGGCATTTTTTATAATGTCCAAGAATCAATTCTCATTGTGAATATCATTGTATTTAGGCTTAGTTAATAATTTTATTTTATTTTCAAAAGTGAATGAATTTGCATTTTAAACTAATCGTTCCTTGAGGAAATGACTTAGGAACTTGCCTATTACTACTTGACAACTCTTATACTTGGGAATAACTCTTAAAACACTTTTTAAGGTGAGTTAGCAACGCTTTTGTGAAGGGATGCGTCAAATTGTTTTTTGATAATATTTTGGCAAATGCACTTCTAAAAATCTTTTTATCTGTTTAAAGATATGATATTTCCTTTTCATGTGTTCCCCTTCTTTTATTGTCTTTATTCTATATATGTCAAGCTCCCAATATTATCACGATAAAATTTAATGAGAGAATAACATAATGAGGACCCTTAACAGTTTTTCGAGTTAAGTGGCTGTTGTTTCTTCCTTCTGAGGCAAGAACATACAAGTCCTCCACAATGGGTAACACTCTGCATAGTTCTTGATTATAGGAGGCATCATAGAATTCCTTCCATCATCCATTAAAAGAATGTGTTTGATCATGTTGATGCTATTTTCAGTATGCTTGTGGTGTGCCTTAACAACTTGCAACCAGAAAGAAGAACTCAACATACCCAGTAGGGATGCCTCCATTATTTAAGACAGTACAAGGTTTTGGTCTTGCTTTCACTAAAGAATCTATGAAAAAAGATGGTCCGTACCTAGTGGGTTATTCATAAAGGTGGGATTGATTAGGTGTGGCAAGACTTCTTCATGGGTATGATTCTCAGTGTCCAATTTTGGGATGTTACCTTCTTCAGCACGAGTCGGCTGTTAACGTCTATTTGATGTAAATCTAGCTTAGATTTATCTTTACAAATTTGGATCACATCGCGACATGGTTTGTTAGGTTTTCATTTTGGTCATACCCTTCTAGGGTCTATCTTTATGGACCGGCCCTGGTATTATAAGGATAAGTGTGATTGGCTTTTATCTCTAAACCCATATGGTCCATTTAATGTAGTTCGGTCCTTTAATCACCCTTTGTCACGTGAGTCTCATGTGATCGTGATCTTTAGTCGCCTGTGGCATTTTCCACCTATTGAACATAATTGTGCTCAATAGTTATCCTGCAAATTCTTGCCGCAAGTGTATTGGTGGAAAATTTACATTTTCCCTCTGTATCATTCATTTTGAACTTTATACCTTCCTTCTAGAGATGTGTCTTTCCATTCAAGTGTCTTAGGGTTTGCCAGTCACCCCTTGATTTAGCGCATTATGTAGCATGTAACCCATCGGCTCATCTTACACACATCTCATCATGCAGTGTAGAACGCGGGATTTAGTCAACGTGCTTTCCTTACTCATGACATGTGGAAATTTATCATTGACCATTGCATCTTTTGCAATTTCACCTTCCCATTATCACCATCACCTTCTTTCTTTAACTTTTTCTATTCTTCTCTCCTTCCCCGAGTGTCCCTTTTGTCTGCCATTGTTTTTTTCTTCATCTACCTTCAAATTCTTTTTGCCCACTTAACTGCTATCTCCTTCCTTTGAATCATCTGATTCACTTTGTTAGCTGGATCCTAGAAATAATTTCTACTTTGCTTCTCAGTCTTCTCGACCATGTAGGTCCTCTAGTGAGTCTCGTGACGATGGTTCCTCGTAGCTAATTGCCTTTGAGGGTTGTAGTTGGATCGTGAGGGATTTGTACAAAATTCTCAATTCAGTGGATATGATTCTCCCTTATTCCCCTCGTGGCATCATCAAATCTGAGGGGGTGGCGGAGCACGTCAGGCTGCTCATTGTTATTGCTTCTGATGGGGGCTAAGACTCTGATTTTGTTGCTCCGTTTGCAATATCTTAAACTTTTTTAGCACGGCTCCTACCCAAATTTTACTAACTCTGGGAGGATTATGTTATCTTGTTGCATTGTTTCAATTTGGAGGTAGGCCTTGGAAATTATAGAATTGGAGAACCTTGACCTCACTACTTGTGAGTTCTTTTATGTTCATGATGTCAAACAACACAAAGGTAACTAGTGTAGTTTATGTTTATAAATGAGCTATGGGGTTGTGGATTTGGAGTGCCACTATTTCCACATCAAAATTTGGGATAGAAAATCCTTTTTGTCTTTGGAGATGAGTGAAAATTTCTAGTTGGTGAGGTTGGACATTCTGAGTTTCCAGTAAAGGCCTTGTGGCATCATGTTCCTAATGGCTGTGACTTTGATGTTATTCTCACTAGGGAAGATTTGGAACTTTTGGGTATTCTTTATTCATGGATTGAGGAAAACTAAAATGCTATTGATCTCAACGTGATCCTCACCCGAGAGAACATAGGCTTTTTCTTGGTGTCACTAAATTGATTGCGAGTCGTAGGCCATCAAACACCCAGTTCAGAGGGTCCAAGACCCTTTTATAGGCGGATGAGGCTTGCACCTACTCAGTTGGACCCTAAAGGGAAGAGACCCTACTATGAGGTTGCAAAGCATGGGATGCCCTCGATTGCCCCGCGTCCCTTCATCCAGTGGCCACAGAGAAACTCAACCCTTACCTCTGTTAGCATACCTTAATCCTGTCGCAGAAGTCATTGACCAAGGAGCTCAAGAGTTGGACTTAGTATTAGACTTTTCATTCTATGACTTGATTGTCAATGTCTTCCTGGGCGCTTTAACTGAGGCTTTGTTTGAAAGGTTTGAGTCGTTGTCTTCTTCTATGGCGAGTGACTTCGTTGAAGTGTTAGAAGTTGGTGGAGAAGAGTGTGCTCCCATCATCCCCGAAGTTGCAGCAGAAGGGGCTGAGGTAATTGTTGGCTTGCCCTTATCAGCACCAGTCACTGGTTTTTGATATGGAAATTCCCTAGATTGTTGGATGAGTGGCAGCTTCTCCTATGGGCAGATCCCATCCATCACTACTTTTGACAAGGGAATTCTTGTAACTTTCCCCCAGTGGGTGTTTCCTCGCCCGACATAACTCTTGATGAAGAAGTTCCCTTGGATTCTTTCCTCATAGTTTATCTTGCCCATCACTACTCCTGGCGAGGAAAATCAACTCATGGCTCCCTTGCCAACTTTGAAAGCACCTTCTGTACTGTCCTTTCCAGTTAATTTGCCGATAGCTCCTGCTGATAGACGAGACATCCTTTACCTGGTGCACCTACCAGGGAGTCCAATTTGCTCAGACACATCCAGTCCTTTCCTTACTTAGCCTTCTACACCTACCCTGCGAGCAGATGACTCTTCAAGTACTTTAGTCACCTAGATTGCTCGAGAGCTTGAGTGCTTTCTTTCCCCAGTAAGTAACTTTGTCACTAGTTAGTGCCATTTTGTTTGTGTTGTTATCTAATCCATGTTTGTCATTGCAAGGGTTACGCCTTTTGACCCACTAGGTTGCTCATCACCAATCCATTTTAGAGGTGAAAGTTTGTTATTCACATTCCTTCATGGATGGAGCTTGCCAAATATTTTTGAGGCAATGAGGGAGAAGGAAAAAAGGGAGGACGCGTACTCTAGGCTAGGCTCCCACTCACACGTCCAAGAGACGGAGACTGTCATCTTAAGAGCTGAGGTTTTTGGCTTTCAGAGCACCGTGCTCGTGGAGAAGTCCTCTTTTGAGATGGCACAAGGTGACTTGGCCCAATTCTTAAAGCGTGAGCAAGAGCCAACCTTGCATCTACACTTTTGGAAGATGTGTTGGAAGCAAAACGCAATCATGATGATAGACTGGAGGCTGATCTAGAGGCGGCAATAGGGTGCTGCTCCACTTATGTGGAGAGAGCTTCAAAGACTAGAGACTCTCATCTTCGTCTTTTTTTGGACCTAGATGTTGTCTGCGGCTAAATGGCCCAGTCAGAGGCTAGGCTTAGATTAGCTAGGGAGGAGCTCAGACAATTTGATGGGCATTACTTCTAGCTCCAGCACTTAATTGAGACTATACAAGAGAAACTTGCCTAGTCTCAGTGGTGTGTTGATGAATTGGACATCGAGCTCAGATCCTCTAGGGATGAGATTGTCCACCTTTCCCCTCAACTCTCCCAAGCTACTCAGGTTCATGACTGAGCATGGGGGGTTGGATATAACCTTGAGATGAGGAAACTAAAGAGGTTTTTGTTAGCGTAACAAGGGGCAGACTTAAAGACTTAGGATCTAAAGATCCTTCTCCCTGGCTCGACCACCATAGTCTTTTGGAGCCTTTCGGGACTGATGTGATGCACAATGCTATCTTGAACTAATCGCCTCGCCATCCTCCAGCTAGCAGGTTAGCTCCTTAGGCTTGGGTTTGTTCCTTCTATTATTTGTTGTTCTGTTCTTGTCATATTCTATCTTGGGTTTTGATAGGCTCGTGCCTTGTTATACACTTACAATGTTATGTAATATTCCATTTTGAGTTTTACCTTTTGTATTTTGCTTTATATTGTTGATATGTTAGCTTGTACTATACTATTTTGGTTTTTCTTGGTGAGGGCTTTCCATGTGCGTGCCTATTCTTTTGGCCCGTGATTATTTGTTTGGGCCTTTTTGTTCCTTTCAACACCATTTTTTTCCTCCGGCTAATGTTGACGTTGCTTAGGTGAAGGATAACCCTGATCGCATGTGCTATCATTGAGCGGGCAGGAGATGTTCTTAACCTTTACTTGGGCGAAGGTTAACCCCAATCACATGCATGTTGCTAACACCTACACTTGATAAGTGGGTAGGAGATGTTCTCAACCACTACTTGGGTGGTTACCTTGATATGCGTGTTGCATGTTGTTAGCCCTTGATCGCATGCACTTTGGTAACACATGGTTGATGAGTGAGCGGAAGATATTCTTGACCACTGCTTGGGTGAAGGCTAACCTTGATTGCATGCACATTGTTAGTCCTTGATATCTGGGTGCAAGTGTTAACCTCAATCATATGCATGTTGCTAAAACCTGATTGATGAGTAGGCAGTAGATGTTCTTGATCGTTGCTTGGGTAGGCTAATCTCGATTGCATGTTCGTTGCTAATACCTGGCTTGATGAGTAGGCAAGAAATGTTCTTGACTGCTACTTGGGTGACAACTAAACTTGATCTCATAACGTTATTAGCCTTTGATCGTAGGGTAAAGGTGTTAGCCCCAATTGCATATGCATTGTAAACACCAGACTTGATTGTTCGAGGAGCATCATAGTTCTCAATGAAAGTTTCATATAATAAGTATATGCACAAACTATTGCAGATTCATAGAAATTTTTATTTTTAGTGTCCTTCATGGAAATGCATCATAAGAGTGGGCTGGGAAAACCTCTCTTGTATAGCACCCCTTATATGAAAGTGAACTTGGCTGCCCTATTTTTCACCTACCTTGACTTTAGTGGCTCGCCGAGGAGCCCTCCTTTGGTCAAGTACCTCGCCACATCTCTTGCTCATTCCGACACCACAGTTCTTATCACGGATACCTCATTTCCGATTAATAGGGCCTCCAGTACTTGGGTTGTTATGTCCCATGAGGGAAGCAAACTTTCCATTCCTAAGGTGGCTTGTGCGAGTTTTTTTGCTCGACAATTATCCTCCCTCAATATTTTCTAGATGCTAAAGTACTAGAATCGATCATGCAACTCTCATACCTGTTGTAGGTACATTTTGAGTCTTTCCCCCTTCACTAGGTACTCCCCGATCACTTGGTTCACCACCAACTGGGAATCTACATACACATAAACTTCCTTTGCTCCCAACCCTTTAGCCATGATGAGTCTTTCCAAAAGTGCTTCATTTTTTGTTTCATTGTTGTTGATTTTGAACACCAATCTCATAGTAATGAGTCACTTTGTCCTCTTTGGTTATGAGGTAGAGGATTACTCCCTCGTCACTACGGCAGGAAGAGCCGTCGACATGCACTTAACCACTGATTTCCCTTTACTGCCACCTATAGCTTTCTTGGAAAGTTAGTAAATTCAACAACAAAGTCTACTAGGACTTATCTCTTAATGGTGCTTCTCGGAATGTAATCAATATTGAAATCACTGAGTTTGATTGACTAGTTCACCAATCGATCCAATGGTCTATGTAGGATTTTTTTTTTAGAGGGCTTCCGTCAACATTTGTATCAAATAGGCTTGAAATTAGAGCCTTAACCTGTGTGCCACTATCACCAAAGCAAATGCTAGCAGCTCCATTTGCAGGTGACACATTTATGCTCCCCTTAGGGCACGACTCATGTAATACATCGACTTTTGCTTCTTCTCTTCTTTTCTTACCAATGTGATGCTCACTTGTTTCATTGTGACCAACAAGTATAAGTAAAGTGCCTCCCCATTTGGTTTGGCTTGTGAGGGGAGGGTTCAACAGGTTCTTCATCTGCTTGAACACCTTATCACATTTGTCATTCCGATTCTAAGTCTTTCGTAGAACTTAGAAGCATGGCAAGCACTAGTCTGTTGACCTTGATACAAACATGTTCAGTGTCGTTATCCTGTCAACCAGCTTCTATACTTCGTTAAAGCTCCATGGAGGATTCATCTCCATTATTGCCTTGACCTTTTTCACGTTGGCTTCAATTTCTTGCTCTAACACCATGAACCCTAGGAATTTGCTAGATTCCATGCCAAAGGTACATTTGGCTAGATTAATCTCCTTCTTATATTTATGTAGCACAACGAAAGCTTCCCTTAAGTCCACTATATGGTGGTTTGCTTATTTGCTCTTAACTAGAAAATCATCTATGTAGACCTACATATTTCACCTGATATGCTCTTTGAACATGCGGTTCACCAGCCTCTGATATGTTGCCCCAGTATTCTTCAATCCAAATGGCATTACTTGATAGCAATAGAGCCTTCAATCAGTTATGAATGAGAACTTTTCTTGATCTCTTTCGCTCATCCGTATCTGGTTGTAATCAGAGTTGGCATCTATGAAACTTAGCATTCGCTGACCTGCTATGGAGTCCACTATAAAGTCAACCCATAGTAGAAGAAGTTGTCCTTTGGGCACACATTGTTTAAGTTAGTTAAATCCGCACACATCTACCATTTTTTGTTGGCTTTTTTAACAAATAAACATTGGAGAGTTATTCCAGGTAATGGCCTCACGAATGAACCCCACCTTCAAAAGGCGTTCCACCTCCTCTACTATTGCTACATATTTCTCTGCACTGGTTGGGTTTGGGTGTTGAGGTATGTTGTGAATAGTAGTAAAAAGTAGGTGAAAAGTAATAATAGAATATTGAATAGAATTAAAAAGTAATGAATAGTAATAAAAAGTAATAATAAAGTAATGAATAGTAGTGGAGTATATTGAGAAGTGTTGAGATACTTTCAACACCCAAACACACCAGCTCTTCCACTTCTATCGTACTTTCTTAGCCTCTGGGTCAACGCAAAGGTGGTGTTCTACCACCTCCACATATATGGCAGGCATATCCTTATGACTCTATACAAACACATCTCAATGCTCGATTAGAAGCTATTTCAATTGTTCCCTAATATCTGAGTTCTAACATCATCCCTGAATTTGATTCGGGCCATTGAACCTGGTTGGTATGGATACAAAGTTACTACCTCCAAGGGTTTGGCAACCTCTCCTTGCTTCAGATCCCCCTTATCCTACATCTCGATGAGTTCTGATGGCAAGGGAATTGGTTCTTCAACTTCTCCTTCATCTCCATAAACCTCCTCTCCATCCTATTGCTTGCTTGCTCTTCCATTGCAATCGTTTCTTGGATGCGGATCATATGAGAGTGCGTAGTTGCAAGCATCCTGGAGACACTTTATGAATAAATCAACATTCCTACAAATGGTGCCAAATTGTTGATTCAATTTTTAGTATGATTATGGCATGCCCTAACAACCTGCAACCAAAAAGAAGAACTAAGGGTTTCCAGTGGGGGATGTCTCTGATGCTTAAGTCAGTGAAAGGTTATGGTCTTTCTTTCACCAAAGAATCTATGAAAAAAACATGGTGCGTACCTAGTGGGTCATTTATAAAGGTGGGACTAACGTAGTATGGCAAGACTTCTTCATGGGTACAATTCTCATGGCCCAATTTTGGAATGTTACTTTCTTTGTCACAACTCGGTTGTTAATGGTGTCTATCCGAAGTATACCTCTAGCTTAGATTTATCTTCACATATCTAAATCTCATCGTGATATGGTTTGTTAGGCAGTTACGCCCTTCTAAGATCTATCTTCGTGGACGACCCCTAGTATTATAGGGATAAGTGTGATTGGCTTTTATTTTTGAACCCATATGCTGTGTTTAGTGAAATTTAGTTCTTTAGTCACCCTCTATCACGTTTACCTCATGTGACCGTGGTCTTTAATTGATCATGGCTCTTTCCTCACCTATTGAACATAATTGTGCTCAATATTTGACTTCTTCAAAGTCTTCATCTCATTCTAGTTCGCAATATTGACTCTAAGATGCAACTGGGATTCAAAGTTCAAAATTTTTACTTTGTTAGAGCTAACTTAGCCATACACAATTCATCACCTCCATAAAGGATACATCCCATCCCACTCAATAGGAAGTGGATGAAAATATCAGTTTGTTATATGCTGCTCACCTCAAGGACACTTCTTCAAAACTTTTACCTTGGAAACCATTTAGTTATGCTAAAACCCCATAAATCACCATAGGAGGTTTTTTTTTTTTTTTTTAAAAGAAGAGAAATGATATTTGTAGTTGTGAGTGCAAAAGTTTCATACAATGACTTTGAAAAAAAATAAATAAATACGGGATCCACATAGAAAAATACTTTTTAATAGTAGATTTTATTTTTTTCCAAAATAACTATATGGCACTTGCAAATTCTATAAATGTATTTAGTATTACTAAGTACCACCCATTGTCAAGTGAAAGAAGGGTTTCATATTGTGGGACCGAATTGTATCGAGTGAAAGAGATAAATGAAAGTAGGGTAATAATTAGTTAGGGAAAATGAAATGTACAAAATATATATATATATATATATATATATATATAAATAGAGTTCAGGCAACCAGTAAAACTCTTCTCATGTACTTCAGTTATGTTGCAGTCTTGTCCAAAACACTGCTTGTGGAAGATAGAACAATCATGGCTTCTTTGACAGATGCTTCACTTCAATAAAATCCGGAAAGAATTCTAAAACGAAATAAATAAATAAATAAAACAAATTCCTTCTGGCATGTGATGCTCCTTCATTAGTTTCAACAAGAAAATTGATGGCCGATGATTCTTAAACATAATGCGATTAAACCGGAAATGTGCGTCTCCACTTCTCACAACAACAGGGAACTGAGCAAAGAGGTTAGAAATGGCATGTAATTATAATGTTGTCACCATGTCAATCACAAACAACGCATGTCAAGCACGTCTATTCAGGTGGTGAAATCCCCAAGCATATAAAATCCCTCCACCACCCACATACTACAGAAGTCTTCAAATTTAATGTCCTGTCCTCTCAACAAATTCCCTTGTCCTAGCCAGTAGTTCTCTCTCTTCTTTTCTGAACAAAAAGCAAATCAAGAGCAATTTACATATAGTAAATCTAACTTTTGAATGACAATGGAGCACTGAAACAAAGATGCATCACGTTTATAAAATTAGCTGGCAAAGCATACTGGATCTTCTAAAGGGACATTTGAGGCCATTCCCGAAACCCTAAAGTGGAGGAAGTGGGTGGGTAGATAGGCTCTCATGGTAGTCATATTCTATCAACGGCTCATTGAGTGCTCAGCTGACCTGGTAGGCAACCCATTCATGATTAAACATAGAAAATTAGCTCTCTCTCTCTCTCTCTCTCTCTCTCTCAATGTTGATCCAGAAAGACGAGCTGATGAAAGAAAGAGAGCAGAAAGTCTTTCTAGTTTATTTAAAAAGCTAAGATTTCTTTATTATGGGACGGTTTGGTGAGTTTGGATGGCATCTTTATACTACTTTTTTAATCACAATGGATGCATATAAAACAACAGTAGTGATCTATTTTCATGGCCCTGAGTGTCCGCAAACCAAGATGGCCCGCATTCTCTCCCGTTTTAATAATCAATTTCAGAATTCTATAAGGTACATAATAATCATGCATCAGCACCCACAGAGTGGCATCACATGGTATACATTAGATGACTCAAACACTGTGCCGAATGTGCTAACTAAACAACATTCTTATTAAAACATAAGCTTAATGCTTGATACCATTGAAATGCAAATCCAGCTATATTTATAGACAGATCAAATTGAAAATTAATGTAAAGTAGCTAAAGCCAATGTCCAAAAAAGCCGAATTAGGCAAGTTTGTTAATGTTGATCAGAAATATTATCTAAATTCTATCATTCTGAATAACAGTAAATCCATGCTTAATTAATAATTAGTAATAGTGGTCTCATCTAGAGTCTGATGAAAATAATTCATTTATGAAGTTTCACTCCTTGATGTCACATCAGAGGGACTCAGTATAAGGATCACCATCTTTGGTTTCCAAACAAACAAAAAAATCAAACCTCTTTAAACAATATGGTATAGTTTGACTTTCTATTCTGCGTCCACAAAATCAAAATCTTACAACAAACAATGGGCATATGACAAATCATAAGATGATCACGTACTTGAACATAAATGGCGCAATATCTAAAGAAAATAATATGAAATATTAGGCATTGGATTCCATGTCATCTTCCATCTCACGCACAGCCTGTAGTGGACCACTCCCAAACGTAAAGACATTGTCCGATTGCGTATTCAGAGGTCCATGTCCAAATAAACAAACTTGTGGTTCAATCTGGTTCAAGTGGTTCCACTCATCATCTGAGAGAGACCAACTGAAAATGTCAATATTTTTCTTTATCCTGTCAGACTTCAGGCTACAAGGAAGGACACTGGTTCCTCTTTGCAGTCCCCACCGCAAAATGACCTACAACAGATTAAAGCACAACATATTTCTTAAGTACATTTTCTTGACATTTGGTCTTCAATAGTACATTGGCACACATACATTCAATTGAGTTATCAAATGGTAAATGCAAAAGTTTCCACCTACACACCCTTACTCATTGCCTCATGGGCTGTTTGGGAGCGGAAGAGGCAGTGGTTCCACTAAGTACAGTGCCAGGAACATCCACTGCGCCACCTGTCACTCTTTTTTACTTTTGATTTGCTTTTCTTTTTCTTTTCTTTTCCTTTTTTTTTTTTTGGGGTCCTTTTTTTATCAAATGGAGTGGTCTTTACTCCAAGCTCCTCCGAAATGGATTGCCAGGGTTCATCATATCTGGATCCTGCAAAGAAACTCAGCATTGATCCCAATGAGCAGTACCAATTTATCCTCTATGCAACCATATGATGGAGGGATGATCATAGATCTGGTTAATTTTGCTAAAAAGAACTCTCTTTGATATCCCAGGTCAGAGAAAGAAAAAAAAAAGCATGGAACAGTTAATGGCAAGTGCGTGATAGAAACAACCCCCAATGATTGAAAACCATGGCAGCCAAACCCACCCCCCCCCCCCCCCCACCCCACCAACTACCAGCCAAGGGCTACTGCAATAATTTTTATCCTTTGCGCTCTTTCTTCAAAAAAAGAACTGTGTACGAGATTTTTCTCTCGGACGTTTATTTTTTTCAACTTTTCTCATAATTTCCCCAACATCCTCTGTGTCTGCCAATTATTTTTTTTCCAAAGAAGGGTACTGCTAGAAAAGCAAACAAATGCATATTTATGCAATTGTGAATGCTATGAAATCACTGGAATGCAATTGCTTGATATTTTGAAGCCACTTATGGTTCTCTCGTACAAACATTTATGATCTCCATTGAAGAACAGACAGCACAATGAGATCAGAATTGTCTTTACTGGTGGCACGCCCCCGCCCCCGCCGCCCCCCCNGACCACTCCATTTGATAAAAAAAGGATGAAATAGCTCATGGGCTATCAAATTCACTTGAGCCTGCTAGACATTATTTTGAAAATTAACTTGCAAATCACATTACTCAAGCTAATGGGCCTGTCATGATGCACTGAGGTTGGGTTTTCAATTTCTAGAACAAAGGCTATATATTTAAGTCTAGGAGTTTTCCTTCTGGAGGAAAGAAAGAAAAAAAAAAAAAAAAAAAAAAAAAAAACTGAAAAAATTATATCAATCACTACTTTTTAACAACCTCACAATACCACTCATGAAACAAGACTGAACCCATCAAGACAGGCACTTTTGTGGCGGCAGTTTGTGTCAGGGGGTTAAAGATTTCAGTGTCAGATGGTACGATACAAAGAAATACATTTTCATAATTAATAATATTTTGAGGGAATGAGCTATCTACTATATCCGTTAAAACCAAGTTTGTCAAGTAGTTTATTTTACGGAAGTGATCAAGGAAATGTTGATGAATGGGAATGCTATCATCAGTCCATAAATCTTGCTTGGTTTTCAGAGAATATATGGAATTTATTTGACACCAGATGACTGTTAATAGGGGAAAAATTTGAGTTTCGAGTTTTAGTTGTAGGCCAATATACCCTCGATTCTCTATGCAAAATTCTTCTTATGAACTGTTCATAGAGGTTCGTCATGAGCTGTTTTCCAATTGCAATGTTTTCATATATTGTAAGGAGATTTTTACATATGCATTAGCCACTTCCAAGTTTTGGATATTTACCTGTACCATCACAAAATAATCTCAGTTCCATTTTTCAATGCATATTTTACTGTCTTCTGTTTTCTGCATATGAGAGAAGCTGGGGATTGCTCCCCATGAGTGCTCCAAGCAGCTAAAATCATTTTACAAGCAACTAGGGGTGTAAAAAAAAAACCGGTGAACCGGACCGGACCAAACCGGTGGGATCGGTTCGGTCCAGTACCGGTTTTATTTTTCTTAAAACCAATCAAAATTGATCTCGTTCCGATTTTTCTTTTTCTAAAACCGGACCGGACCGGTTTATATATATTTTTTAATTTTTATTATTGTATATAATTTTTATATGTATTATATAATTATATATAAAATAATTTTTTATTATATGATAAATTACTAATTAATATAATATTAAATTTTAAAATATTATATCATTTTGTTTATTGTATTAATAGTTATACTAATATTATATAGTGCATATTAATAGTTATACTAATACTATATCACTATATATTATAATATACTACAATATACTATATTATATAATATATAATATAGTACATTACAACTGAAAAACCAGACAGAACCGGACTAGAAACCGGTAAAACCAGAATACCGATTTAGGAGGGTAACCGGTGCACAATCAGTTTCAAAAAATGCAAAACCGGAGCGGTTACACCCCTATAAGCAGCTAGCAAGTCTGAAACCATTCAAATTTAAAGGGCTTGGGTTGAGTTATATCCAAACTGCTTGTGGTAAGAAGATGAATGTGATCAGTCGCTAAGGCTGGAAATAGCAACTTCCACTCTTGATTTGCTATTTCCTCAGTCAAATCTTTCTTGAATATTCGCTAACCCTGCTTATTTGATCAAGTCTATGAAATGCCAACATAGCCAAGGTTGATTAAGCCATGCCTACTCAAAAGCCTATTTTAATCCCATTTAGATGATGAAACAACTGGCTGACCACTAGTGTTGTCCTGATACACCGCCAGGGGCCCCCAAAAGAACTTTCGATGGATGCAAGATTTGTCTAGAAAGTTTCCTTATGAATCTGTTTGGTAGGATCGTATATTAAGGATCCTATAAGAAAAGGATCGTACACTAAGGATGATAACCATGGGCTGCAATTGCAAGGAGGATCACACTACACGAAAGGAGTGGAAACACACGTGATGCCATGCAGAAAGTCCTCTACGATTTTGTACACCAGTGAGAGTACTGCTCTCTACTAACAAGGTTTCAAGCAAGAAGAGGATCAAGGTTTTTGCTCCCGATGGGGATCTTTTTGAGACTTTGCTACCTTGTTAATTGAATTAGTGGTTGTATAATGGCAAAAAACTGGGTAAGGGATGAACCTGGACATTTTCTCCTTTATTGTCTCCTTCTCTAAAGTCGAGCTTGAGTCACACAAGAGAGACAAGTTTCATGTAGGAGCTCAGTACTTGGCAATGGAATAGAGCTAGCAACTACGGCCTATGAAGCACTAATCCTAAGAGTCTGATATGAAGAGTCTTTTTGTTGGTGGGAAGGATGCTTGCAGTGGGAGTGGACCTCTCTTCTTTTGGACATATGTGATTAGCGTGGAATCCATATTGGAAAGACAGGCTTCCTTTCTGGGTCTAAGACATTGGCAGAGGGGCTGAGTTTGATGAGAATGGCTGGAGTGTCATTTGTAATATTGGAGGAAGATATAGTCTAATACAAAGAAACCAAGTATTAGGATTTTATCTCACTTGTTTTTTATAAGTATTATGGATTTTATTTTTTTGATAAGTAAACGATTATATTGATATGAATGGGCATAGCCTAAGTACACAAGATGGTATACAAAAGGTAACACCTACCTAGGAAGAGGAAATAGAAACTAGAAAATCATGAAAATTGAGGCCATGAAAACGTCTGGTCATTTCGCTCCTTCCATAGGCACCACAGAATTATCAGAACCATTTTCCACACCGCTGAGATTTGTGGGAGACCTCGTAGATTGGTCCAACTGACCATGAGCTCAATCACTGTGGCAGGCATCACCCAAGCAAGATCTGACCTGTTGAACACTTCATTCCATAATGTTCTAGGGACCGCACAATGCAACAGCAAGTGATCCACAGTTTCACCATTTTTCCTACAAATGCAACACCACTCTACTATGATCACCCTTCGTTTCCGTAAGTTGTCCAAAGTAAAGATCTTACTCAAGGTTGCCACCCATACAAAAAATGCTGCTTTAGGAGGCTCCTTATTTTGCCAAATCCTTCTCCATGGGAACTCAATGTTGTGTGGTTGTGAGGATATTATAAAAAGAGTGAACTGAGAATATACCTCTACCGGTGGGTATCCACCTTATCGTGTCAGCGCCTTGTGTTCTCGGTATCATGGTTTATAGATGACCAAAAAAGTACTCAATGCTGCCAACTTCCCAATCTTGGGCCGCCATGGTGAAATTCACGTTCTATTGGACTAGGTCACCAAAGAACTCCATACAATCAGCCATTGATGCAACTTTCTCATGTGCAATTCTAAAAATTGAAGGGAAAGAATCCTTTAAAGCATGATCTCCTCACCACTGGTCAGTCCAAAATTTTATTCTAGACTGATTACCCAACACCAACCAAGTGTGCCTAACAAAAATCCCCCACCCTCTAATGTGTTTCCAAATTCCAACTGCATAAGCCCCATTAACTTCTCTAGTGCACCACCACCCTAGCATACCTTCATATTTAAGTTCAATCACCGACTTCCATAAGGCCTCTAGTTCCATGATGTATCTCCACATCCACTTCCCAAGTAAAACTTGATTGAAAATCTTTAACTTTCTGATACCCTACCCACCAGAAGAGACTGGAGAGCAAACCTTATCCCACTTGACTAGGTGAAACTTGAATTCATCTCCTAACCCTCTCCACAGACAATCACGATACAGTTTCTCGATGCGTTTCGCCACACTTGCTGGGATTGGGAATACAAATTAAAAGTAAGTTGGGTAGATTACAAAGAGCACTTTTGATTAGAGTGATCCTACCACCTTTCGAAAGATACAATATTTTCCAACCTGCCAGTCTGTGTTCAATCTTCTCAATAATTGTATCCCAAATTGATATAGACCATGCAGCTGCCCCAAAGGAAGATCAAGGTAATTATGGATTTTATTAGAAACAAATTACCAAACTTTAGGATTATGCAGGTCTAAGATCATGTAAATAAATGTAGGAAGGAATCTTGAAATAAAAATATAGAAAAAAAAAATAATAGTCCCAAAAGTTTGCTCAAGCAAACTAAGCATGGTGGTCAAGTGAGATTGCCGAGGAATCAGAATAAAATTCTGGAGAAGATCTGGAAATCTAGGAAAGGCTGGAAAAATGTGGAAATCGCTTGAGTCGCTTTAAGGCCTTGTTTGGTTAACCAAAACCAAAAATATTATCTCATCTCATCTCAACTCATCGTTACAACTTTTTCAAATCCCCATACAAAATATAATAAATAATTTAACTTTTTCAAATCCCAATACAAAATTAATATTAAAAAATTATATTATAACAATATTTTATTCATTACTATTCAAAATATCTCATCTCATCTCATTTATGTAACCAAGCGGGGCCTTAGTGACTTCGAGAAATTTCGATAATTTTATATTAGTCCAATCTCTTTAATTATGATTCTTATGTGTTTTCTGGACATTAAAAAATCAATGATGTGTCCTAACCCTAGAGCGTCATACATTTGCTTTTAAGACTAAGCTTAAGAACCCAAGGTTGAGATTGATTAATAGTGATCCAATGGCTAGAAATAATTGTAGCTTCTATTCAGGTAATGAGTTGAGTGTGATTGAAGAGTTGTGAATAAAAGAACAAGTTAGTTAAGTTGGTTATAACAAACTCATGGTTGAGTGAATCTAGTTGAATTTGAGTCAATGGTGTGGATCAAATGTGTCCAATATGAAGTACAAATCCAAGGTCTATAAATGCATCAAATGAACTTGAGAGAGAGAAGGACGACTTTTGACAACAATTGTGTATCTTACTTTTGACCTAGTACAAGAGTGACACGTGGCAAAGAGGGAAGAGAATTTATTCTAGTAACCCACTCAATTTTCCTATAAATAATTGGGCTTCCCTATTCATTATTTTCACAATCACTAGAGTTAATCTTTGCTAAGAGAAAGACTTTTGGTTTGCCTAGAGAGAGTGTGTAATGCCCCAAGGGGGCCCCAAGGCACATCTAGCCTATACTCCAAAAGGACTAGTCGATTGTACAATTAGAATCCCATTGGAACCATTATAAATAGCAAGAACTTCTCCCTCCCAAACAATGTAAATTTCCATATACCACCTATACTCTCGGTCAATACGGGGTATCACAGAGAGTATGTTCTAAAAAAATCTCCAGAAGAGAGGAGAAAAGAGAGAAAGGAGAAGAAAAAGAAGATTTCCTTTTTTGGTTAGAATTCTCGGAGAGAAGTTCTGTTTCCAATTATTCTAAACCTCAAAGAGAAGTTCTCTTTTAAGTAATGCTAAACCTCTTAATTTAAGTACTAATATTATTGTTGTTGGGTGTTCTGAGTGTGAGACTTGCAACAACACTTTCTTTTTTATAGTTAAAATGAAACTCAGCAAAGGTAAATGTTTGTAAACATTGAGGTTCTTTAATTATGGTTGTAGTAAAGTCGGTTCGGTTTTTATCGTATCAAGATTAATTTAATTTTTTCCGGTAACAAGTGTACTTTGATGTAGAAAGAATACATTGATTTTGAAGTTATAATGTTGGATTGGTTGAAGTGAAGCAATCTTAATTTCTAAGATTGCAGTCTTGCAATCATGTTGCTTGAAAGAACAAAATTATGTTTATTGATCATCCTAATGTTTTGAAAATTTGGCTCAAACCCAAGTTGTTAATGGATCATGGAGATCCAATAAAATTTCTCTGATTACTCATTGATATTTTGAAAATAATGAAATAAATTATGGCCTTCTTTAAATGATGAAAGACATTCTTAAAAGTTGAAATGCATGGATTTTCAAATGGTTATGTTGTATGGAATGGATCAAAAGTATGAAAATTGAAACAACTAAAATTCTAAAAATCACAACTCACTTGAGCGGACGGCTCACGGCTAGGCAAACTTTCTACAACTCACCCACTTGAGCAAACATCAATCTAGGTGTGGAGTGAACTTTCATTAAAGAATATTTTATTGTTCTTTCAATGCACTATCCAGCTTTAATGAGTCTAATGAAATGAAGTGAGTTAAGTGAACCTGCTTAGGTGTCGCTCTTGTATATGTCCCGTGTACTTGGGCTATGCCCATGATTATCACCAATAAAACTCTTTTTTTTTTTTTTTGATAAATATTATCACCAATAAAACTCTTGTTTACTGATTAAAAAAAGGCAAGGGAGTTAAGTGAACCTACGCATTGTGTTGGGCTAAAGATTCCATTGAAGATTTAGGGATTCCCTTGAGTTATACCTTGGGTATACTAAATAGGATAAATTCTACGAGTGGAACTTTTTGTTTAAGGTGAAGAGATTCTAGGAATTTGTAAATTCAATTTTTTTTAGAAATTTATAAATCCATCATTTGGCAAGATAAGCAAAGAGACACCATGCTACCATCACGAAAAGTTTGAGCCATGCTTGTAAACGTTGTTTTCAAAAGTTCAAGTTATTTTGAAATAAAAAGATTATTTGAGCACTATTTCACTGTGTGGCGATTGTTATTTTCATTCACTTAACATACAAACCATAATTCACATATTTGCTTCATGATTCGATTCTAATGCCATGGAGGAGGCCAAGAAAGGGACTTCAAGGAAAATGATGTTTTAGAAGTGTTGAATGCTCTGGATGGTGGCCAATGGCCTTTGGACTAGATGGCACTGGCCCTGGTTTCTCGGTGGGAGAACCAGGGTTCAATCCCCCTCCCTGTTATCTAGCAAAAAAAGAGAATGTTTTGGATGGTGATAAGGCTATGGAACCCGAGGCTGAGGGGTGCTCATCAACATTCTTATAGATAGGTTGGGAGCCTCTCAAAGTTGATTTAATTAATGTCTTCCAAGTGTTCCACACTCCAAGGAAGTTAAAAAAAATATTTTATCTTCATCACTCTCATATGCTTTCATCCAGGGGAGAGAAATCCTACCCAGTTCTTATTGCCGATAAGTACATTGATAGTAGACTTCGATCTGGGGCTTAGGAGTATTTTGTAGGCTAAACTCGGCGATAGTTTTTCGATCCTAGATCCCACTTGAATCAAGTTAGCACCACTGTTACTCTTCTTTATCTAAGTGATATTCTACTTCTCTAAGTTCTATTTAAAAATACCTAAACACCCAGACTACCGTTGCTTGGATCCCTCCATGGCCCAAGTTTATAACTCTTGTCATGTTGTTTTTGACAAGACACTTCCCTTTTGCAGGTGTCCACCCTCACTCACCACCACCTAAGGACCTAGAGGAGAAAAGCATATGATCATGTTAAATAGGACTTCTTAAAGTACTAATTATGGATTTGAGCATTTGGAGAGAAATGGTAAGGGTGGATTACCAATTGCATACTGTTGGTGCAATTTTTAGTTCTAATTAATGGATCAGCCTCTGGTTTCTTTTAGAGTTCACAAGGCATAAGCAGGGAGCGGAGGCCTAGAGTAGAATAAAAAATATTGCTCTGAATAGTGGACTCCTATTTGGGTTTTTGGTGAGCCATAGACATCTTGTTGAGTTGCTTACGCCGTACCTGGTGAAACCATTCAAACAAGAATAGAGATTGTTGAACATGATGGCTTTTAATTCTCCGTCCTTTCACAATCATCAAAGAATCAGGCATTGTGTTGCCAAAGACACCACATTACGCGCAAAGGGACCATTTTCCAGGCCTCTAAATTACTATGACCTCTGCAAGGAATCTGCCAACATGCCAGCATCTCCACCACGCATTGGAGCATAACACATTCAAACCCAAAAGTGCAAAATATCTCTGTCAATAAGCTCCTAGCCAACTCAAAATGCAACATAAGATGATCTATGTTTTCCCCATTTCGCTTGCATATGCAACACCATTCCATCACAGCAAAATGCCATTTTTTTTTTCTCGTGTTATCCGTCATTAAATTCCAAAAAAAAAAAAAGCTACCCTCAAAGGTGTTTTGTTTCTCCAAATACACTTCCATGGAAACGCGTGAACTGGCGGGTATTTCAGGTCTGAAGATTAATCTAGCTAAATCTGAATTAGTGCAAGTGGGTGGCATCAAAAGGTTTGCTAGAATTCTAGGATGTGGGGTGACGAGCTTACCTATGAAATAATTGGGACTTCTGTTCGTGTCAACATTCAGGGCAAATGCTATTTGGAATGATGTAATAGAGAAGATGGACTGTCGTTCTAACTTTGATCAAAACAACTTTTCCAATTTGCACAACTGCTATATGTCCTTATTCTCTATACTAGTTGGAGTGGCTAATCATATAGAAAGGAATTGGAAATGAGTCTAAGTTTCATCTAGCTAAGATGGCCCAAGATTTGTACAATGAGGATTAGGAGTCAGAAACTTGCTATAGTGTATATCTGTGTCCTGTTGGGAAATTGGCTGCAGTGCTTTGCTACAGAAAGGAAGACATTATTGTTCAGTAATTAAAGGTTGTTTTCCCATAAGTTGTTCAGACTTTCCACGATAAGGAGGCATCAGTGGCAGACTCCTGGCAACTTTCCAACACCACTAGACAATGGAATATTACTCTTATTTGATCAGCACATGATCAGGCATGGGTGCTGTTTTTCTCATTCTTCAGGCGTTTGTACTCTACTAGGTTGAGAGGTGATGGAAAGGATAGGATGTGGCGGGTCCTGTCCAACAGAAGGAAGTTTGAGGTCAAGACTTGTTATCACACATTGTGCTTCATAGGCAATCTTTTCCTTGGAAAGGTATTTAGCTGAATAGAGCTCCACTGAGGGGGCATTCTTTGTGTGGACTGTAGCATTGGGAAAAACCCTTGCTATGGATAAATTGAGAAGGGGAATTTTAGTAATAAATTTGTGTTGCATGTGTAAAAAGAGCGGGGAATCAATTGATCATTTATTTACTGCATTTAAAGTTGCTAGGAAATAATGGACCTCGCTACTCCATCTTTTTGGTATCAATATTTGGTGATGCCTCTAAGTGTTGTAGTGTTGTTGGGTTGTTGGAAGAGTAAGGCCTCATTTGAATGTTGAGATGAGATAAGATGAGAAATCTGTGAATAGTAGTGAAATGATTTGAGTTTTTAAAATGTTTAATGGGATTTTGGGAAAGGAGAGAGAAGATGTTGACTAAAAATATTATAAAGTTAAAATATTGTTATAATATAATTGTTTAATATTATTTTTGTTTTAGAATTTGAAAAAGTTGATTTTTTTTTTTTTTTGTGCTTTGTTTGGAAGTTTGGGAAAGTTGTCACGATTAGGTAATAATTAGATGAAAAAGTTAATATTTGAAATTGAAAAGTATTTGTGTTTGAGTGGTGTTTGGATATTGACATGAGATGAAATGAACTCAACATCCAAATGGGGCCTAAGGATATTGGTCATTGCAATGTGGAAGCTACGGTTCCATTATGCCTCATGTGGTGCATGTAAAATGAACAAAACCAATTTTGAAGATCATGAGGCAATGGTGGATGATCTTAGATCCATAATGCTTAAAACTCCTTTTTGTTTGGATGTCAGCTCAAACTACTCTTGACCTTTCCAGCTATCCTGATTTTATGACCCTTTGCTTCCCCTCTTTGTATTTCTAGTTGTGCTTTCCTTTTATGCAACCAGTGTACTCAGGTTTCCTCTTTTGTATTTTTAATAAAATTGAATGACATATACATACATACATACATACATATATATATATTTGCTTTATGTTTCAACTCAGAAGGTGGAATAATAAGCATTGGAAAACTAATCCCAAGGAAAGTGGTATTGGTATGACACTGGAAATAGAGTTTATGCATTGAATCATATTCATTGTTTTGGTATATTTGATATTATTATTACTCTCAAGACTCTGGATTTTATCCTTCATTTGTTTGTTTTGATGGCGATTCTATGACAACCATTTCTCACTAGGGTATACATCATTGCATCATGGATTTGGTTGAAGATTATGCAGTTCAATTGTACCCTTCACCACACAGTAGCACTGGTTCATTTGCATACTAGGTACAAAACTCACTGCTCTTCCTTATCCTTTCAAATGGCACGGATACACTACACCAACAGGAAAGCCATCTATGAAAATGATATTGTAATAACAATCACAACCTCAAAAATCGACACGCAAATCATTAGAGGTCGTAGGACCGGTGAATGAAAACATATGGATCCATGGTCCCCGTTGCATCAGGCAATCATCCTACAGCCTCTTCCAAATATAATAAAGATTTACATAAAGAAGTTGCCACCAATCATAAAGGATGAATACGAAGAGAAGGTGGAAACTAACTAGGAAGAGTAGGAAACCAGGGTCACCATAGAAGATAATGAAGGTGAAACTTGGGATTGCGATGTGGAATGATGATAACCACTACAGTGTTTGACTGAAATAGAAGTTTAACTAATCATTTTGGAAACTACTAACCATTACTTTATATTAATTTGACAAATACTTTGGTTGGAAATAGTTTTCCATCTTATTTTGTTTGGTTGGTATAATTTGGTTGGATATATATTCCAACTTATTTTGAAGATGTATATTATAGCTTCCGCTGGATTAGTAATATTAACATGTTTCTTGAAAGAATGACCACTCTTTTAAGGAAAAGAAAGAAAATACATGAGAAATCTAAAAGACAAGGAATAAATACTCTAGACCTTTCCGTATGGGATAAAAAATGTTGTATTGCCAGGTTGTTTTGGGCCAAAGCATAGAGATCACTTTAGCTTGTTGTACTAGAGTGGTTCATCATCATGTGTGACATCATCTTCCCTTGACCCTCTCAGAGTGAGTTTAGGGTCCTACATGTAGGACTTCTGGTGGCTGCTCTGTAGTGGGCAATGGATGTACAAATAAGGCTTCTATAGCATAAATGAGGGAGCAGTCAATCTAGAGTTTATCTGGCTTGGTTTGACCTTTACGTGTCCAAAATAATATGACTTATAAATGAAAAGACAGTTTGGGTTGAGAGTTGATTTTGTGGAATGGAAGGATCATCAAACTGAGATCAAATGGGTTGACTTCTATCGCTTTCCAAAGCTAAAGTCCACAGGTAGAGAAGTTCAACCAGTTATGTGGCCAAAACTAACACACCATGGCCCATGTAGTTTATAGGAACATCTGACATTTTTGTGGGATGAATGAAGACAATCCATTTTGGGACTGTAATTGTTGAATGAGTTGGGTAATCTTGTCAGAGAACTTTTAAGTAGATATTTTACCAATGTTTGACTTGGAGACTCTCATGCGCATGTGGACCTATGAGTTGGGGGTTTGACTCAGTGTGTTGAGAGTGAGTACCTTCCATTGAATCAGTAATGGTGGCAGAGGTACAACCATGGCTACCCAACATGCTATTACCCTACTCAGGAGGTTTCCACCCCAAGCAAATGACCCATATTCAGATGGTTTGGATTGACAATTACAAAAGTAAAACCTAACTGAATGTGACCCAAAACTTCCTCAGGCATGGTGAAAATCAGATAAGTGCCCATACCAGAAGTGAATACGGATATCTGACTTATTCCATCACAGAAGCAGTTTGAGGGGTATGTCAATTTCAACCTTTACTATTAGATACTTCCTGCATGCTATACCAAAAGGTGAGGTGCTCGACTCAAGGATCTTCCCAAGGGCTTTGCCAATCTATGAAGCGTTCCCAGTTGTCATTAATTCCAGTGTGAGGACATGAATTTATACCCAAAAGGTAGCCCTATTTAACTCTACTTCTTGCTATCTGGAATCAATGGCCATTGCTTTATCAAATGGTATTCATAAAATCTATGGGCCTCGTTGACCACTTTCTTTTCTTGGGGGTTGGAGAAGGTAAACAAAAAGATGTTCGGCCAAAGGTCTTCAATCAGCAGTTCCACAGGCAAAGTAAAAATCAGATAAATGCCCATACCAGAAGTGAATACGCATATGACTTATTCCAGCACAGAAGCACAAACCCACTTTAAGAGGTATGTCAATTTCGACCTTACTCTTAGATACTGCTGATGAACATCACTACTATGCAAAATTCCATATTACTCTCACAACTGCAGACAGTGTGTTGTCGAGTGCTTTGGCAGCCACCATATGACCAAGAAAGGCTAGGTTGGACACTCGGTGCTCTAATTCCGTTTCCTACACCAATTGAGTAGGGATATTCATCTCATGCAAGTGCCTCAGTTTGATACATCAAAGTGTAGAAATCCCCCCTGGTCCTACCCATTTCATCTAAGGAAAACAAAGAGAGAAAGGACATAAGGTTTGTGAGCTTTTTCAAGAGGTAAAATAATAAGAAGAAGGAATGTGAGAGGTATTTGGAACGAACAGAAGATGGGTGTGTCACACCGCTCCCCACAGTAAAGAAAGAAGCTAGTTTTTTTTTTTTAGAAATTTGACCTTGACTTAAAAATATTTTCTTTTATTCTGAAGGAAGCGTCAGGTACAAAGATTCTATAAGTAAAATCATTCTATATTAAAATACTAAGATCATAAGAGAGAGTGCGCGGAAGCATTTATTAAAATTTCTCAAAATTTGTGTCATAAAAATCATAACTTAAAATCTCTGTACGTGATCTATGTCACTATTATGCCTCCCTAGACTAAATCTCGTTCTATAGCTCTACCTTCATAAATATTCTAACCTAGGTAGTTTAAAAACATAAAACAACTAAAATAAGTCAATGACTCAGTAATAAACCCATCATAATGTAAATATACTTAACATAAGGTTTTTCATAAATTATTTCATGCTGGGAGCTTAAAATCATGATTGTTTATACGCATGCTATGACACGCTTGACTTATTTTGGCTTATTTGAGTTATCTTACTTATCATACTAGCCCATACACTTAACCTTGTGTGCAAAGTTGTGCATTGGCCCCACATCCTATGGTCGCAAGGGGAGCCGCTAATAGTATTCTAGCATACTATGGTGGACCACGCTTAGCTCTGTGGCTTGCACATCTACCTATAAATTGCATTGGTACCATGCATTTAAATGGTCCTCTTATCAAATTGTTCTGATCTTACACTTGATTTTATGAAAGTTTATATGTCTTATGCAACATGAGATGTATAATACATACATAACTATAATATGTAGAACAAAACATGATGAATGACGTGCTTGCAAATATCATGACATGCATTGTACATAAACACTGGCTTTCAAAGAATTGGTTTGAATAATAATATATACAACTAGCTAACATATGCTAAACCTAATTTATGATCAAGCTACTTACCTCGCAACATTAATCCAATATTTCTGGCATGAAATCGATCACATGAACTAGAAGGAGAGAGAAAACATGAGGGATGTTGCGAGAAGAATGAGGCAATTTTCAATTGGCATGGTGAACATGGGACACGCATGGTGCTGGACTAAGTATCTTGGGTTCGGCCGTTGCACTTACAAAGGTTTATGGTTTTTCCAAATAACACACGCAAGGGAAGATATTTATTGAGAGATTTGGGAGAAGGTGTCGACGAGTTCGAGTTTGAGTTTTAGTTTGACTAGGTCGCGATTATTCAAGAAGAGAGTTTGAATTTAAAAACATGATCTAGTAGTTCATTCAATGTAGGATTAGTAGTGATTGAGACTGTGTAGGGATTTCAATTAGTGATTTTAAATTGAAATAAATTTCTAATGGCTGATCTTTAAATTCTAAAAGGAGTCTAACTCGTTCAATAAATAATAAATGGGATTTAACCTAGTTATTGAGCCTAATTAAAACTCCTAATCAACTTTAATAATTTACCACTCATGGGCTTATCCAATATGTCCTATTAAATATAATTTGGACCCAATAAAAATTATCAATATTCCGACTTTAGAATTACTAGGCCAGGTCGTTACAGTGGGGTTCGCTAGAAGGGCATAGGCATAAAAAGGGGAGGTGGGAAGAGGGATGATTAGGGCGACTTCTTAAATTGACAACCAAAAAGGATTGGATAGAGGAGCAGATATCATGGGAAAAACAAGGAGTGAGTAGTGGATGAAGGAATAGTTCAAACTGTAACAAGTTACACATTGGCATAGAAGGTATAAATTTTAGTATGTATTTTAAATTTACCATTCCCACTTGGGATTTGTTTTGAGAATATTTTCCTGTTTTTTTCTTGCTGAAAGAATAATCTGTTTTTGTGTACTTTACAATTTTTTATTGCATGATAGAGTAGCATACTACTTTATATGTATTTCTTGGATTATATGACCAGAATCAGATCATTTACATCACTAAAACATGCTTTTAGGAATTGAAGGACAAGAATGATAAACCCCATATCCTCCAACATGGTAAGTGAAAGTCCACTTGGATTATTCCATACGTGGTGCAAACAATTAAACTAAAAATGGCATAAACAACTAGAGTGGACATCTATGAGTATAAAGCAGAAAAATAGATGATAACTAAATAAAAAGTACCTGCTCCGGTGTCTTTTTGTGTCTATCTGCTATTTGTGCAACAACTGATAACTTGAGCATAGGGCCATGGACAGATCTTGATCTCCTAAATGATATGCGAGGAGTTCCAGGTTCATCTTCCCCACCCGATCCACTGTCAGATGGTCCCGGAGTTGAAGTGGGTACTCCTAAAGGTGTATGAGCAGATACATGAATACCTTTCATTTGACAGAACTTCACAAGTTCATCTTGCCTCCAGAAAGGGTGCAACTCCACCTAAGAAATGCAACTAAAATATCATTAATGACACCAAAGTATCATGGGCAAGACTTAGGTGGTCAAAAACTCTTGTCAGAATTAGTAAAAGGAAAACGAACAAAAGCCAAGGTAACTGACAAACAAAATGTCTAAACAATCATCCAGGAACAAGGTGGGTGACATGAGATACTCTTATGACTAAGATTTACAATTTGGGTCCCTAGCAAAATGATTTTAAAAGATATATGTATAAGATATCAATTCATTGTCTAGTTTCCAATGCCGCTATAAAGAAAGAAGTCATGAAGAGCTATATCCCTACATAGAACACAGTTTTAAAAGCAACCTGAAGAAACAAGGTCAAGGACGGTGATAATGGTTTTTTGGACAAAGCCACAGACCCTCAGCGTCAGGAAAATGGCTTACTTTTAACCAGGTGGTAGGTCACCTCTTAGATGAACTTTCCAGCTCAGACTGAGTGCATGGTTTGTACCATCCTAAGGATGAGTTTCTATGTTGCAGAATATCAAGTACGGTAGTAAATGTCCAATACTTGCTTCTACCTTTCAGTTATTGCAATTGTCTGAATCAGCAACTTGTCAATGACAAGTACAAGTACAAGTACAACCTGAAAGAACGAGCATTTTTTGCGATTGAATACTTCAGCTATATCAACTAGTAAAGTTTGTCAGTCACAGAACTGGGGTCGCTTCTGTAATTCATTGAGCACAAGTCTTAAGCTTGCTAGGAATTTGTCCAGCCAGATAATTTAGAAATCATCAAGTGATGCTTTTCCAGTTGAGGAATAGATTCTAGTGCTTTATCTTGAAATAAATAAATTAAAGACCAAAGGATCATTGATTTAGAAAGCATCCCAAGTTATTAACCTTTTTAATATCAAATGTTACTAGGTGTGGAATATGCACAGAAAACTCGTGGAACATCTGATTTTCTCCCTCAAATGATCCACGAATTTACTTTATCCAGGTTCTTCATAAGTCCAGGCATGGAGCAAAGCAGAATCTTTTGAAACAACAAGAATAACTGTACAACGAACCTGATTGACTGCTGGTACAATCTTTGCAAACTTAAGCAATCCTTTGATCTGCTGAATACTGAAATTGCTAACTCCAATAGCCCGAACCAGACCTGACTCGACGAGACCCTCCATGGCTTTCCACGCTTTTTTCAACCGATTCAGAAACTGCCCATACTCACTGCCCGACTTTGAAGGTGGATCAGTAGCGTCACCAAACGCCGAGCTGTCGGGCCAATGCATCAAATAGAGATCCAAGTACGAAACTCCAAGATTATTAAGAGAAACTTTAACATAGTTCTCTATTTTATTGAGCGAATTCATGGTACAGTAAAGTTTAGAAGTCAAGAAAACATCCTCCCTCTTCAATAAGCCTTTGAATGCTTCATTGAGTGCTTCCCCAACTTCACTCTCATTCCCATAAAGATGTGCGCAATCTATGTGACGGTACCCGACCGACAATGCCGTTTTTACAGCTTCGACGCAGAGGTCTCCACCGCTCTGCCATGTCCCGAGTCCAATGGCTGGAATTTTAGCTCCGTTGTTCAATACAAAGTAACTTCCCGGTGTTCCTCCTTTTCCTTTCATTCCCCAAAACTTCTCAGAATGAAACAACAGCAAAATAGATAGCTTTCAAATGACACGGTTACCCAAAATCACCAAGGTGCAAGAATCTAGACCAGATTCCAGCAACTCATGCTATATAAATATATGGTATATGAAATATTATCAAAACCGATTCAGCAAATCCAAAATCCCCGGATGGAGTTGTAATATGCAAATCAAACAGACAACCCAGAAGTCAAATACCAACCAAAGCCCTATACAGACAGAAAAAGCGATTTAATTTGGCGGAAGACAATAAAAAAGCATTCCAACTCCAGGGAACCATACAACTTTGACCATCAAAATAAGCTCAAGCTGTGTTTGGCAAATTGTCCCAACGAATAATAGAAAAAGTAGACCGTAATCTAATTACTCTCCACCTAATTACAAGACTCTCAAGACAAGCAAAGGCTTACTAATTTTTTATTGAGTTACGGGGAAAGCACCAAATGAAGACCAAGATTGGATCGCTAAGCGCACTGTAAAAGCAAATATTCAAAAGGGTAGCTGTGGTCAACAACGGCAACATAGAATATGAAACTCCCCCCCAGCCAAAACTGAAAACAATACCTTAGCTGTAAACGACTAAGTCAAATCTCTCTCTCTCTCTCTCTCTCTCTCTCGGATGAATTGAATTGAAAATATGGACCGTCTTCTGCATCTAATCGTTTTGGAGTAAAAATACATTTTTCTTACCCTATTTAAGTTAATAAGCATTCTATACTTTTGTATCACTAGTCATCAAAATTGCACGTTTAATTATAAAATTGATCAGTGCAAAACTGTAAATGGACAATATGATAATTTTATAATAAAGTGATGAGAATAATATCGTTATCAGGGATTGATAACTTACTTTTAACAACTATCAAAATTATATTAATCTTGACTTTATTTAGAAAAGTCATTAAGATTGTTTATAATTACAAATTAAAATAAAATCAATTCAAAAGAAATATTTAAATGTAAATAAAGCCATTGTTCGAAAATCAAATTAATGAAAAATAACTTCTAAGAAATCGATTTCTCCTAATCCCTCACTATGCTTCTCTCATCTAACTAATTGAATTTAATTCCCTCTATTTGTTAATAAATCCTTAACTCATCCAAAAGTCTCTTTCGATAGTCAATTTAAAATATTCTTATTCATCATTTTACATAAAAGTATATATAAATTAATAAAGCAAAAAAACATTAAGACTAATGATTTTAATACTACATAAATTCATACAAATCTTTCGATCTCTATATTTATCTATACCGAAATATCTAAGATTTATCCTATAATTTCCTCTTTTGATAGCAAATCACAAGATCAAAATCATCTAATTAATGGCGAATCAATTAGAAGCAATAAGTTCAGAATAAATCAGAGAAACATGGAAGAGAATTAATTCAAATTAGCATAGAAAATCAATCATAGTTTGAAACTAGATTATATCATTTTTCTAGAAAAAGGAAAATTTAGACCATGTTAAAAATTAAATTCAACATAAACGAAGTTACCATATTTTTTTCTAAGATGACTAGAAGAAAATGAATACTGAAAGAAATACTCTCGCAGTCCCACTATAACAGGCCACTAGAAATTCAATGGTAAAATTTCTATTGACTTTAAGAACCTCGTGAAAACCCTGTAAGGTTTTACAAATCGACTAATCGCATAGGTTTTAGTCTGTCAACATAGTCAGTGTTATCACTCATTATAGTGATAGAAGTGTGATTTTATTTATTTGATATAGTTAGAAGTGTCAGAATACGTTATACTCTGCGCCAATTGATTCAGTTGATTCTTTAAAATTTTATGGATCAATAATCTCATTTTTAGTTTTTGGACAATACGCTTGTTCGAAAACGCATTTTACTTTTTTTAAGGCATTTCGGGATAGAATTTTGATAAACAAATTGCACAGTTAGATTTGTATAAATATTTAAGATTTTATAGTGAAAAATTTATTTTTCACTATCTTGGTGTGAATAGTAACCTCGATAGTAGCACTTAGCACAATATTTTTAAAATCACAATGTGGAATACCCAAATTAAGTTAGAGAAGTTTTATTTGGATACTTAGCAAGATCTTAGCAACACTTGGTTAATAGACACATGGCACCAAGAGAAACCATTAAATGGATTTTTGAAAGAAATCAATATGTAAGATCATGTCACCTAAGCAAAACCTTATTCTTTCATCTGATTAACCAAATTGAGCCAAATCAAAGAGTGTTTCAACCCTAGTGAAACCCTAAATGTTTGGAATCCAATTGAAACTCCAAAAGTTTGGTTGAAATCCAAATCCCCCCGAATGGTACGCGATGTGTCAGGACCAAAGTAAGGAGTAGACACTAGCAGATTGGAGTAGGTTGACTAGACGTTGTAAACGTGATGTGGAGCTTACAGCCTCCATAATTAAGTTTTTGGACAGTATTCTAGCATCGTTAGTCAAATTACCGAAGTTACTCGGCAAACTGGCTCAATAGTATATTTTGGTAATGTAATTATGGAGCTCAATCTCCATTGTTTTGAGATTACAATCTTCTAAGACTCATACTGTAATCGTGGATATTTATTTTGTTAAGCATGCATAGATTATGTTTTAATTATTTGAGATATTATAAGTTTGGTGCATGGTATTGTTTAAAAAAAATGTATCTGCTATGATTATTGTATAATGCTAGATATATGTTAGGAACATTGTATCTTATATGTCATGAATGGAGGTAAGTAATCTTGTGTTGCATGTCTTAACGCTTCATATGTCCATCCGATCCCAAGCAGAATCTGAAGACGTCACACTCACAGCGTCGTTCTTCAATTTTTCTTGAAGTTGCATCCCAGGTGTGTTACGTTCTCCAAGAGCCAAGCAGAACAAAAGAACCCCAAAATAATCTTTTCCTTGCGTTCAGCTTCATAAATAACAAGGAAATGATCATCAGTTCATGTCGTTCCAAACCAGAAATGAGATCTGCTCCTTATTACGTGCTGATCCACATTACGTGTCTCTGTTATTTTTTATCCCGCAAGCTGCTGCGTCAAAACCAAAAACTCCCAGCGTCTTACTTCCTTTTGCCAAATCAAAACTCATGCGTGTGAAAAGGTCCCTCTACGTAAAATTCTCTCATTGGCTTTTATTTTTCAAAGTGCCTAACTCATTCTCTCTTGGCTTTCATTTTTCAAAGTGCCTAACTCTTTATTAAATGAGAAAGAGTCCCTAGACGATGGACTGCTAAAATTAAGATATTAATTTTTTTCAAAATTGAAATAAAATTTAAATAACAACAATGAAACCTAAAATCAACAAAAATAAATAAAATTAGACTAAAGTTTAAAATAAAGAAGTGATAAAATATTTTATATTATGCAAGTCATCAAACACTTCCAAACTTACAACTTTGTTTATCCTCAAACAAAAAAAAAAAAAACTAATTAAAAGAACACTATAGACAATATATATCAATTAGACCCCATAAAGAAATATCATCACTCATCAAGCCATGATATGAATTTAGATTTCATCACTAGTATTTTACTCTTTTAACATAAAAGATAACAAGAAAATCAATAAAAAATTTAGCAATTTTAAGCATTTTCAACTTAAAGTTAAGACCTTGAGTGTGTTATATAGTCAATTTAACTCCAAACCACTTGCAAATACAGATAAAAGTAGGACAACTACAATCAGAAGAATTCTATCAAAACTTAAACCCATAAGTTTAATTTTCATAAATCATCTTCACTAATGTAGTCAACACCAAAATCAGATATCAAAATGTCTTTAATAAGGTTATAATGGCAGGCCACAGGGTGAGGGCTAAGAAAGAAATAGATATAGAAAATCAAAGCAAACTGGAAAAATACTTGGTAGAAAGAACAATAAAAGATATATCCACAAGATTCAAACCATAACTCTTTCTCGACTATATGCTCAAACTGATGATATTATTGTTGTTGTAATTAATGAAACAATACTAAGTACACATTTAACAAAATCTAAAGTGATCCATACTCTACTTATTGAGTTTTCTCTATTTTTTTTCCTCCCATGATAGATAAATCACCTTTGAGCAAGAGACAAACACAGTAAAAATACTTCTTCTTTTTTTTTTTTTTCCAGCCTCCCACCTTTTTTGTTCAACCACCTCAGTTCTTGTAGTCTTTTCAAATTTTCAACCACTTCAACCCTTTTTTTTTTTGCCGTTCACTTTTTTTTTCACACACTTTGATCAAACAGAACAAACTTAATGTGGATAATTCTCTTTGAATTAACTTTTTCTTTTAATGTAAATTTTCACCAAAGTATTTTCTTATTAAAAAGTAAATTCATAGTTTTTCAGGCTTAAAACCAGGATGGTTTATAAAGTTGAAAAAACAAATAAATGTTTATGTAAATTAAAGCTCAAGGGGGTTGACTATGAAAATACACATTGTAATGATGGTATGATAACTAGGATGGCTGTGAAAGCTTTTTGGTTATGACAAAAAAATGTCTAGATCATTTCTCTAATATTTGGTATCAATTAGGATTTCGCTTCAAGGATCTATCAACGAATTCTAGAGCAAAGCAAGAAAACTTCCAGAAAATCAATTTTACCTGATCCCTCACTATACTTCTCTTATCTAAATAATTGAATTTAATTCTCTCTGTTTGTTAGCAAATCTCCAACTCATTCAAAAGCCTCTTTCGATAGTCAATTGGAAATATTCTTGTTCATCATTTTACACAAGAGTATGCAAATTAATAAAACAAAAAAAGTGTTAAGACCAACGATTTTAATAATACATAGGTTCATACAAGTTTTTCGATCTCTATATTTACATCTGCCGAAATATCAAAGATCTATCATATAATTCACTCTTTCGATAGTAAATCACAAGATCAAAATCATATAATTAATGGTCAGTCAATTAGAAGCAATAAGCTTAGAATAAATCAGACAAACATAAAAGATAGAATTACTTCAAATTAGTATAGAAAAGTAAGTATAGTTTGAAACTAGATGACATCATTTTCCTAGAGTAAAGAAAATTTAATTCATACTAAAAATTAAATTCAACATAAATGAAATCACCATATTTTTTTAGATGACTAGAAGAAAATTAACACTGAAAGAAATACTCTCGCAATCCCGCAACGTTATTCTTCATTTTTTCTTAAAGTCGCATCCCATGTGTATTACGTTCTCCGAGAGTCAAGCCAAAAAAAGAAAAAAATCCCAAAATAATCTTTTGCTTGCCTAGTTTTATGCTACCAAAACCAAAGGGCTCCATGCGTGAAACTCTCATAAAAACCAAACCGCCAAAGTAAATCTCTCCCCCCTTCTTTTTGTTAATAGAAACCCACATAAAACCAAAACTCCTCTACGTGTTCGTTCAAATCCAAGAGGCCCCACGGCGTGAAACTCTTGCTGCGTCTCCAAGTCAAACCACCAGCTTACTTCTCACTCATGCGTACGTATCGTGTCCAAGAGAAGGCGGCCCCGTGTTGCATGCTGAATCCTTGCGTCCAGCTGCATAAATAACAAGGAAATGATCATTAATTCATGCCATTCCAAACCGAAAATGAGATCTGCTCCTCATTACGTGCTGATCCACATTACGTGTCTCTGTTATTTTTGATCCCGCGAGTTGCTGCGTCAAAACCAAGAAATCCCATCCTCTTGCTTCCTTTTGCCAAATCAAAGCTCATGCGTGCGAAAAGGTCCCTCTACGTAAAACTCTCTCTTGGCTTTTATTTTTCAAAGTGCCTAACTCTTCATTAAATGAGAGAGAGTCCTTAGACGATGGGCTACTAAAATTAAGATCTTCATTTTCTTCAAATCTAAAATAAAATTTAAATAACAATAATGACAAAAATGTGATAACTTGATATGGTGAAGCATGGCCATAGTTTATTTTTAGCCTTAGTAATTGAGGGCCTAAGTGATCTAAGAGAAGAAGAGGCTTTAGAAGATTAATTGTGAATTTTAGCCCAAAAAACCCTTAGTGTAATTAAGCCCATAAGGAAAAACCCAAGCTCATTTAAACTTGAGCCCAAGATTCAAACCTTAACTGTATCTAGTCTTGATATTGGGCTAAGGGGAAAAGAAGAGTGTTGGGAAGCTCAAGGGAAGGCTTGCATGCCTAACTCTAGTAGCTTTACCATTTGTCACTCATGCAAGGATGCTTCTAGAAGAATGAAATGATGACATGCATAAGGAAAACCAAGAGGCACTCAGCCAAGCCATCCCACATGCATAGCACCTTTTAGATTGGCACCCTTTCAATTTCCAAGAGAGACATGCATAGGGAAGTGGTGCCTAGGGAAGACCAAAGGGATTTCCAAGAAGGATTTTCGGTTTTCCTCCTACCACGTGCCCATCCATGTGTTTTTTTAGATTTTTGCCAAGTGTCAACCATGCATTGAGCTTCTAGAAGAAAAGATGAAATGACATTTGCACAAAAGACCATCTTAACCCTAAAGTTTCGGCCACCACACTCAAGGGCACACACTCACACACCACTTGTCAACTAGGGTCACAAGAAGAAGTTTTGGGAAGTGGAAGGTCACCTAGGGAATGTGCATGGAAGAGGAAAGATCTCAATGGGTAAAAGAGAGAGAGAGAGGCAACATCTTCATCTAGAAGCCACCACACACCTAAGCCATGTGGCATCTATGCAACATCTAATTTTGGAAGAGGAAGATACTAGTGGGTGATTTTACCTAGTTGCCCTAAGGTGCATTGCACTTAGACACATTTGAGTAGGGCTGAGCAAAAATCTGAAAATCTGACTCTGACTCCGACTCCGCTCTGGCTTCGCTCGGAGTCGGAGGATTTTCCCGGTGGGAAGTCGGAGTCGAAGGCCAGGCGGATCTGACTTTGACTCCGCTCCGATCCGACTCCGAGGCTCCGACTCCGACTCCGACTCCGCATCCGACTCCGCTCTGCTAATGTACATATTTTATAAATAATATATGTGTTTTTCTATATATTAATCATATAAATATAAATATAATAACATGTAACATTATAATACTAATGTATAATATAACATATAACACTAATATATAAATAATAAATTTATAATAGCATTTAATACTAATGTATAAAAATTAAAATTGATTATATAGATTTTATATAACTATATCTTATATATTAACATCATTAGTTAAATTCAATAATATACTAGTAATTCGCACTAGTTATTAGTTATAAACTTATAGTAAATAAGTTAATAAATATTAATAATTTACTATATACTAATAGACTAATAGTATTAGACTATTAGTATATAGTAAATTACTAATATATATAATAGTATACTATTAGTTATATATATTAAATTAATATCTTTAAGTTATTATCTATTAGTACTAGACTACTAGTGTAACTAGTGTTATCACATATTATTAGTTACTAGTTATTAGACTATAGTAAATAAGTTAATAATTATTACTAATTTACTATATATTAATAGACTAATAGTATTAGTATTAGTATTAGTGTATTACTAATATGTATTATATATATAATAGTATACTATTAGTTACTATATATTAAATTAATATCTTTAAGTTATTATCTATTAGTACTAGTGTAACTAGTGTTATTACTTATTATTAGTTACTAGTTATTACATCTAGTTATTATTAGTTATAGACTATAGTAAATAAGTTAATAAATATTACTAATTTACTATTATACTATATACTAATATACTATTAGTTATATATATATATATATTAAATTAATATCATTAAGTTATTATCTATTAGTACTAGTGTAACTAGTGTTATTACATATTATTAGTTACTAGTTAGTAGTTATTACATCTAGACTATCTAGTTATTAGACTATAGTAAATAAGTTAATAAATATTACTAATTTACTAATTTAATAGTATTAGCATTAGTGTATTACTAATATAATATATATATATATAAATTATAATAGTATACTATTAGTTAATATATATTAAATTAATATCTTTAAGTTATTATCTATTAGTACTAGTGTAACTAGTGTTATTACATATTATTAGTTACTAGTTATTACATCTAGTTATTATTAGTTATAGACTATAGTAAATAAGTTAATAAATATATTAGTTACTAGTTATTACATCTAGTTATTGTTATAGACTATAGTAAATAAGTTAATAAATATTACTAATTTACTATATATTAATAACTAATAGTATTAGTATTAGTATATTACTAATATATAATATATATATATATAATAGTATACTATTAGTTAATATATATTAAATTAATATCACAATATAATTACATAATTATTAAATATATTCCCTTGGATATAAAAACAATAAAAAAAATTTGTCAAATTTCTAATATATAACTAACTCTCTAAGTTAGTAATAATTAATAAAGTAATAATTAACTAGTGATTTTTTTAGTGAGTTAATTAAATAATACACATTAAATTGTTACTTAATTTTATTTTTACTAACTTAAAATATATTTTTACTTACTTATTATTTATTAATTTATTTTTATTGTTTAGAAGTAGAAAGTGGTAAACGGCGCTGTTATTAGAAATTGCCGTTTCACGCAACCCTTTATTTTTTTTCAAATATTTGTCACTGAAACGGCGCTGTTTGGGGTGAAAATAGCTCCAAACGGCGCCGTTTCAATGCTTTGTATTAGGTCTTTCCCCCCCCCCCCTTTCTTCCCCCCCTTCTTCCCTCCCCTCCCCCTGTGCCGAATCGCTCTCTGCCTCTCTCACCTCTCATCTCAGATTCTTAGGCCGTATTAGCCATTAGGTTTTCATTTCTCCCCCCCCCCTCTTCCCCCCCAATTCCCTCCCCTCCCCCTGTGCCGGAATTCCGAATCGCTCTCTCTCACCTCTCATCTCAGGCTGTATTAGGTTCCCCCCCCCTCCCCCTGCGCCGAATCACTCTCTCTCACTCTTCAGAAATCAGAACCCTCACCTCTCATATACATGCTAAGTATCAACTGCTGAAAATAATAAAAATTTGAAATTTAAATTAAAATAGAAAATATTTTATAGTATGAAACTGCTATTCAATAAGATAAGATAATTGTAAAGTTGTAATTAATTAAAAGTTATATGAGTATTTTCACTCTTTGACAATTTCTAAAAACGTGTAACTACATTTTGTAAAATTCGTAGAAGTACATTCATTTAATTAAAATTATCAATTTGATGTTTTACAGGACCTTTTAGCTTCTTTATATTAAAAATTATTTTAATATGAATCAATCAAATAACCTAATTATATTATTAAAATGTTTTTAAAACTATTTAAACACTTTTTAAAATTTATAATGCAATTCCAAACAAAACCTTATTATTATATCATAAGAAGTGATCTAGATAGTGAGATAGTCTGCAATAAAATTGATGTTTCTGTCAAATTTATGTGCTGATTAAGAGTAAATCCAGCTGAGGTTTGTTACGACATCTATTATTATGGGAGCAATCCTCTGATCAGTTGTCAAATAGCTATGATTAATAGCGATTATATCTCATGAGTCACCCTCTAAAGATAATATGCTAATGAATCATGTTACTTTTGGGATAAAGATGTAAGACATAATTAAACAATACTAGAATTAGAGAAAACTCAAGAAAAACATCACATTTTTCTGAAAACATAGGATGACAGTACTCTTTACCTCTTAATGTTTTCAACACAATGTGATAAGGAGCATTGACAATCTTGTTTCTGGTATCTTATTTCAATTTTGCTTTCTTTATTTTTATAAATTTATATGGTATCTTATTTCTTTACTAATTTTGTTCTTTTTTTTTCAGGCACAAGTTGAAAAATGACATTTTTTGGACCTTTGGTTATGTATTTTTAATTTTAGCTTGTAATTTTGGACCTTTGGTTATGTATTTTTAATTTTAGGTTTTAATTTTGGTTATGTATTTTTAATTTTAGGTTGTAATTTTGGTTATGTAATTTTAATGTGTGTATTTAGTTTTAATTTAGTTTTTAATTTTGGTTGCACATTTGAATTTAGTTTTATTTTTATAGTGATAGATTTTGAATTTAGTTTTATTTTCTAATGTGGTCATTTTGGTTGGATAAATTAGAAATCTCAAATTATATTTTAAAAAAAAATTGATATAGAAGCCCAAATCCAATTAGAGTTGCAAATTGTAAAATTGAAATGTTAATTGGGTCAAAGAAAAAAGTCTAAAAAAAGCCCAATAAAAAAGCCCAACAAAAAGCCCAACTCCGACTCCGCTCCGACAAGTCGGAGCGGAGTTGGGTGTAAGTGGAGTCGGAGGTCAGATTCGGCCTCTGACAAAGTCGGAGTTGGAGTCGGAGGAGGCCAAATCCGATTTCGGTTGAATCGGTGCTCAGCCCTACATTTGAGAGGGGCACTTGAGGCATTTAGCCAAGAGGGGAGGAACCCCACATGCCACCCCAAGCCTTGGTCCTTCCCAAGGCAATCTCATGATGGGAACTCAAGGGACATGGACGGCCAAAGGGGAAGGAAAAAGGGCAAGCCATTTGTCCTTCATGAATTGGGTTTCAAGTGACCAAAAAGGTTTTGTGGGAGAGCCACACGCCCAAGGGTTTCTATTTTACCATTTTTGGACCTCTCATGTTCTCACCCTCTCCATTTTCTCTCACACAAACACTCAAAAGATTTCTTACTTTCTCACACTTTCCTTCCAACCAAACAAGGGAAAACTACCTTCAAGAGAAGATTTTGGCTTAGCAAAGAGGAAGCACAGTGAGACCTTGCATTCTTGATTCATGCACACACCCACACATGACACACTTTCAACTCATGGAGATGAGAATCTCCAATAGGTTCGGTTTTGACCAAGCACTCATAATCTCACACTTGTTCTTAAGGAACCAGCTAGGGTTTCCTAGGATTTGCTATAAGCCGAATAATGAGAAGTTCAAATCCTTCATGTATTCAGCCAACTATTTGTCTTTTCACCCTATTTTGAGTTATGGAGATGAACACAAGAAAAAAGAAAGAGTTCTTGACTCAAAACCCTAGAAATTGAATGGCCTATTGGTTTTTAAACTCTAGTGATAGCCTTAGCAATCACACACACTCAAACCTCACGGATTAGAGTTTTTGGAACCCTTATTCTAACTAGTTACAATTTGATTTAACAACTTGGTATTTGTTAATCTACGTGGATTTTTTTGTAAGTATACACTCAACTTACTTTTTGCTAATGCATGTATATTTTTGTGTATATCTCTTGTTTGTTTCTATTGCCTTGGTTGCTATTCTTGTTTGTTTGATTGAAATACTCTTACACGAACTTGGAATATAATTATGGAATGACTAATGTGAATCGGTTTGTGATGAAAAATGGTGATAAGATCCCTTATATGTTTTGGTTTTAAGGAAAATGATGTTGATATTTCAAGACCTTTGATGATTCTGCTTTACCTTACTTTGAGTGACTCGGATCTTGTTTCAATGCCATGATTTCATGTCTCGTTTTACTATGTTATGATTTCTAAGCATTTTGGATGAAGTTTGGAGTATGTTTAAGTGATGATTTTCTATGTTCTTGTGCATATATGTTTCGACCAAGGTTAGTTTACCTAGTTTCATGTTTGTGTTTCAATATCTTATGAGTTCTATGTTATCATGCTATGAATTAAAGATGTTATGCTTGGTTATTTCATGTATGTTATCTTATATAGCATATGTCAAGTACTAGCACATGTCTTAAGTCTCATGTCATATGTATTTGGGAAGAGTGATTTCAAAGAAAAGCATTTTCAAGAACAAAAAGGGTTTTTGGAAATGAAGTAATATTTTTAAATTTTTTATCACGATCCCAAATGCTAGGGCGGGGGAATGTCCTAGTGGAACTCTTTTGTCTACTCTGGAGTGCTTAAGAATGGATTAGTAAACCCTAGGTCAATAGAGAACCGTCGACGTGCCTCAGATGGATTTTTTTTTAAAGAATACCAGAGTGGGATAGTGCCTAACGCTAGTGGGTGCATAAGGCATGTAACCCGGCAAAGTATCGTCGAGTTAATGAGTTAAGTTATATTTAAGACGTAGTCATCATAGTGTACGGACCAGTGATGGTGCAGTAACTAGCAGGAACACGAAGTGCATAGAGGAACCGTGATGTATCCACAAGTGTTATAAGAACGAGGTTACGCATCTACATGATATGTTATGGATCACAGGATGTGAATCATGAGATATGATATGATACGTTCCGAATCACATGATTAACTAAGATATGAATGATGATGAAAGTATGTTTTTTCGAAAATGCCAAGTCTTTATTACAAGTTTTAAAAGTGGTCAATGCATGAGTTACAATTTAGTTTCAGTCATGAGTTATGTACATGTCCATGCATGCATTTTATGATATACCTCTCGTATGCTTGTGTTAATTGTGGTATGTTGTGTGATTACGTACTGAGATTTCTTAAAATCTCACTGTTGCAATTTTTTCACTATCATTCCTCTCCTAGAATGGTAGAAATTGTTACAGGTATATAAGGTAACGCCAATGACCAAGAGGAAAAGAAAGGCACCCCCTCCTCCGAAGAGGATTGTGCCTAAGATGGGCATAAGTAGGCTCGAGCCCACTATTTTGGAGCACCCGGAGGCTATAGATTAGAAGATTTCTAAGATCCTCCAGTTTATTAAGGAATTCGGACTCCTCGATAATAGAGATAAGGACTAGGCTTTGGAGAAGCAGATGAAGGACGAACTGCTATGAAAAAAAAAAGATGACTAGTGTTGGGACCTGTTTCCCATCAGGAGAAATGTTTTTAGAACTTGATACATTCTAAAAATATTTGGTCCTGTGTTTTGGGAGACACACACTCGTATTTTGTTAAAAACTCTCTGTCTTTTTATGACAATGATGGGACAAAGTTGGGAAAAATATATATATATTTTTTTGTACATGTACCATGCAATTACGTGTGGCATTGCTTAGATCTCTTTACCTTTTTACCGTTTCTGCTGAACGTTTATTGCATACTGCTAGAATAGTATTACATGTCTCGGCGTCTCAGTCACGGCCAAATCCCAAGTGGGGGCTGGGGGACCACAATAAATAAAGAAAATTAGACTAAAATTTAAAGTTAAGAAGTGATAAAATATTCTAAATTATGCAAGTCATAAAAAAATATTGACAAATAACATTATCATTCAATTTAATCATTTAGATACATTGAAAATAAATAACCTCATTTAATGTTACATCTTGGTTAACTAATGAATAGATTATGGATTTTCGTTTATATAATGGTGTAAAATAATTCATTTACACTCTTGATAGAAAGCTAACACATCAACTTTTTATTGAAAGAAAAGAACAATGTATTCACGCAAAGTTAATTTCTTTATAAAGTAGAATATTAAAATTAGTTAAAAATAATAATAATAGAATGGTTTGGCCAACCATAAGAGTGGCTAGCCACCCTGCTTTGGGCTGGCAAGATCCACCTCACCTAGGCTACTCTAATCCCACCACAATGTCGTGATGACCTTGTTGAGTTGGTAGTTCATCCACCCCATATCACCCTTGGATGATTATAAATTCTTTTCAATCTAATTTTCAAATAATATGGTATGGTGTAATTTAAAAAACCAAATTTAAAGAGTAATAATACATATATAACTATTTTATAACTATTTTAAAAATCATTTTACAATTAACCAATACAATTATGCCACTTCATCAAAAATGAATTTCAATTTTACAGGACCACCCTTCATTTGATAGAATTATAAAATCATTGTAAAATAATTGCAAGTCATTTTCATTTTCTCCAAATTTGAAGTTGTGAATATAATAGGAAATATGCAAATAACAAAAAAATTGGGTTAAAAAATATAGATTTGAAGACTTGGACATATTTGGCAAATAATTAGATCAGAAGGATTAAAAAGTGAAAAGCTAAAGTTTATACTTTATACTAAGGATGCTACCCACACTCTTGACCCCTGGATGGGGAAGATTTGAGTAGGATGAATATTTTTTTTTATATGTGGTTGTTGTTCTTGACTCCCAATATAGAATTGATGGTTTGGTGTATGGCTTGGAATTGGCACACGGGAAGGTATGGGCGGATTATATTGCGGTGAGGATTAAGGAAACCCTTGGCAGATTGTTTGATGAGTTTGTCGTATTCATAAGTGATAATATTTCAACACTTACACCTAACGCACCACCTCCTCCTAAAGTCGAGATGAGGAGAAGACGTAGATTGAAGTGGGGTGAGAGATTGGAGTAGGACCCCCTGGTTCGTCATCCTACAGAAGCCTAGATGGAGTTGGATAGATAGTTGGCATTAAATTTGCACCTATTTACGCGAGGGTTTGATATCTTATCTTGGTGGAAAACCAATGCTGTCAAGCATCCATCATTGGAGAGATTGCCCTCAATATTTTGGCCATCTCGATTAGTACATAGCCTCAGATTCGGCCTTTAGTAATATTTTTATATTAATTTGTATTATTGTAATAGCTTAGGATTATTAGTTGCAACTTAGAAGTAGATAAGTTTTCAATTTGTATTATTGTAATATCTTAAATTATTTTTTTAAAAAATTTAAGCATGAGGATTAGAATTGAAATTTCTAGCTTTGTACAATGGCATTTCTAGGCCATTTTTTAGGCCAAAAAACATGTTCTGGGCCCAATGGGCCGTGGCCAATTTGGGTAGGGGCGGACAAATAAGGTGTTCGCCCTCGCCCCCCGGCACCCAGATAGGGGGCCACGCCCTCTGTGTGCAAGGGTAGATTCCAAAGGGATAAACCCCACCCCTCAGCCCATGCAAGGGCGAGGTGCGAGACGGGTAGCACCCCTACACTTTCATATTGGGGGGGTGCCCCTATCCCTCTCTCCACCCTCACATGGTTGGGGGGACTGTTTGGGCCCTTGGACTTCAGCACCACCCCCTAGGCAGAATTTCGGGGGAGGGGTGGATTAGGCCCTATGACTGTCCACCCCTCCTTGTCCATCGCCCACCCATGAAAAAATAGAATCAGAAAAAGCCAAAAAGTCCAAGAAAAATCTAAAACAACCAAAAAATAACAATAAATCTACAAATCCATCCCTAAAATCTACAAATCTATCATCCAACAACAAATCTAAAAAATTACAAAGTACAAATAGTTAAACCCACGGCAAAAAAATAAGGCCACGGCAAGACCACGACTTGACAATGGCAAGGCCACGGCATGGTTGTGGGTCTAAGCAAAGAACTCAAACCCACGACTAGTTGCGGTCATGGTTCCATGGTCATGCTTCAAGAAGACAACAATTAGAAGAAAAACTAAAAAGTAGAGGAGGATCCGAGGAGGAAGAGAAGAAGAAGAAGGGGAGGAGGAGAAGAACAAGAGATGAGAGAACGGCTCAGGAATAGAGAGAATAGAAGAGATGAGAGAAATTGTTGTCTTGGGCCAAAGTAGGTAAAGTTAGACGTAGAAAACTATGGTTTGAGAAGGGAAGAATTGATTACTCCCAAAGAATAACACGGTAGTTATAGCACAGCTTTAGGGTGTCAATTCCACAAAGAGACAAATTAAAAAAATAGCAGAAAGAACAAAGAAACTAAAAATTTAAGAAAACAAAAATCAAAGTAGCAATGTAAGACAAATCCTTTCTAGAACGAAATAAACTCCAAAATGTAATAATGAAAAGGTTTTACAAAAATTAATAGCAATGAAGCATCGAGAATCCCTTATTTGAACTTGATAATTCTATCCATATCATATTCATTGGATACTCAATTAAAGATCATAGCACCAGACTCTCTAATCGGAAAATATATCTTTATAACCAATTTATTCAAATGTAATTCTTAAAAACCACTATTCTTTTGAAAGCACAGATTGCTATTTTATTAGACTTAGATTCAAAGACGAAAATATACTTAATAGCAATACTGCATCAGAGAATCACACCAATAAGATCAACAACTAGATCATAAACACCTCAACAATCCCATAGAGAAAGCATGACTAAATCTATGAAAAGTATTGGTTGTAAAATTATCCAAAAACAATGAAGACTAATAAGAGATGATAAACAAGAATTGCATCAATAAGAAAGTTTATTACATGAATCTGATAGAATTGAAATCATCATCATTCAAGCAAGTTCATCCCTAGCCTCACCAAAGAATTAGCTCCCCATTCGAAAGAAGAAGAATTCTTTTTCTAGAAGATGAGTTTCTCCAAACCCTAGGATCCTCTCTCCCAAAAACCAGATGGGCCTTTTCTTTTACACCCTTTGGCTCTCTCTTTTCCTCCATTTTCACGTGCTATACCCAATATGGAAAGAAAATCGTGTGCAAACTCGAGTAGGTAATACTCCAGATTTCCATGCGCACATTGTTGGCCATTTTTCTCTTGGTAAATGGTCGAATTAAAAAATTGTTATTTCTAAAATAAATGTATCCCATTGAGTTAGCTTTCTAAAATATCTTGAATCACCTCAATTGGATATCAGAAGAGGAATATATGACCATAATACTAACAGATACTCAAAGAGGCTGCGGATTCTGAATATTTTTCATTAATTGCTCTTTCCTTCCTTGTTTATGACTCAAATTTCTTTGACTTTGGATGTATGAAATTCTCCTTTGATTGTTCTCTTCTTCCTTATTAGCTAGACTTTAGCTTAATCATTTTTAAATTCAATCCTACAATAAAATTATTAGACACTGAATCAAAACTTGGGCATAATGAAATTAAAGTTTAAATTGGAAAAATATTATCAAAATGCCTAAATAACACATATAATCTAGCAATTAAACTCGTAAAAATAATGTTCAGAGTACACTTTCGTGCACTCATCACAAATCTTAGTGGAACTCCTATGACCACCTTTAGAGCGAGTAAAATTGGATATAGCAAACCTATGGCTAGGAATGAAAGAATCCCAACAAGAAGTTAAATGAAAGAAAATGGGTTGATGCAAAATGATTGATGATGTGAATGTTTATATTTACAAGTTTTATTTCTGTTTTATCATTGTTTAATGTTGTATGTGTACTTCGCTCAATACCTATTTTTGTAAAGCATATGCCCACCTTGTTTTCTAAAATCCAAGAAGCACAAAATTTATGTATATCCAAACGGGACCTCATTCTTTTCCTAGAGTACACTTTCAAGACTTGGTAATCTAATATGTGGGTTCAATCTTTGAAATGGCTGATATTTTTGCAAGAAATCGTAGAACCTATGGTTGGAGAGGAATGTTAGACAAGATAAACAATACATAACAGAATCTGACTCTAGAGATCAACTTCAATAAGTTTTGAAAGCTATGCAGAAAATTTAGGAATGATAGTTTGCATTTTATCTAGTTGTTGTAATATTTTACTTTGTATTTCAAATATTTTATCTTATCTCTGTATTCAAATATGTAAAGATGATGATAAATACAAGAATATACATCAAGCTGGTATCACTTGAACCAGTCTCCTCAATTCTTCTAGCTTGGTATCAAAGCATTCTGGCTCACCCCACTCGATCCTATATGGCCTCTTCAAGTGCTTCCTCCACTACATTTGTTATTCCTAATACTACCCCATTGGTCTTTGTCAAACTCGATGGATCCAACTACCTCAACTGGTGTGACAATCCGCTCCTTCTTTCTCTCATATTTACGAGCCTCGTTCTACGTACTGAGCCTTGATGACGTGTTTTTAAAGATAACAAGCGGATTTTAAAGCAAGTCTAGTATTTTAAAGCTTACGAATATTTTAAATGTCCTGAAAATATTTATGTGGGATATTCCCAATGTTATTAGATTAAACTTATTTTTAAATAAGACAATTATAATATTTTTGAAGAGCACAAAAAATATTATAATTGTGGAAATTTATTTTAATTTAAATGATTTCAGTCATTTAAAATATTATGAGATTTAAATTATGTTGAAAACTCTAAATTAATTTAAATGATTTTATTCTCTTCAAGTAATTAACAAGACTTCATCATTTTATTAATGATGAAAGAATATTATTTTATGAACTTTAGTTTATAAAATAATATTCTATCTTAATTCCTCTCTGTGTTTTAAATTAAATAAATGCTTATGCATTTTCAAATTAGTATTTAAACTCACCGTCATATCTTTTTGAAGATCCCAAGACGAAGGGCCTGGATTAAATACCCAAGCTCCCTTTCTTTCTCCCTCACTTTTCCCTTTCCCCTCTCTCTCCTCCCTCTCCTTTAGCTCACGCGTATGCTCCCTTCTCCATGGTCGTGCCTCTCCTTCTCTAGCCTGGCGCCGCTGCGCGCCACCCAATCTCACCACCGATCACCAGCCACACCCTTCCCTCCTGCGACCTCCCCCATCTCGGTCTCCCTTCCTCACATTCTCTCTCTCTCTCTCTCTCTCTCTCTCTCTCTCTAGAGCAGCTCAACCCGAAATGGGTCAAAACCCATTTCTTCCTCCCTTGCATCGCCGTACGTAGCAACCCAGGCCACTGCACCACCACCAACAACCACCTTCCCTCTCCGGCTCCATCTCCATGGCTTCCAAAGCCACGACAACCCCTCATTCCTCCCCCACTGCACACACACAGCCTATAGGCAATGCACAAGTTCTCCACCGTACATAGCCACCCTCGGCCTCCAGCTGCTACCGGTAGCTTCCCTTGGCCACCCTCTTCCTCCCTTAACCAACCATAGCCCCAATCTCCACCTCACTCACACCCCCTCTCTCACATGGGTTTCCCACCTTACACGGCTTAGATCCGCCACCGTGGACCACCGTGCTACCTCAACCTTGCCACCACAGCTCCACTGCACATCCCTTAAACTCCTCCACGCCCAGCCAAGTTTCCTTAGCTCTCCCTCTCCATTTCCCTTGGTTGAGACCCACGACCCAAACTCCTCCACAAGACACCCATCCTCCACCGTGTGCCACCTTGGCACCACCATGAGGTCACCACTCTAGGACCACGACCAAACCCTTCTTCGCTCAAATCCACTCCTATAGCCACCTTCAATAGCCCAAATAGCCACCATACGCAGTTTAACCACCACGTACGACTCTTCTGACGCCTTTGACCGTGACGGGCAGCGAGCAATGCACGGGTTATCCCATCGATGGTATAACCATCTCTCCCTCATTAATTATATTAAATGTTAGTTGATAGGTTGTGGACTGTGCTGTTAGTATTGTGGAGTTCGCTGTGTAATGAAGTGTTGGACGTAGTTATGGGGTGTGTTGTGTAGTGTTGTGGGCTGTTCTGTGAAGTATGGGTGTGAGGCATGTGCTGTAGTTGTGATGCGATGTAGTGTTGTGAAGGGAGTACATGTGGAGTGTACTCCATGTAGTGTGGTGATGCACCATGTGGTGTGCGTCGTAGTGATGCGTGGCGTAGTGTGTAAGGAAGAGAGTTCATGTAAAGTGTACTCGTGTAGTGTCGTGATGCATCGGGTGGCGTGTCACGAAGATTGGGGTGGCATAGTTGAGGAGCGTAGAGCATATTGTGTGGCGTTGGGAACTGTGGAACAATATTTCAAAGTAGTTGTGATGTGACCCTGTCATAGTGATGGGTGTTCCAATGTAGCTTGAGAGTAGTCTCGAGCTACATGACGCGATGAAGATGTAGTTGTGAATGGAGCCCTATCGTGTCAAGTGTTAGAATGAACTTGTAAAGGGGTAGGGAAGTAGGAAGGTCGTGTTGACCATGTTTGAATAGAATTTGGTATCGGAGTATGGAGCTTGTTTATACAAGCGGGCGTTCAACGGACTTTAAGTTGATCTTAGGTGATAAAGGGTAAGGTACATGTGCATCTGGTGAGACATGTGTACTGGATGGATTTACCATATATAATAGGTAATCTATCCTAAGCATGGTTACATGATATTTAAGCCTCAGAGTTGGCTTAAAGTCATGTGGCACGTATGGATGGGAATGAAGATTTAATATGTGCTAGGATGCATGAATGTAGTAATGGATACGTTGTCTAGGATTGGGATGTGTGACTTAGTTGGCTTGAGTCATGCATCTGAATGTGGTTAATAGGAGAGTAAGACGAAGGTCTTAGTGTCTTAACCCTAAGGTGAATCATGGAGGTTCACTTTAAAGGATAAGACCTTGAAGTAGAACACTAAATTTGAAAAAGGTGACCCAAATGGGTCCCAGAAAGAGGAAACGTGATAAAAAAGACATAGAAGACGGAGGTAGTGATGGTAAATGGACGCCGAATGTTTTAACATAGTAAATGGCACATAAGAACATAGGGATAGATGGAGAGTGTTCCAAGCAAAGTGTATTATGTTTCTAGTTTAGTCACTTATGTACTAAGATAGAGAATGACGCTAAGGTTATGTGCATGCATGTAGGTTGCCATTTGACATGCACATGAATGGACTGCACGAAATGAGTATGGCATTGAGTCCAGGTAAGTATTATGTTCATACTCTTTTAGAGTTTTCTAAATAAATGAAAATGAAAACAAAATTCTTTTCCTTTATGGTGCTTTACGAAATGACACGAAACACGTTTTAAGAAAGACTGCTAAGTATAAGTTTTCAAGTATAAGTATGAAACGACCCCCCTTGGCCACCCCTTTTTATGCACCCCAAGTATGTAAGTGTATGCATGTGAATGGATGTTATACATAATAAGTACTGGATGCATTTTCAAGAAATGAAATGCGAGGCTTAGGCCTTATGCTTTAAACAACGCGAAAAAAGTGTTTTAAATGTCTTTATGAACTGATGTTTTAAAGGATGCATGAACTCATGTTTTAAATGATGCCAAGAAAGATGATGTTTAAGCTCATGCTTTTCAAATGAATTTTATGAATGAATAGACTGAAAGAACTGAAAGAATTGAAAAGAACTGAAAAGACCGAAATGAATGAAAGGACTGAATGTTTAATGTATGAAAATATGTAACGGCCATGACTGAATGAATAGAGGTATCGAAGGACTAGACTGAGCGGATTGCAATGTCGGATAAGTAGTACTGGTAGTGCACCTAGTGTTGCACCCTAACGGAATGGATTTCTAAACTATGGCCATGGGTGAAATCAAGGTCCAAAAGACTGCTAACCCTCACACATAGGGTGTAACAGTGTGCAACGGCCAATGAAAGTGATAAGAAAGAATGTATGCATGTTAAGAAAGAATGTATGTATGCTAAGACTCTTTAAGAAATGAAGGCAGCGAGGCGTGGGGAACTGTTTATGAGAAGAAAACATTTTTTTAAAGAAAAACCCCACCTCGCAACATTTTAAAATGAAATGAATGTCTATGTATGGTATGTATGGAATGATGAATGCTTGACTGAAAATCTATGTTATTATATTTTAACTGTATAAAGTAATGCTTACGAGTCATCGACTCATTTTAGTTTTTATGTGTGCTCTCCCCGAGACAAGATGAGCATGACGCGTCAGGATGGACACGACCCAAGGGGAAGAGCATGGAAGCCTAGGCATAGCATTTTGTACGAGAGACTTTAATTATAAAATTTAATGTTTTCCACTGTAACTTTTTAGATTAAGAAATGTGTTTTATTTATAAACATTGAGTCTTTTATATCCTAGTATGGAAGGAAAATAAATTTCAAAATGAATGGTAATTCCCGTCTCTTTTGATAAAATCATTTTCTAAAGGACCCACACAAAGACAGGCGTTACAATTTGACTACTCAGTTTATTCTTGTACTGCATAGCCATGACCTCTTGAGCATTGTTGATGGCTCAAACCCCTATCCTTCCCAATTTATTGTTGACGATACTAGGAAGTCCACATCTGATCTCAACCTTGCTTATCTATTATGGCAGAAAAATGATCAGTTTATTTTGGCATGGTTGAATGCTACTTTATCTGAGAAGTTTCTGTCCACAGTTTATGGACTAAACACATCTCACCAAGTTTGGAATACCTTGGCAAATCAATTTGCTCCACACTCTCGATCTCGAATCTCCCATCTCAAGAGACAGCTTCAAACTTTGCACCAAGGATCTTGAAGTTGCCCTGACTATTTATTAACAGCTAAATGCTGGTCTAACCAACTTGCTACTATTGGTAAATTAGTAGATGAGGAGGATCTGATCTTTTATATAGCGGGAGGTCTAAATCATGCTTATCATCCATTTATCACCTCATTGAATTTTTCAATTCGTGATACTAGTATTAGCTTTGATGACTTTCAACCTGAATTACTTAATTATGAGCAACTCATTGAAGCACAAACCAAGCATGTTGCAACAAACAATAGCATTGCTTTCTTCACACAGGAGCCAAAGCAACAGCAGTACAATAAGAAGAAATTTTTCGCGTAGTAGAACTACTCTCAACCACAAGTCAAGCCTCCCAACAACTCTTCAACACCACCCAATCATCAAGGCTCCAAGTCCTCTACCAATCATAGACTCTTTTCTAAAAATTGACAACCTTGTCAAATTGTTCTCAACGTATGAATTTTTCCTACCAAGAGGACGATCTGATCTCTTATTTGGAGGCGCACTTGAAGGCTGTCAAACTTAAGAAGCATGATCCTGACCCTGGTGCCCTCAATCATGCCATCAAGATTGGTCGAGCAATGATCCCGGATGCCTTCTCTCCCACAGATGATGCTCCTCTAGATCATCTTGCTAAGGGTATTGAGGGTGCCGACCCCGAAGGGGACGACCTCATGGGTGCATAGGTCAACCTCGTCAAGCACCTAGAGGATTCAGACCCTCCCGAGGTGGGCTTTGTTGACTTCAAGATGGATCTTGATGCCTCCCTTGATTAATTTTGCTCTTCATCTTTGTACTTAGCATGATGTAAATTCCTCCCGATTAGTCTCTCATATGTAAGGACCATGGTGCTTAACACACTATCATACTTGTATACATACTTTGCTTCTCGCTGTATTGCTCCATGCTTGCCTTGTTTTGTTTTGCTTTGTGGTTGTTTCCTTGTGCTTCCCAACTTTTCTCTCCCTTTTCACTTGACTTGTCGCTCCTTGGGAGGGGGGGGGGGAGGCTATCTACCCACTTAGTGTGTTTCTTTGTGCGATGTTCCCTTCTTGGGGAAAGGGTCTTGGACTTCGTATTCCATACTTTGCACTTCTACCATGTGGCAACCCTGGGCTTCCCAGCAAAGCCGGTTTGGCAGTTGATGCCTCGCACCCAAACTTCTGTGGGCCTTGGATAGTTTGATATCAATGCTCAACCGTTATGCTTCCCTCACATTAATGTTGCCAGATGGCACTTGCAGCACATACCGTGAGATTCATGTTGAGTCAACTAAGAGATTCGTGCTAGATTTGATGAGGTTGTGGGATAAGCACGTTCCCAAAATCTCGGGGAGTGAACCACTGCAAATTGCCTATATAAGTCTTCCCTACCTTGTGGTTTGTCATTATATCTCCCCTCCTGCCCTTCAAGCATTTAGGGCCTTTCTGCCTTCCTCGTGGTGGGTTTCACTTAGTGAATTCTGACTATGATGAGCCTTCTGACTCTGATGAGCCTTTTGGCTCTGGGTGAAGCTTCTTGGATGAAGGCTTGCTGCAAGCTCACATCGAAGTGGATGCTTGGCGATTCTTTATGGCATTCAGAGGAAATTTTTTCAAAGGTCAGGTTGTTCTCTATCACTTGGAGGTGCATTGTAAAGGTGGTGCAGCCTGGGTTTCGTAGCCGTGTTGCTCGATGGTCTTTCCTATCTCAAGAATTGCCATGCAATCCATGTTCCATCACAACATCCTGACCCATTCCCCTAATCAAGTTGGACCAGGCCCTCTCATTCAGGTTTGGTTGGCGAAAAGGATTTCTCTCGCCTCGAACCCATTCTGATTCAGTCGCATCCTCTTCAGCTAAGGAGGAGGAAATGGGAGCCCTGGTCTATGTCTAGGTCCTTATTGGGCCCTACTCAAGCTTGACACATCGCTAACATCCTTGATAGTGATGGTGATCTCGGTTTGTGACTTTGTCCAGAAGACTATTTGCTCAGACAACGATTTTTCTGGTGGAAGTCTTGCAGTTGAAGGTTCTTGAGGTGGATGAGGCGCAAGGGTACTCCAGCCCATTTTTCTTTATACTTCTGGGATGGTGCGAGAGGATGTTCACCTTTGGGCAACCCCATTGACTTTGATCTTGCCGATGGATTATTTTCCTTCTTGAATACACGTGTTCTATTTCTTTCTTCTTGTAAGTTCCCTTACGGGGACGTTGTAATCTTCCTCTTCATAAAGACTTCGATTGTTGATGAATAAAATCTTTCCCTTTTATGCTCTTGCATCTGTTTTCTTTACTTCTTTACTATCCATTTACAATTTGCGTATACCCTTCAAAAGTGGCTAAGCATTGAACCCCAATGGCATCGTCGATGTGAAGAGCTTGGCTCTCTTTCCTCATGGGTGAGTGACTTCCCGCACTGCGAGGGTAGGTTAGAATGTTTTAAGTCACCTTGCCGTGCAGAGAGGGGGTCGAGTGGCATGTAAATTCGAGCTCTCCCAGATACTCCTATAGAGGTCGAGCAGCACTTAGACAGAAACTCACCATGTTGACCCTCATGCTTGAAGAGAGGGGCCAAGCGGCATGTGAAGCTGGGCTCGCTCGGATGCTTCTGCAGAGGTCAAGTGGATTGTAAGTTAGAGCTCTCCTAGTTGGCCCTCATGCTTGGCAAGAGGGAACAAGCAGCATGTGAAGCTGGGCTTGCCCAGACACTTTTGATGAAGGTCGAACAATACTTAGGTTGAAACTCGTGAAGATGGGCTTGCCTAGCTGCTTTGAAAAAGGTCGAGTAGCATGTAAGCTGGAACTCGCCTCATTGACCCTCCTACTAGGCAAGAGGGGGCGGCGAGGGGCATGTGAAGCCAGGCTCTCCTAGATCCTCCTGCGGAGGTTGAGCAGGACTTAGGTTGAAACTCACCTTGTTGACCCTCACACTTGGCGAGAGGGGCTGAGCAGCATATGAAGTCGAACTCACCCAGATGCTCCTGTGGAAGTCAAGTAACACTTAGGCTGAAACCAGACTCCTTGACGGGGCCGAGCAGCATGTGAAGTCAGGCTCACCCAAATGCTTTGAAGGAGGTCGAGTGGCATGTAAGCCACTCGCATCGTTGACCCCTATGCTTGGCAAGAGGTGGTTGAGCGGCATGTGAAGCTGGGCTTGCCCAAATACTCCTGTGGAGGTCGAGCAGCAGTTAGGCTGAAACTCGCCTCGTTGACCCTCTCGCTTGGCGAAAGGGGCCAATCAGCTTGTGAAGCCAGGCTCTCCTAGATACTTTGATGGAGGTCGAGTAGCACTTAGACTGAAACTCACCTCATTGACCCTCGCGCTTGGCGAGAGGGGCTGAGCGACATGTGAAGCCTGCTTGCCTAGACACTTTGACGAAGGTCAAGCAACACTTAGGCTGAAACTCACATCGTTGACCCTCATGCTTGGCGAGAAGGGGCCGAGCGGCATGTGAAGCCAGGCTCACCCAAATGTTTTGACGGTGGTCGAGTGGTACATAAGTCAAAACTCGCCTCGTTGACCCCCGCACTTGGTGAGAGAGGCTGTTATTTGAGTATGTTGCAGGAGTCAAGCCACAATATGGACAATCATTGACATTCACTAACCTGAGCTGTCTGGCTAATGTGTGGTGAAGCTCTAAGTCATTATTAGTTGGAGGAGACAATCTCTTTGAAGTTTTGTCAGGTAGTCTAGGGGCTATCCCACACTCTACTGAGGGAGGGGTAGAGGCACCTCAAACCACACTCTCCCCATTAGTCCCCTTGGGAGAGGTAATTAGTCAATGGTCTTAGAGATAGATTACTCTTCACCATGGTGAGACTGGGTAAGTTGTTCGAGCAACCTCAAGGCTAGACCCACTCTCCTCCTTGGGGAAGATCTGGCTAGCACAGGACTAGTCCTACCAGTTGACCCTCACATTGAGGTAGTCTATTTGGACAGTTTGTGACTAAACTTGCTCCCGTCCGTTGGCACCACATGGATGGCAGGTGAGGACCAAGCTAGCACTGTGTCCACTATTCGTCGTGGCAGAGTTCAGGTTAAGCATTCGGGTAGTCTCAGGGCCTAACCCACTCTCCTCCATAAAAGGGTCGAGATGGCCTCTGGCCTTTGATGCCCCACGGGGAGGTAATGATTGGGTGACTGTACCCATTCCCGCTTTGTCAATGCCCACGAGGAAGGTAAATTGTTAGGCAGCTGAGGACTGGCCCGCACTTCACTACGGGAAGGATTAAGCATCCTTTTGTATTACACCCATACCTTTGGTACCTGGCGGGAAGGTAATGTCAGACAGCTGAGTAGTCGGTCCATACTTTGACCATGACGGGAGGAGGTAATTTATTCAGACAGCTAAGAAGCCACTCCTGCTCTCCTCCACGGGGGAGGCTGGGCCACTGAGGGGTTGGACCCGCCTGTTGACCCTCATGTGGAGGTAGTCTGTTTGGGTAGTTTGTGACTGGACCCACTCCTATCCGTTGGTGTCACAAGGAAGGTAAGTGAAAGTCAGGTTGGCATTGTACCACTCTTCGTCATGGCGAGATGGGGTAATTCATGCCTTAGGGTTGGACCCTCTTTCCTCCACAGGGGAGGTCGACTAGCACAGGGCTAGTTTCGCTTGTTGACCCTCATGTGGAGGTAGTCTATTCAGGCAATTTGCAACTGTACCCACTCCCATTTGTCGACGCTTATGAAGAAGGTAAATGTTGGGTAGCCAAGGGCTAGCCCGCACTTTGCATGAAGGATAAAGCAGCCTTCAGCATTACACCCATCCCTTTGTTACCTTATATGGAGTTAATTAGTCGGTGAAGATTTAACATTGAAGGAGACATTCATAGGCAAGGATTATTGTTGATGGAGATTTTTATCTTGCTCATTGAAATCCTAAAAAATCTAACGTCTTTCATTAATAGAGTTTATACATTAGAAAATGAAATTTACATAATCGTAGGCGAGACCAATTTGCTTCTTGCTTTTCCTATATGCCATAAGGGCCCTTCTCTCCTTCTCAAGTTGTGGTAGGTTGAATTTCTGACAAAAACTGGTCGCGGCTTCATGTGAGGCCCATATCTGTTAGTCTTAATGGGTTTGGGGGTGTATCGCGGGTACCCCACCGGGCACCCCACTGGGCTTCGGCTTCAGCTCCTTCATGTAGCATTCGTGCACCAAGACCTGTTCTCCACGGATTTCTCCTACCCCTTGAGCAGTTGGAAATTTCACATTTCGATGGTGGTGAAGGTGATTGCCTTGAGCTTGTTAAGGGTTGACCGGCTGATGATAGAGTTGTAAGAGGAAAGGGTGCCTTGAGCTTGTTAAGGGTTGACCGGCTGATGATAGAGTTGTAAGAGGAGAGGGCCTTTACTACCAGGAAGTCGACCATGATAGGGGCTATGCAAGAAGCGTTGCTCGCCCAGACGGATAGGGTGATTGTCCCAACAGGCTGGACCGTCTCTCCAAAGAAGCCCATAAGTCACATTGGTGTTGGTAGGAGTCTGGCAGGGTCTATTTCCATAAGGGTAAACACTTCCCAGAACAGGATGTTAGCCGAGCTGTCAATAAGGATCCTCCTTGTGTTGAAGTTGGCAATTTGTCTGGTCACCACCAAAGCGTCGTTGTGCAGGTAATGGACTCCCTCCTCACCATCTTCCTCGAATGAGATCTTGGGAGCAAGTTCGCCCCTCCTATACTTGGTTGGGTGGTATGCCACCGAGCCTCCCTGGTGTGCGCCTTCCTCCTGAAAGAGGTTGCTCCTCCGCTAGAAAAACCCCCTGCTATAGTTATGATTTTCCCCATCAGGGTATTTCTCAATGCAGCTACTAGGGGAGGGGGGGACCACGTGGAGGTTCTCGCTTGGCTTCTCTTCTCTGCGGGCTTTCCACTCTTCTTTACCTGTAGCCCTTATCATGGCTTCTTTCCCGGGACTGTTTCCTCCATACTTGTTTCTCTCGTTGAAATAGAGGGTACCTCGACACTGTTCGATCTACCCTGTTCATCCTCTCTCAAGGTAAACGGTATTCGCATGTAGCAACGTGTCAGCTGGTTATCCTCCTGAGTGGGCTGACACAAATCTCTCAAGATGGCAAACACCAAGTAGTCCTGCCAGTATGCCACATTCCTCAATGAGGGTTCCTCTTTCCTCCCCTCACATGGCTTCCTTTATGCTTTTTCGTGAGCGAGGCCTTTCCCTTTTTGTCTACCCGCTCCAGGTCCTTTATCCTTGGTTTGGTTAGGGCATAAAGTGGTACCTCGGCATTGATGAATTTTTCTGCTTGATCCATAAACTTCCCTAAGGTTGCAGGAGTTCTCTAGTTCTACCACGAAGGTGCACCAGGGCCATATGCCCCCTAGGAATGCCGTTAGGGTGATCTTCTCATCTTGGTCCTCTGTTGTCATGCGCTCTTTGTTGAACCTAGTCAAGTAGACTTTTAGACTCTCATCCTCTGTCTGCTTGATGGTGAAAAGGAATGCTATGAGGCATCTCCTCCTCCTGTTGGCTAGGAAGTGCGTGAGGAATAGGTGAACCAGCTCCCTGAAACTTTTTACGAAGTCAGGTGCCAAGGAACCAAACCACACCCTTGCCGGTCCGCTCAAGGTTAACGAGAAGGCCCTTCAAGCTACCTCCCTAGGGAAACCAAGCAAGGTCATGTGCACCTTGAAAGTTTCAAAATTCTCAACCGGGTCCTAGGTCCCATCATACATCTCTATGAGGGGGACCCGAAATTTTGGCGGTAGAGGTACAACCATTTAACATCCCGTTCCTTCTCTCTCTTGTGGTCACAAGTCTTGTTCTGCGTGCTGAACCTCAATGGCGTGTTTTTAAGGACATTAAGTAATTTTTAAACCAAGCCACATGTTTTAAAACCCTAGAATATTTTAAATGTTCTGAAAATATTTATATGGGATATTTCCAATGTTATTAGATTAAGCCTTATTTTAAATAAAACAATTATAATATTTTTGAAGAGGTCCAAAAATATTATAATTGTCAAAAATCATTTTAATTAAATGATTTTAGTTATTTAAAAATATTATGAGATTTAAGTTTATATCGAAAACTCTAAACTTATTTAAATAGTTTTATTCTCTTAAAATAATTAGCAAAACTTCATCATTTTATTAAGGATAAAGATTATATTTTATAAACTAAAGTTTAGTTAAATAATATTTTATCTTAATCCCTTTCAGTATTTTTAAGTTAAATTAGTGTTTTAATTATCACCATTAGATCGTTTTGAAGATCCCAAGAGAAGGGCCTGGATTAAATACCCAAGCCCCTAGCCTTTTCTCCTCACTTTTCCCTTTCCCCTCTCTCTCCTCCCTCTCCTTCAGCTCACGCATGGGCAGCCTCCATTTCTTCCTCCATCGTGGGCCATTGTGCCGCCTCCCCCTCACCACCACAGCTCCACCAGCCACTCCCCTTGCCTCAAACGCATCCTCACTTGCTTGGATGCACTATACATGGCTAGATGCCACCATGCTCCACCCCTCACCGCTATTCCGAGACCACCATGAGCCTCTCCATGACCACCCCTTCCATATCCACTAACACACGTGCCCAAATAGCCTCTAACCACTATAAACAGCAACTTTACGTGGCTAACCACCACCATACGTAGTTTAGCCACCACGTACAACTCTTCCAATGTCATCAATCATGACGGGTAGTGGGTAACGCACGGGTTAATCCCGACGATGGTATAACCCTCTATTCCTCGTTATTTATATTAGATGTTAGGGGTTGATTGTGGAGTTCCTTGTGTGGTGAAGTGTTGGGCGTAGTTGTGTAGTGTGCTGTGAAGTGCTGTGAAGTGTATGATGTGGTTGTGTCGTGGCGTAGTGTGTGAAGGGAGTACACGTGGCGTGTACTCCATGTTGTGCAACGATCCACCATGTGGCATGCATTGTAGTGATGTGTGGCGTAGTGTGGATGGAAGAGAGTTCACGTGAAGTGTATTCTGTGTGGTGTCGTGATGCACCGGATGGCGTGTCCCAAAGGTTTGGTTGGTGTAGTTAAGGAGCATAGAGAATATTGCATAGCGTCGAAAACTGTGGAAGAGTGTCCCAAAGTAGTTGTGATGTGACCCTGTCATAGTGACGGGTGTCACGGTGTAGCTTGGGATCAGCCTCAAGTTACGCGATGAGACGGAGGTGTAGTATGAATGGTTCTTGTCGTGTTAAGTGTTGGGATGAACTTGTTTGAGTAGAAGTTGGTATCGGAGTATGGAGCTTGTTTATACAATCGGGCGTTCAGCAGATTATAAGTTGATCTTAGGTGATAAGGGGGTAAGGTACATGTGCATCTAGTGAGACACATGTGCCAAACGGATTTACCATCTATAATGGGTAATCTTTCCTAAGCATGGTTACATGATGTTTAAGCCTCAGAGTTGGCTTAAAGTCATGTGGCATGTATGGATGGGAATGAGGATTTAGTGTGGGCTAAGGTACGTGAAGGAAGTGACGGGTGTACTGTCTATGATTGGGATGTGTGACTTAGTTGGTTGGAGTCATGCATTGAAATGTGGTTAATAGGAGAGTAAGACGAATGCCTTAGTGACTTAACCCTAAGGTGAACAATGGAGGTTCACTTTAGTGGATAAGCACTCAACGTAGAAAGTCGAGTTCGGAAGAGGTTGTGACTATAAGTGGATCCCGAAGGTTTTAGCATAGTAAGTGGCATGTAAAAGCCTAGGATAGAATGAGAGTGTTTCCAAGTGAGGTGTAGTTCTATTTCTAATTGGTTGCTTATGTACTAGATAAAGAATGACACTAAGGTTATGTGTATGCATGTAGGTTGCCATCTGATATGCATATGAATAGACTGCATGAAATGAGTATGGCATAAAGTCCAAGTAAGTATTATATTCATACTCTCCTAGAGTTTTCTAAATAAATGAATGAAATGAAAATGAAAATAAAACACTTTTCCTTTTCGAAATGGCACAGACGATGTTTTAAGAAAGTATGCAAAGTATAAGTTTTCAAGTATATGTATGTAATGACCCTTCTTGGCAGCCCCTTTTTATGCTCCCCAAAGTATTAAGTGTATGCATGTGAATGGATGTTATATGTAGTAAGTATTGGATATATTTTCACGAAATGAAATGCAAGGCTTGTGCCTCATGCTTTAAGTGACGCTTTAAACGATGCCAAGAAAGTGTTTTAAATTGTCCCTAGGAACTGATGTTTTAAAATGCCCCTATGAATTGATGCTTTTAAATGATGCCATGAAAGATGATGTTTAATTATGTTTTATGATGCCATGGACTGATGTTTTAAAGGATGTTTTAAATATCGAGGTTTAAGTCTATGCTTTTAAACGATGTCTATGAAATGAATAAACTGAAAAAGAATAAATGAAAATGACTAAAAAACTGGAAAGAAATGACTGAATGAATGAAAATACGTAACGGCCATGACTGAATGAAAAGGGTATCAAAGGACTGGGCAAATTGCAATGCCGAGTAAGTAGTACTGGTAGTGCACCCAGTGCTGCCGCCTGACTGAAAAGGGATTCTCAATCCGTGGCCACGGGTGGAATCAAGGTCCAAAGGAAGACCACTAACCCTAGCACACGGGGCGTAACTTTGTAAAGGCCAATGGAAAGTGATAAGAAAGAATATATGAATGTTAAGAAAGAATGCATGTATGCTCAAACTCTTTAAGAAATGAAGGTACGAGGCGTGGGGAAATGTTTTACGAAAGAAAAGAAACATTTTACAAGAAAATCCTTTTCAAGAAAAAGCCCACCTTGAAATGTTTTAATTGAATGAATGTCTTATGTATAATATGTATGGAGTGATGAATGCACGACTGAAAACCTACGTTATGATATATTTAATTGTATGAAGTAATGCTTACGAGTCTTCAACTCATTTTAGTTTTATGAGTGCCCTTCTAGGGACAAGATGAACAGTATGCATCAGGATGGAGACAACCCAAGTGAAAGAGCACGGAAGCCTAGGCACAATGTTTTGTGCGAAATATTTTTAATAATAAAGTTTAATGTTTTCCGTTGTAACTCTCTTTAAATTAAGAAGCACATTTTGTTTTATAAACGATGAGTCTTTCGTATCCTGGCATGGAAGGAAAAAAGTTTGAAACAAACGGTAATTCCCATCGAGCAGCTAAAGGTCCCACAACAAGGACGGGCGTTACAAGCCATTACTTTCGCGCTATATGGCAGGCCTATGCTAACGAGCAGCTGGTCTACAGATGATGAGTTGCCCATTTTCCTTGCCATTTCTTCTTACTTTCCTTTGAGGTTTCGTAGTTCGTCTTGTATATTCTTCCTTTCTTCATGTTTGTTGTCGCCTCCCTCCGCATGTTTGGACCCTTGATGTTCACTAGCGCTGGGTTCTTCATCGCACATTGGTTCTTGGACGTTATTGTTGAGGATCTTGTTTTCCTTGCAGAGGACACCCACTTCATTAGTCAACTTCTCTTTGAGTTACTCCATTGATGCTATTTTGGCTTCCATGTTTGCTGATGCTGCTTCTTATTGGTCCCAAACTATCTAAGAATGAGGTTCTCGTAGGCATACGAAGGACACATAAAATTTTTCTAGGAACCCATAGACGACACCACTATTACGTTGTGTGTTGTACGCCTATGGACCGAGCTCTCAGAAGTTTGGGTCTTCAGTCTTAGGTGCCTGCGAGCATTAAAAAAAAAAAAGATTAGTTGGAGGTGGCCCTTGGGTGGCCGAGGGAGCCTCTAATTCCTAAGTCAGTAGTATTCTTCTGAGAGTATGCAGGAAAGTAGAGAATTCAGAAAGTATATCGAGTGTGTAGAAAAAAATGTCCCCCCATTTGATACCTGGGGGTTTCCTTTTATAACTTGCTTCGAGGGCCAGACAGTCATGCCCTGCATCCGGGGGAGGAATGTCCTCCTAAAGTCCCTTACGCCATATCCATTTAATGCGGTATGGCCCTCTGAGTAGTATATTTAATGCAGCATAATCATCTGGTGAGCACATTTAATGTGGCGTCATCCCCTGTTTCACCGTAACCCCGAAATTGACTTATATCGGTGAGAGTCCTCGATCTGACTGCCAAGTGACTTGGTGGATACAAGCCTCTGGATATTGGGCCCAGCCCCTAGGCCTTTCGGGACTAGGGAAAAACTCCCAACAACTTTATTATTAATAAAACCTCTCAACCCCCCCCCCCCCCTAAAAAACAAACAACTTTATTTCCTCATTCTAAATTATCATTTTATATTTTACTATGTTTGAATCCAAATCCATTAATAGATTTTTCCTTTGAATTTCTGACCAACTTTTATCTAAAACTCTCTTGTTGCTTAAAATCTTATTTGTTGCTTGGATAAAATTTACTTTTTGATTGGTTAATGTTTCCATGTTTAATTCATCCATAGATTCCCTCTCTAAATCCCACAACCATCGTATCATCCATCAGCGAACCAATTAGGCATAATTTCATCAGAGTTCTCAGCAAGAACAATTTCATCAAATCGGCTTTTGCTGTTTAAATTGTGTACCATGACCGAAATATTATGGCTTATGGCAATCGCTACTCAACTTTAAGTCAATTGGGCCGAATGCCTTCTTCCATCTATATATATCACCTCTTCCTCTACAAACTCTTAAAAAGTAGAACAATATTCTCCCCACAGCAGACCATCTCTCACATCCTCAGCAGCAAAGCCATTGTAGCATTTTTCTCCAACCACTCTTGTAGCACATAGCCTTTCCTTCCTCAAACCAAGACACTATTGGTAAGTCCTCACTGATCTCTTCCTCTACTCCATCGTTTTCCTTGGTTTGATAGCACCAACAACTCTCTCTCTCTCTCTCTCCACGTTGTCAAAGGAGATCCCAGTTGTCGCTGACATCTTCATCTCCGACCTAGATCTATTATGTTGCCTACTCTACCACACGGTGAGTATTCCGCTGTCTCTCGGCTCAAGCTCTCTCCTTCTCAATTTCTTTTTCTCTCTCTCCCTCTTTTCCCTCCTAGGTAATTAGCTCTTTTTTTTCTCTCAATAGTCTATTGCTTTTACCAAATGCAATAGTGCTACAAGCAACTGAGCAGCGCACCCTTTGCAACATCGGCTGCCACGTTAGCCGATTTATTTAAAGAAATAAAATTTTAAAAATAAAAAATTGTTGTTCAGAAGGAAGGAGGAAAATTTTCATAATTCAAAAGCAAAAAACCACAGGAAAAACCTGTAGGTCATCGTACATCTCCTCTTCCCCTGCAATCTCAAAACACAACCACAAATCACCTAGTTTCTGTTCCCTGTACACAAAGCAGATTGATCCCAAATAATCCATCACAAACTGATCACATATTTTCCAACCAAACCACCAAGTGCTATGGAAACCAGCCCCCTCTTCCATGCCAATAGTCCATTTGCATCGCCTTACACCACCGAGAGTAGCCTAGCCACCACTGAAAGTGCCAACCGGCCTCCTTCAGTCGAACTCCCACGATCTTGGTAAACCCACGTTAACCATTCTCTCTACTCCGTGTTTCTCCATTTAACAACACCCAACTAAAGTGTTTACAATTTTCTCCTCCCTCTCAAAGCTTCACTATCATCGCACGGCATCCCTTCCCTCTCGATGAACTCTTTGTTTGTTTCCTCTCAGCACCAAATCTCAGTTAATTCCAATTGTATTCCATTTAACTTATAAATTTTTTTTTCTAACAACAAAACAAAAGTACCAAGTGAGACCATTATTTGCTTTTTGATTTCATGGGGCATCGATTTTGTAGCGGCTTTGGGTTTCGATTTCGTGGGAAAGAGAGAGAGAGAGAGCTACAGACGACAAGAGGGAGACTTGGAGGGAGAAGACGAATGAAGGGAGAAGGGGGAAGAGAGAGTAGCAGATTGCAAGAGCCAGGCTAGGAGAAAACATGAAACACGTTGTTTTGATAAATCTCAAAACGTGTCGTTTCATTTTCCACAAGGACAACGGTTCGCCAACAGTGCCCCCGCCCGGTTGCCAACATCATTTTTCTTCCAATAAAGTTTTTTTTTTTTTTGAAGAGATCTCATCTCATTAATAAACTAGAAACAATTTGTAACAGATGACTCTATGCTACATATACACAGAGTGCTATGATTACACCATTTCTTTGGTTACAATTGATACTACACATGAAGGACAGGTTTCAACATCATAGGTATCCTCTGAACAGCTTAATGCTTCTTGTGCCAAAAGATGAGCTGCCATGTTTGCCTCACGAGGAACATGAGAAATGCTCCATTGTGCGCATGAATTCAGTATTTTTCTTGCATCTCCCACTAGACATCCTCCCATGCTCCAGTCCAAGCCTTGTCCTTTAGTCAAGTCAACTACCTGTTTTGAATCTCCTTCTAAGGAAGCCTGCTGTATGCCCAACTCCTTGATGAACACTGCTGCTAGCAGTAATACATATGCTTTTGCATCAAAAGGCCTCTCTCTGAAGGTTCTTTGAGCTCAGAGTGCACCAGCAACCTAGCCTGTGTGATCTTTGACTATGACACCTATGCCAATTCTGCCTTCAACTGATCTTACTGCCGCATCCTAATTGACCTTGTATTGGTTCTCAGCTGGCTTTTTCCACTTGTGTGACTCTACTCGAGGGTTGTCTCTTCCCTTTCCTGAGGCTTGCAAGCTGTCTGTGTATAGAGTCAACTCTTCTAGTGCCTGGTTGTATACCCTGGTGGGATGCCTAAGCTCCTTGCCATGAACAATCTCATTCCTCCTATTCCATATTCCTTTTGAGATGCTTGCCACTATCCCAAGTTCACTGGTGTTCAGCACCTCCACTAGACTAGACCATATATCAAAGAAGTGATCACTATGGTATGTCATTTTTTGAATCTTTCTAATGCTATGGTTCCATACATCCTACGCAGCAACGCAGCCCCATAGGGCATGGCCTGACGTCTCAGAGGCTTGTTTGTAAATACCACAAGAACTGTCTTCAACCACCCTCCTCCTTTTCAAATTTGCCAAGGTGGGGAGAGCCTCACTGCATGCTCTCCATATAAACATTTTGGTTGCTGGTGTGGTTTTGATCTTCCATATTGTCTTCCACACTTGTGTATCTTGTCTTCTACATGAGGGTTCCCCATCTACTTCAGCTTCCATTGACCTGTGCATATGGTAGCAACTCTTAACTGAGAATTGACCATTGTTGGTATGTTGCCAAGTCATTCTGTCTTGTCTATCCCCAAGGCACACTGGTATTGCTTTGATTGCCTCTATCTCGTGTGTTGAGAATAATTCCTGGAGTAGACATTCCTTCCAGCTTCTACATATTGGATCAATAAGATCACTTACTTGCTCACACCAGCAGTCTTCTTCTCTTGGGGTGATAACTTTGTATGATGGCAGAGATGGGATCCAGTTATCCGACCAAATGTTTACACTCTGGCCATTTCCTATTCTCCATACCACTCCCTTTTTAAGGATCTCTAGGCCTGCATGTATGCCCCTCCAAGCAAAGGATGGTCTCGAGCCCAGCTGTGCTTCTAAGAAAGCACCCTTTCCACAATACTTCTGCCTAATAATCATGGCCACCAGGGAAGATGGGTTATTGAGCATTCTCCAGCCTTGTTTGGCTAGAAGTGCCAGGTTAAAACTTCTGAAGTCCCTAAAGCCAAGGCCTCCAGCCTCTTTGTGCTTACTGATCTGATCCCAGCTGACCCACTGTATTTTAGAAGTGTCTTCACTAAAGCCCCACCAGAACTTTCTTAGTAATTGATTCAGCTTCCTTGTAATCGAGTCTGGAAGTAGGAAAATCCCCATGGTATAGGTGGGAATGGCCTGTAGAACAGCCTTGAGTAATACTTCTTTCCCTGCACTTGAAAGGTGCTTAGTTTTCCAATTTACAATTCTGGCCCATGTTCTGTCAACTAAGGAGTGGAATGCAGTCACTTTTTTCCTCCCAACACATGCTGGAAGCCCCAAGTACTTTTCAAATGACCCATTAGTCTTAACCCCTGCCAGCTGCAGAATTTGATCTTTGGTCTCTTGCTTAGTGTTATTGCTGAAAAACACTGATGATTTTTCCTTATTAAGAACTTGACCCGAGGCCTGCTCATACGCAGCTAAAGTATCAAGCAAGTGAATAAGTTCCTTTGGGTTTACTTGGCAAAAAAAGAGGCTATCATCTGCAAAAAAGAGGTGGTTTACAGTGATGGGGCATCTTCCTATCTGAACTGGGGTTATCCCTTTGTGCTTTTCAGCTTGGTTCAGTAGTGAGGTGAGAGCCTTAGCACATAAAATGAAGATGTAGGGGGACATAGGGTCGCCTTGTCTTATGCCTCTTGAGGGAAAGAACTTTTTCTGTGATGTCCCATTAACTAGGATTGAGTATGTGACAGAATTAAGGCATGTTTGAACTAGGTTGATCCATTTGATAGGGAAACCCATTTTTGACATAACACCCTTCACAAAGCCCCATTCTACCCTATCATAAGCCTTACTCATGTCTAACTTGAGGGCCATACTCCCTTTCTTTCCTTTCATTCTTGTACTCATGGAGTGAAGAGCTTCATAAGCAACTAATACATTGTCTGAAATGATTTTGCCAGGTACAAAGGCACTTTGGTTGGGGGATATGAGGTTGGGGAGGATGGATTTCAGTTTGTTGGCAAGGGTTTTAGAGACAATCTTGTACAGCACATTGCACAGGCTGATGGGTCTGTATTCAGTCACTCTTGTGGGGCATTTAACTTTTGGGATTAGAGATAGAAGCGTGTCATTTACCTCAGTTAAGGAACCACCTTGGTTTAGAACATGTAGTGCAAACTGGCTTACCTCCTCGCCTATTACTGTCCAGTGCTTTTGGTAAAAGAATGCTGGGAATCCATCACGCCCAGGGGAGCCTAAAGGATTCATTTGGATTACAGCACCATAGATTTCTTCTCGGGTGAAAGGATTAAGGAGCCATTCTGTCATCTCAGTGGTTAAAGTAGTGTTTAAGGCGATGAAACATTCCTCAAGATTAGTTGGGGAGGAAGTAGTAAACAAAGATTTGAAAAAGTCTGTAAAGACCTCACCAATACCCTCTTGCTCAGTTATTACCTTTCCTTGTGGATCCTGAGCACTTCTAATGGTATTTATCTTCTTTCTTTGATTAGCTTGCAGGTGAAAATATGTAGTGTTTCTGTCCCCAACTTTCATCCAGTGTTGCTTAGCTCTCTGTCTCCATTTCATGTCATTTACTTCCATTGAGATCTCAACCTCGTTTTGAAGGTGTTTCATGCCTGCTATGTGCTCCCCACTGCCTGTCTCCTGGAGATGACTAATCTTTTCCAGTTTCTGATTAATATCCTTTTGAGTCTGCACTTTTTCCTTCTGGTTCCACTGCACTAAGCCCCTCTAGCATAGTTCAAGTTTTAGTCGTACTGAGTTGCCACCTCCTCCACTCATTCTATCTGCCTTCCAAGCCTTTTCTACTATTTCCTTACACTCCTCTTTTAGGTCCCAAGCTGCCTCATATCTAAAGCACACTCTCCTCTTCCTTTTTCCATTGTCTTCCTTATGTTTGCTGATGCATAGAGGGAAATGATCAGACCTTACTGCTGCTAGAACAGTACATGTGCCAGAGCTAAACTATTCATTCCATTCCTTGTTTACCATTGCCCTATCAATTCTTTCTTTTGTAAATTCCCTTCCTCTTCTATTATTGGACCAAGTAAAGCTTTGTCCCAGTGAGTAGAGGTCTTGGAGTCCACAGAACTCGACTACCCTCCTGAAATCCTCAATCTGTTTATAAGGCCTACTTGCAGCCCCTTGTTTCTCCTTCTGGTGCAGGATTTCATTGAAGTCTCCTGCACACAGCCAGGCCATAAGTGTGGGGGGTTTTAACATTTCAAGTAATTGCCAACTCCCTTTTCTTTTTGCTGTTTCTGGATGTCCATAAAATCCTGTGAATTGCCATGTTTGTCCATTAACTTCTTCCTTAACTAGTGCACTGATATGCCAACGGGTGTAGTTAATGATTGTAACTTCCCACTCCTCTTTCCACAGTAGAGCAATCCCACCACTAAGTCCCACGCTATCCACTGCAAAACAGCCATCTAACCTCAGGCTCCTTCTCACACTTTCTAGTACTCTTTGTTTCCCAGCCTTTGTTTCCACCAGAAAGACTAGGTTGGGGCACTTGTCCTTAACTAGTTTTTTAAGGATTCTAACTGGTCGAGGGTTCCCAAGCCCTCGGCAGTTCCACACTATAATGCTCATTGATATTGGCAGGGCTGGCTCCCAGCCTCTGCCACTTGGTTCTTGTTTTCATGGTCCCTACCTAGCCTCTTGATTCTCTTAGTATCTTGTTTATTTTCTTCACTCCCTCTTTTACATCCCCTCCTATATCCTAACCTTTGGCAAATATTGGTTATGTCATTCAAAGGAATTTCCTCTGATAAACATCCATGAGATTCCTCTCCTCGGGCAAGGCTTTTCCATTTTCTGGTAATGGGACCCTCAATCTGTGTAGCAGATATTTTCTTGACCTTTGAGCTAACAACCTTCCTCCTAGTCAAACCTTCACCTGTGTTCTTTTCCTCATTGGTTCCATCTTGTTTATCTAGTTTCGGATGTGTATTTAACTAAACTAGACTTTGCTTGACTTGATCTATTTCCATTATAGTAAAGGTCCGAGGCAGTGGGGTCTCATTGTCAGTGTCCAGTCTAAAGGCCTCATGCACACTTGGGAGTGGCCTATCTAAATGAAATTTGGTACTAGTTTCTAGATGTGTACCTTTCGTCATTTCAGAGGTTGGGACTTCCTCATCTGCCTTTTGACCTTTTGCTTTTTGGACAACCCTTTTCAAGTTTCCCGCTGGAAAGGTTTCCTTCAATTTTGCTGACACCTCCTGTTCCACAGCATGGTTGCTTGGTATGGGCTCTTCTCTGTCACATTGTCCTTCCTCCGGCACATGCTCTCCTCGGTTGCTGTTGCCACCGTATGCTCCTCCTCTTGCTCCACCCTTTGACCCATACTTATGGACACTAAAGATATCTGTATGCATGGGTTGAGCTCTTAGCCAGTGACCAAACTGATGGGGGGCTTGGTCTTCCTTTTGTTGTTCATGGCATATATTGTTACAGTTTCTACCTTTGTGGTATAGGATACCGCAGTGGAAGCAAAAATTCTGTAAGCGCTCGTATTTGAATGAGATCCAATGTTCTTGGTCTTCAAACAGCATCCACTTTCCCCTAAGCAGGGGTTTGTGAAGGTCCACAGCCACTCTCACCCTCAAACAACGACCCCATGCACGTCCATCAACCTCTGCATCTACACGGATAACGTGTCCTATGGATTCTGCAAATTGTATGCCGACCTCCTCGGTCATCGTGGCTAGTGGAAGGTTGTGCAGTTGAACCCAGAAAGGTTCAAAACGAAACTGCATGCTATTAATGGAAACCTTAGCGTCAATTTCTTGTAGAGATAATAAGCACCTGTCAAAGAACCATGGCCTGCCACTCAAGACCTTCTCCTTATTTGCCAGTTCTTGAAATTCTATTAAGAAGCTCTGGTCACCTATCTCTTTGAACTTCACCCATCCTTGCAACCTCCAAATTTGTGACATCGTGGTTCTAAAAGCTTCGCTGTTTACCATCTTCTCCACCATAGCCCGTCCCACTATGCAGTATTCCCCCATCCTGATCCTCTCCTTTGGCCCATCCAGTTTCACCTGGATAGGTGAGCTTTCCTCTGTTGTTAGTTGTAGCCTTTCCCATCGTTTGGCTAGGTCCTCTGCCTCCATTGGTGTGCTTCCTCAAAACACAAGAAATAGGTAGTTTGACTGACAGAAAATGAGCCTTTGAGACTTGGCGGGATGCTAATTCACTCCTTCAATGACACTAGATAGAGCCTACTGGGAACAAAGTAAACAAAATCTCACAGATAGTGAGACCTTAAGCCGTTGGAAGCCAACGGCACTGAAGCTTTACTGCTTCTCACCAGAGAAGAGAAAGCACTCATTACTGATCCCGTTCATGGTTCTTCCAATAAAGTATTTTAAGCTTTCCCTAAAGGAAGTGCAGCCCATTTTTAAATTGTTGTGTCGTATTTTTTAAGTGTTATTACTTTATTGCCCTTATTCGATAATCGTGGCAGATTAGAGTTGGTCTAGACTTATCTTATAGTTTCACGTGGGCTTTACTTTTACGATGGCCTCAAGTCTTGTGTTGCGCTCAATTTAATTTGTATAGAAATTATTTTAAATTGGGCTAGGCCTAACATTTTAATCTAGGCATAGTTGTAATTAAATAGATATGTTAGTCAAAAACTTTATTTTACAGAGAATATTTAAGGGACTTAAAATATTTTCCCTCCTAGATTATAAATTGACAGTTAAGATATGATATTAGTAGTATGTATAATTGAATATTTGGTAGATTAAATTCCCTAGTAGCAAATTAAGTAAACAGAATATTATAATACGACTTTCTAAGACTTTAGTGACGTTTAGTACTTCGTATAGGTGACGAGTTACAAAGAGAAAATTTGGAAGCAACACTACGATATAAGTAACTTGATCATAAATTAAGATCAACATACGTTAGCAAGTTATATATATTATTATTAAAGCCAATTCTTCGAAAGCCAATATTTATATACCACACATGTCATGATATCTGCAAACACGTTATTCATCATAATTTATGATCATGCTTCATTCTGCATATTACAATTATGTATGTATTATGCATCTTATTCATTTCGCGTTGCATAGACATGTAAGCTTCCAAAAGATAAAGTATAAAATAAATATTAGATTAATCAAATGGCCATTCAAATGCATGGTACCAATGTAGACAGGGTGGATGTTCAAGCCACGGACTTAAACGGGGTCTACTATAGTATTTTATCAGATCAGATCAGCAGTTTCCCTTGTGGCCACAAGATATGGGACCGGTGAACAAATTTGCACACGAGGTTAAGTGTATTGGTCAATAGGACATGTCAGTTAACCTAGATAAGTCAAATAATTCAGCATTATACCAGAAATATTTCCAAATCATGCATGTCATCAACATATTTATGAACAATCATGATTTTAATTGTCAACATGAAATATTTTATGAAAATTTTTTTGTTAAGTATATTTACACTATGATGAGTTTCTTACTGAGTGTTCGACTCATTTTACTTTGTTTTATGTTTTTAAACCTCTCCAAGTCAAAATAATTATAAAGGTGGAGCTGCAGAACAAGACTTGGCCTAGGAAGTCATGACATAGGCCTAGATCATGCATGAAGATTTAAGTCATGATTTTTATAGTACAAAATTTAAGAAATTTTAATAAGTGCTTCCGTATAATCTCTTTTATAATTTCTGTACTTTAAACGATTTTTTATTATTATAAAGAATGTTTGTATCTAGCACTTCTTTAAGAAAAATAAATTTTAAAGCAAGGTCAATAGTAGTACACCGATTCATAGAAGATTTCTAAAAATGACGTCATTCTTAACACTAAGGAAGCTGGGTGTTACAAGTGGTGTTCATAGATGATATTTTAGTGTATTCCATGAATGCCAAGGTTCACCTGAGGTTGGTGTTAAGAGAGCACAAGGAACATCAATTATTCGCTAAACTTGACAAGTATGAGTTTTGGCCAAAGGAAGTTTGATTCCTTGGTCACATGATATCCAGGAAAGGATTCAAGTTGGTTGAAGCAGTGGAGAATTGGTAGCGTCCTACCATGGTGCATGAGGTTAGGAGTTTCTTAGGACTGGCTAGTTATTATAGGAGACCAGTGGAGGATTCTCCAAATTATCAAGTTCTTTCATAGCGTTGATTAGGAGGAACGCTAAGTTCGTTTGGACCAATAAGTGTGAACAGAGCTTTGAGGATTAAAGAGAAGGTTAACCATAGCCCCTGTGTTAGCATTACTAAAACCTTACAAGCCATTTGTGGCTTATAGCGACGCATCAAAGTACGGACTAGAAGGGTGCTGGAATACCCCTAGAAGAGTTTCCCGCTACCATCGACCTCTTCTGTGAAGACAAAACCTCTATCGGAGGCGCGATTGCTTGGTCTGGGCCACCACTCTTGTCGGGCTCTTAGATCTCGAAAACCCTAGGTTGGTCTTAGCCTGCCATTTCAATGGTCTAGTAAATGGGCCTTTAACCAGTCCATTTCTGATCTTCATGTTATTGGCCTTAGATCCACTCAACCCAGACAACCTCCCCCTTCATCCCATTAGGCACCTTAATACCCACAAATTCCGGGCCCAAGCCCCTATCTATTTTCTTCATCAAATCTTTGAGCCTCTCTTTCCGGGCATTGAGCTCTGCCTTGATATGCCACAAAGACCCCTCAACTTCTCCATATCAGTTCCTCCATTGTTATGATTTTTTCGGGATACTTCATTCAAACATTCTTCCCTAGTACTTTCTTCCGACTGAAGCACTACCTTCCTATGATCTCCATGGCTAAGGCTAAGCACCGACAATGTTGAAGTCGACTCCAACTTTGTTGTGGGTCGAATTAAACCTCTGACTCCTACTTTGATTCACATATCCTCCGATCTGACTCCAACTCCAATTTCGACTAACTATTCAAGAATTCTTCTCAACTAGATAGCTTGACAAGCACAAGCTGTTGTAGCAATAAATTCAGCTTCTGTAGTTGACAAGGTGACAATTGGTTGCTTCTTAGAAGACCACGAAACTGCCCATGTGCCCAACATAAAAACATAGGCCGAAGTGCTCCTTCTATCATCATGATCTCCTGCATAATCACTGTCAGTAAACCCAAACAACTCTAATTTTTCACCCTTCTTGTAGAACAGCCCAAAATCTCTAGTTCCTTGCAAGTAACAAAGGATTCTCTTAGCAGCTAACAAATGCATTTCAGTTGGATTCTCCATATATCTACTTATTAAACTCACATAATACATTATGTCTAGTCTTGTTGCAGCTAAATACATCAAACTGCCAACAATTTGCTTGTAAAGTGTACTGGTGGAGTCAAAGCGAAGTCGAATTTGGGCTTTTTTATTGGCCCATTTGAAATTTCAATTTGACAATTTTGGACTTTCATTAATCGAATTGGGCTTCCAGATTTTAGTTTTTTTTAAAAAATATTTTTTTCAAATTTCAATTTTTTTAAAACATAACCAAGATTGAAAAAATAAATCATTGTACAAATTAATATTATTAGACATTAGTATTACGAGCCTATAACCCACGCAATGTGCAGATCGTTATATATGTTGAATTTTATAACTCTAAATAGTTTATTATACGTAGTCACTTTCAAAACTATTAAAAAAGTGTATATCAAATATATATAAAATAGAACACAAATATATAAAGAGTTCACTTTACCAATAAATATTTCATAGTCAATTGATAATATTAAAAATGTAATATATATATATATATTAAACAATGTAAAATAGATTATATTAGTATGACCCAGAAAACATATGCTCCACCTTGCCAATTTCACGACATTTTTTAATTTTTAAAGAAAAGTTGGAAGGAAGTCCAAAAAAAAAAAAATTTCATACGCAATTGGATATTTAAAGATCCAATTTCTGGAATCAAAACTCTGAAATGGATAACAAATATTAACCAGCTGATTTTTTTAGGAGTAAAATTAGACTCCCACAAATGATTTAGAATTGCTCCTTCCATGTCGCTCTAAACCGGATAAGCGACTCAGAGGCATCTGACTCTGATGAAAATCCAGTAGGTCCAACTAAAATCAAGTGCTGAACATGAATGGGATGCTATAGATAATTTTTTTTTTTAAAAAAATTAGCTTCAGAATTCAGAAATGGTACTTCATATTAATTCTAGAACTCAAACACTGATGGGAGAAAGCGATTACCTTCAAAGCATATTTAGCTGCAACATACCCTTCGAATGAATGTCCAAGCAATATAAAGTTTGCTAAGGTTTTTGGCTTTTCATCATCCCTCAAACGAATCAATGAACCATGCCTCAGTTCCTGCATTGCCAATTGCAACAACAAACTCAACCTATATTCTATTGTGCTGTAATATCTTATCCCATCTTTGTAAACAGGCAGTATATAGTGACTTCTGTGACTCCATGGCTACGTGAAAATGGTATTTTAAGCACCTTGTACTCTGATTGAATGAGAACGACGTTGTCTCTCTTAGACACTTAAAGTCATTTTCAATTCCATTAACTACTTCACTTCCACACACTTCAGCACTCTTCCACGGACCCCTTGACACGGCTTCTTTCCCCATATGTTAGGGCTTCTTGCCGCTGGCATAGTGACATATTGCCTCTCGCCGTAGAAAATAGCGAGTACTCCCACACTGACTTTTTCTTCTTCTTCTCATTGTCCTAACACAACAACATTCCTGGGAAAGCAGGAGCTATAAAAAAATCTAAGATATAGTCGTTTAAATAACCTCTGCCCTGCAAAACCCATCAATGAAATCAGTCTATTTCGCCAAATACCAGAACACCATAAACGAAGTTGATGAACTGTGAGGAAAAAAAATATTGAGAGAGAGAAATAAAGAATAGGCATTTGGCAGACCCGTGATTTGATCAGTATGGGTCTATTAATGATGAAAACTGTATGAACCCCTTTGAGATTGTTTCCAATACTGTATATAATTCCATAAAGGCATTGAGAAAACCGGCGACTGTCGCTGTGTTGTTGGGGTTGTTGTTAATGTATGACCCCAATTCGGCTTTGGCCACCTCGAGCGGAAGAATGGGTGGGAGGTCATTTTCCTCGCAGTCCTCATCGTCTTCTTCGTTGAGGAGTTACTCAGGGCCATGGACGTCGAACCCGGGATTTTCTTATTCGGTGCCATATTACGCGCCTTCACCATTGAGTATTCGAAACTTGCTCTGTTTTTAGTGCAGGAAACAGGGGCATTCCGTGAGGTTGAGGGTGCTATTTTCAGATGTGTAGGGTGCTGCAGGGTGGGATCGTCTGTTCCGGTTGAAGTCAACGGCAGCCTTGTAGTCTACGTAAGGAAGTCCATCCTTAATCGATGTGGATGATTGAACATTGGGGATTGACTCTGTTTCTGTAAACTTATAAAAACATTTGTCTTTCAACTGGGTTTTTGTTAGAATCGGCCTCAAATAATACACAGGAAAAAAAACTTGCCTCAGTCCGTCTGTGTGCCAAAAATTTATGATGATGAAAGAAATAAACGGCAGGCGTAGCAAACATGGTGATTCTCGACCACTTCGCACCGTTGGTGGAGGAGACGGGGTTGGTCTTCCAACATGTTATAGATCGTCGGTGAAATCGAAGGGTCAATATATCTATCATATATTCAACAGGCGTTCCAGTCTAGGCAACTCTTCGTATGTATAATAGAGGCGTTCCACATCTCACTTTGTTTCACCGCCTGACGTTTCAAATCACCTTCTCTTCTCACTTGGTATAAGTCTTTCTTTGCAACCTTTCATCCCCGAATTTTATGGTATGAATGCCAAGTCAGCAATTGAAAACTTGGTTTTTATATAATTAAATAGATATATTATTATATATTTATACATTAGTATTACATTTTATTACACATTGATTATTATACTACATGTTATTATACATTAGTTATTATTTTTATTATTATTATTATTTATGGAAACAGACTTCATTTCATTCAATTAACCGAAATTACAATTGTGACTTATTAATACAGAAAAATCCAGACTATAAGCCAAACTATGCATCTGCTCTGGGGCATCCCCGCACACATAATGACAAAGATTGTCTCAACTTCTCAATAACTCTCACCTAACATAGAGAGAGTGCTCTGTATAAACAGAATTGAATAATCTCTTCCATCCTCCCAATGAGGCGAAGTACGAGACACTACTGTTATGGACATAAAGTCCAATAGCCTATTTCTACATTATTAATAATGAAACAACAAAAACTACATTACAAAACACACCCAAAAAAAAAAGAGCCACAAGCACCAGCATGAGCCCAGACGGCACGCCCACCGCAAGCATTGGCCTCATGAGCCCCAACAGCATGAGCACCCAGCACGCGCACGGACCACCAGTAACCTCCACTGTAGAGGCTGGCCGTACGACCACCAGCTGTAACATCGCCCACCACTCTCGACCAGCTCTTGCCCCAGATTGCGTTCGATCTAGTAGCTCATCACCTCACTCGGATCAAAACATGAAGAGAAACAACATAAACACTCCAAAATCGGAGGAATAGACCACAAAACCGGTGGCAATGGCACATGCAAGACATGCACTACTCTTGGAGGAAAGCTTATGGTCAATCTTTGAAGTCATAGAGTCAAAGGTCCCAAAAAAGCCAAGTGTAACATCGACAGAATGCTCCTCAGTGAAGCGTGAGGGCCACATGCCGATGAGCTCCGAAACTTCCTCCCGCACATGCGGGCTACACTCCACTCCGAATGGCACCGTGTTCGATGATCTCGAAAATCGGCGGCTGGGCAGCATCCAAGTGGGGCGCGTATTGATAGTTGGTGGCTGGAAAGACATGATCGGCGATCCTCCCTAATTTGTCTGAAACACACAAAAACACTAAACAAAAAGGAGAAACTACTGAGGAGAAGGAATAGGGAGCCGAAGCTCCCACCCCATTTAGCCGGATCTAAAACTTGAGAAAGTTTAGAGGGAGAGTTTTTAGAGAGGGGGGGTCTAGAAAGAGAGCATCCCTATACTTTAGTTATCATACATTAGTATTACATTTCATTATAAATTTATATATTTGTGTTTACACATAATACATTAGTACTAAATATTATTATACATTAGTGTTTATACATTAGTTGTTATCATACATTAGTGTTACATGATAGTAATAATTAATAGTATGGTGTTTACATATACTAAACTATTATTAGTCAATTTAGTCGATTTATATTATAGTATAAAAATATTATTTTATAATAATTTGCTCATACTAATATATTATTAAATTTAACTAACTATATAAGATATAGTTATATAATATATATGATCAATATATAAAAAATACATATATTTTTATAAAATATGTACAATATCAGAGTCAGAGTACAGTTAGACAATCGGAGTTGGAGTTAGTACGTCACTACCTCTAGCTCCGACTCCGACTTTTTGGTAAAAAAAACTCCAAATCCAACTCCAATTTATTGGAGTCGGAGCAAAGTTGGAACCAAGTCGATGCAAAGTCAGATTTTTGGATTTTTGTTCATCTCTATCCATGGCCACCATTCTGACGTAAACCAGTGGACCCAGTCGCCGGCTTTATCAACGCCAACAAGTACGATGATGGCATCCATCTCACCCGAACAATACTTGGAGGAACTCATCAATCTAAGCTTGATCTACATGTTTCACGGAGGACAAATGGAGTAAAGACATGGTGCATTCACGATCTTTTACGAAAGTTTCACATTTTCAAGGTTAGAGATATGAATTATCTTGAAACGCCGGAGAATTTGAGCTATGCTTATGAAAATACAGGAAGACTATCCATTCAAGTTCCCAAGGAGGTTGGAAGGCTGATTAATTTGAGGTACTTGAGGATGAGAGCTCAGCGTCGGGCATTTTTCTTCCACCATATGCGATCTTCTTAATCTGCAGACATTGGACATGAGAGAATCTAGCTTGAGCAACTTGCCGGCTGGGATTTGGCAGCTCCCGGCATCTCCATAATTTACCTAAGCATCAAGCTGACGAGTAGTCTCTTGTTCCAATGAGATGGACGCCGTCACCGTAATAGTGGTGGGAGTTGGCGATGAAAAAAACTTGGAAGGTCTGGGTTATCATGCAAGGCAAAAGTGGGTTTCAAGAAAAGTTTTTTTATTATGACACGGCTCTGACAAGTGTCGGACCACGTCAATGTGTGAGGAGATTTTGTGAAATGTGTGTGTGAGCCTAGCAATTCTCATCTAGTAATTCGAAAAAAGGATGCTGATATTCGCACGTTGAATTAATTTTTCCAAAGGAACTCTTCATGGCAATATTGATCAAAGACTCGGTGTGAACCTCAAAGTTGGTCTGTTAATTCATATGTTGTATAAAATTTCTGTAGCCAGCAGACTTACAGCACATTGTCACTAAGCTGTTATAGGCTGCAACTAGGTTGAAGTATTTGAAATCGGAAACAAAATCACAACGAACCCACAAATATCGGCATCCATCCATGCAAAACCATAGCTTGCCTCTTCTCTTTCTCTTGTTCCTTCAATGGATAGCTATCCTGCATCCATTCGACCTTTGCAAAACGATAGCTGCAGGAATTATAACATCAGCAAAACATGGAGTGTAACCAAAACAAACAAACAGCCAATGATCTGAATGATCGGTAAATAAACATGTAAAATGACAATAATAACTCACCCATCTTGATCCCAATATCAGATTATGCGAAATCTTTGTTCAATTTCAACCTGCAAATTAGATATGGATAATATTTATGAACATCAATATGAATATCAGTATTGATATAACGATTATGACTCCCTATCTATAGATACATGAGCACACATTATGCACATGCTGACATGTATTTAATCATATGAGGACCATGTTTTCTTCCTATCTTAAATGTTTGGAAGCCACCTTAGTGAAGAAGATAATTAAAAAATCTTAAACCAGAAATGAACCATCCTTCTGGATAAAATCATCACAAATTCCTTTACCTCAATTATGCATGCTGCGGGAGTATTACTTAATCACCTATAAACAATTCACACAATTGTCTTAATAAAAAATCAATAGAGCCGTGGAGATAAATTGTAAAACCTGCACTACAGAAAGTTGTGATTTTATTTGTAGGATATTCTCTGGTACTGGTAGCAGGACATCAGAGATTTTCTCACTAAAAGGGTTAGCTTCAGCAATGCACAATGTAAGGATATATCGATGGTCTTGAAGTAAGAAAAGCAGGCAGGGCATGTCCTGGGTTTGTAAAGAGTCTTGCAAATAAAAGACTCTAGGCTTTATTATCCACAGGTAATTTATTATCCACAGTGCAGAAAATAAAAGAGCATTTGAGTAGATTCTAGACTTCATATGTAGATTTTCCCAGGCATTAATTTGGCTTTCCATGGCATCACACCTTGGCTTAATGTTGTGAAACTATTTTTACAAAGCATTTATGCTAGAAAGTTATCAAAGATTCAAAATAAGCTTAATAATGTAAAAACCATTACAATCCAACTCATAAGCCACAACAGACCACACATGAGCAGTCAATTCCCAAAATCAACTCAAACTGAAATGTGTATTATCCATAGGAATGTATATTATCCATATAGGGGATCTTTCTTTAAGCCCCATGGGCCACATATAAAGCCCATGCCAGAAATTTCTAAAGGACAGAAATCACCTAAATTCAAAAAATAAAGATAAGAAGATAAAACAAACGAACAATTTTCTGGTGAGAAGAAACCTTAAAGAAAGACAATTATTTGGTCTAGACATTTTTTAATATTTAAAACTGCTCCCTGTATCAAATACCAACAGTTATCTTGAACAGTGTAAGCTTGCATTTCCAAAAATTTCTTGTCACCTTGGTCAGTCAGACTCCTACATTTTGTCATTTTATAAACAAGTTGGAAGGTATCAATGTCTTGGATAGGCCAAGAGGCTAATAAGGTGTCAGTAACCATCTTATTCCTTGCAAGGAGCCTCCAATATAGACAAAATAGAGCTCCATCCCTTCATGTTAATAGGCTATACAAGTAGTTACGAACCCAGTTGTAATTTTCTAGTAAAGGAAATTCAAATTCTAGAGTGGGTTTTAAAGAATCATTTCATGGAGTTTATCCCAAATAACAGAGTTAGCCATTTGTCACAATGACAGCAACTCAACAAGTGCAAACTTACTATCTTGAAACATACATAACCAGTCCAACCAAAAGCTTCATAACCAAGAAAATGACCCAAGTTTCAGATAGTAATGACCTTCCATGTTCATAAATGTAAAATAACTGCAGTCGCAAATTACAAGCAGAAAAGACATGAGACACATTATCAGAAAGGAAATGCATTGAATTAATTCCAGAAAAGTGCACAGCCATGAATACAAGGAAGAAAATAACTTCACCTCTAGATAGAAATGTGCATCAGGAAGTGGCTCACATCTACATCAACAATAAAAAATCAAGACCACTTTATTCTGAAAATAGTATGTAATAGTACAGTTCAAACAAACTAATTAGTACGCACGCTAGCCAAGTCATAAGGGAAAAAAAGTATCAAACACCTACCCAGTAATCTCGACTTCACAAGCAAAATCATCTGTGGAACCAGTTTTAGAATCAATGATAACCTACATGATTAACAGTGAGGAATTCTTGATCAATCAGATATACCTTAAGAGGGAAAAGTGAAAGAAAGAAAGGACCAGTGACAATAATCTACCATTCCCATCCAATGTTTCCTTCCATTATTCACCTCACCTGATGTCTACATAAACAAAAATAACATAACTTTATTTGCATGGATATCTTTGACATGATATATAGAATTATAGCTTATGATGTAGACAGAGGTCTGTGTCATCAATAGACCAAAAGCAGAACTTGGATTCTATCTTTTGTCAATTTTAATAGAGCAAAAATAAACCTTTTTTTTTTCAAATAAAAAAGAAACGGAAAAAAATAAACTCTCATAAGCGCCACGTCTACAATCTCTTCACTTACCCACTCTTTTGCAACAGTCCCCTTAGGCCTAAAGCAAAACAATTGATATAAGCTATCAACTAAAGCTTAGACAACAACATAGCTATTCATACAGCTTCTCAGATATGCAATATACAAAGGTTGTATATCATATGGAGATGCTAGCATCTCCATACTTGTCCATTTGTCATAATTTTATCATGAGATATGAATGCTTGACAGGAAGATTAACCATCAATAGACTGACTCATCAGATGGAATAAAAGATTCAAATAACACATGCACTATACAGTTTTTAACGTATCAAGTTATACATTTGCTAGTGGATTATCCAGGGGAAAAATAACTAATGATAAATGTGCTTGCAAAAAAAGAAGCCTCATGAGAGCTTCATAGAAGGAGATTAAAAAAAAAAAACTGATCATTTTGAAGCAGAAGTCTTGTTTTTCTTCTTTTTGTTGCTGGCCTTTTCAAAATTATTTGCAACTTGTACTAGCTTCTTGGCTGCAGTGCATTCCACAAAGCTGACTTTTTCCAAATTCCTTGTTGGCTTGAAAACCTTGGTGATTGAAGGGTCCAACACATCACTTGAGAAGTGAAGAGTAACACCCATTCCCATGGCCTCGTTCCAGAGCTCTTTACCCTTCTCAAAATCCCCTCCCCTACACAGTTTTGGTATAAGCACATCATAAACTGGCCCATAACCACCCAATGAACATCTCTTCATTCGCTCAAAGAGCTCAAGAGCATGACTCACCCTCTCAGCTCCACATAGAATACCGATCAAATCATAGTAAAACATAAGATCTGGTACCAACCCTTCAGCAATCATCTCATCCACTATCTTATTACCTTTACCATATCTCCCAGTCAAATACGATACCCTTGCAACAAGATAATAGCTAGTCCAATCTGGAGAACAGCCAGACTTCCTCATTGTCTCAAGAATTCGACAAGATTCCTTCACTCTTCTTGCCCTTACAAGACAAGAAAGCAAGATATTATAACTAATTGGCGTTGGTACAATCTTATAGGACCTCATCTCCATCATCACATTCAAGGTCTCAGGAACAAGGCCAGAAGGATTGCGTTTAAGATTTCTCTCACAAAGGCACCGAAGGAATGTATTATAGCAAAATAAATCTGGCATAAACCCAGCCGACTTCATTTCCTTGATGATTCTTCGCGCTTCCTTGGCATTCTCCTGCTCAGACCAACCATAGAGAAGGCTCCTGTAAATGCATTGCTCTACACCAGAAATCTTATCCTTGTGGTGCCAAACAACCCCCTCTGCTCGCCTAGCATGCCCTTTTCCGCATAAAGCGGTTATAATTGCAGTGACAGTAACTCTATCTTGGGGGCACTTGTACTTGTCCAAGTTCTTGAAAATACCCAATGCCTCATCTTCTCTCCCCAGTTTAACCAATGTCTCAGCTACAACACTAAAAGTATGAGTATCCATAGTCCGACCTTCCTTCCTAAGATCTGAAATCAATATATCCATTGCCATGCGATCATTTTTCTCGGCAAATACTCGAATGGAATGATTATAATCCTTGTCTTCCAAACTATAATTCAAATTCTTACGAGTCCACAAAAAAAATCTCAGCAATCTTCTACTGGGTGCTTCATGCTTGCAAGAGTCAATTACTTGGGTCACTAGTGATGATGTTAAAGAAGCCGAAAGTTTATTTAGATTCAATTCTAGTTCATCTAATCCACCAATCGAACTTGAAACGATACTGCATAGCTCCTGCAAATTGGGTGGTGGCAGGTTTGGCTGCATTGTGCCGTAAAGACATAAATATCGATGTTCGTGTTTGTGGGCTCTGATTACTTGCCAAAGAAAATTTCGCCATTTTGATTTCATAATGATGTGCATCTTCTATCTTCAGTAGGAAATTTATCAAGCAGGCAGTGTGCACATGCAACGTAATTCTATCAGTCATAGAGCCATCTGAACATACATACTGGCAACGGTGTAAATACATGTCTTGCACTTCAGAACCTTCGCTCTCTCCATCAGACTATAGGTTCTCTGCTGGTCTTGCCCTTCAGAAATTTAAATTCAAAGCATGATAATGAACAACAAAGATAAGAACACATAGCATCAAAAGTAGAAGATAGTAACCATTTTTTTTTATAGGTGGTATAAGATAGTAACCATATCAAGCACATACACACCAAATTTTCAACACATGCATATGCTATCAAAAATAGTAGGATGCTAGGTGTCTATATGGACTGGACACACTCACACAAAATATGTTGTAGCTACATAATTCGTGATCATCTATTATTTGATGCAAATGAAATCTGACATTTGCATCAAATAAAAGAGTTTTGCTACTTGCAAGTTTGATGTGTTGACACACTACTTGTTATGAAATCCATTATAGCTGTAAAAAAATTAAAACAACGAGACTTCGTTACCATTGTTGGACCCACTTTAGTGACGTGTCATAATGTGTAAAAAAAAGCTTAAAAATAGATTTTTTCAATAAAATATCAAATCGTTCTTGTAAGAATAAATGTGTCGGATGCAAAAAGTACAATGTGAGAAACGGATATCTACAAATTTAATGTCTCCAAGCATGTCCTAAAACTAAGTGGCAAAAAATAGAGAATAATGCAATTGCACTTGTGTCACCAGGAAATTAAAATTCAAAATTATAGCACGTCCATGCCACATTTGGCTTATACTCCAAAATGATTAATCAATACTACCATTAGAATACCTTGGAATCATTACAAACAGTAAAAAAAATTTCCTCCCAGTTATGTCCCATTCACCACCCTCTTAAACTAATATCAGGGCATCATAATCTCCCCTATAAAATCCATGATGTAGGGTCCAAGACCTAAAGAGAAAAAGTGGGAGCCAATATTAAAAATCGAATTTGTTATATAAGTTCTAAATTTGTCCAAATTTTATAAATAAAATACACAATGTTTACACATCCTAAGTCTGTAAAGATCATTTTTTTCTTTTTGCGAAATAAGTGTATACAGAAAAGAAGAGGAAGGAAAGAGGAATTTACTTTTTCTATTTTACCTAGTGAGTTTTACATACTACCAAACATAGCTTATCTATTTTTTCTCTATATCATTCAAATAATCTTTTTTAATTTTTTCATTCATTTCAAATATTTCCTCTAAGTACTAATGAATCCACAATATACCCATATTTTTTTTATTTTCAATATGTCCCTATATACAATATGACATCATTCTGTCCTACACACAAAATAAAACTACAAATAAATTTCCTTTTATGTTCAAGTACAAACATATATGCTTAGAAAAAAAAAGTACAAACATATATATCTCCTTCTATTATCTCTTTCTATTATCTATTATCTATTATAAAAGTGGCTATCGACATGTGAACAGTATGACAGTGAGTTTGTTTGATGTTTGTCCCTGCTGGCCGTGCATTGCTTTTTGTCTTGCACATTTGTTTGCCGACATTTTCTCTCCCTTTTCTCTTTCACGGTTTATCGGACAGTGCAGAGGGCAACCCCAAGACGAAGGGAGAGACAGAGACTTACCGGCGTGCAGCAGATCGGCAACACAGAGGGCGGCAGCATGGGTGGCGAAGGAAAGGAAAATACAGAGAAGTGAGAGAGAAACAGAGAGGGCAACAGACAGAGAGAGAGAGAGAGGCCGAGCGAGAGAAGAGAGAGGTGGATGGAGAGATAGGAGTTTACTGGCGTGAGGCGGCGCGGCTGTTGCGGCGTGTAGATCAGGGTCGCACGAACAGGTACGACGGTGGCAGCACGGTGTCGCTGGGTTGGCTATGGAGAGAAACAAAGGGGGAAAAGGGAATAGACTGAGCTAGCGTCACAATTAGACGTCAAAACGTACCGTTTGGTCCTTTTTTATTTTATTTTTTTGTGGACAGGTTGGGCTAATGTGTCTTGAGCTAGCGTCACAATTATCCTTCAAAGTTATCGTGGGTATTTTAATTTTTTTTAATAGTTAATAAAATAATAATTAATATCTATTCTATTATAATAAGCGTCTATGAGCTTATTACAGTATTTTTTTAATTCCGTTTTTTTCTTCCGTGTTTATTACATAGTTACTTTTTTAACCTTTTGTTTTCTTCCTTTGTGTCCGTTTATATAAGGATGTTTTGGTCTATAGTGAGGTTGTGTTAGTGATATTTTTTTAGAAGAATTTTAGACCACAAAAATCTTTCATTCTCTGCTTCAGATTCCTCCCGAGTTCTCTCACTCAACTCAGACCCATTCTCTATTCCATATCTCTACCTTGCAACCCTCGATTTCTCTTCGTGTTGCTGAAACCCAAAGCACCGAAACTATGAGACCCAACCCCAGCTTTTGGTTTGTTCGATCTGTGGGAGCGTTGAAGTCTTTGGGCTTTCTGAACTATTAATTTCTTTGGTTTTAGGTTGATAATGGCAGTGCCTTGGAGAAAACGACCACAGCCGTGGCAAAGAATTCTAAGGAATCTTGTGGGCCTGTGACTTTGGAAAATGCTTTGTGCATCGAGGGTGTGCGTTTCTCTCTCTCTCTGAAGCTTTTTTATCTGTTTGTGTGTTTTGAATTGTGTTTTTTATTAAATATTAAAAATTTTAGAATTTTTGAGATTTGCTTTTGGTTTTGAAGGGGCTACACCGGCTGTGATGGTGGATAAGCAGAAGAGTTCTTTTTGTTCGTGGAGTGTATACCAGAAGCTTAACAACCCGGTGACGACCTTCGAGACCTCGATATTGTGAGGTCAGAGTCCTCGGATGTGAGGTCTCAAAGACGAAGAAAAGCGTTCTCTCGCACTGTGTATTTCTTGGTTGTTCTTCTTTGTCCTTGTTGCCTATGCGCTGTGGGTATGGTGCGCTGTGCGGTGATGGCTTGGTCGACTGCTGATGGGAGGGGTAGAGATAGGCTTTTGGAGAGAGTTCAGAGGAAAAGCCACAGACAGGTCAATCTTACCTCTCTGATCCCCAAACCAAAGGCCAAGGAAGAGAAGAAGCCTCAGGAGAAAGAACCTTCCAAGCTTGAAGAGAAGAAAGAAGAGGTATTTTCTTTTATTTTTTCTGAGGAAACAAAATTTTCTGTAGATTTTCAAAATTTTCATCCTTTTTCTTATTTGTTGATTCATTTGAGGCCCCTGGGTTCATTATGTAATTGTTTGATACAGCCTCAGATTGTCACAGTGGTGCTGAAGGTTCACATGCATTGCAATGCCTATCCACAAGAAATCAAAAAACGCATACTGAAAATGAAAGGTATGATCAGACTATTTTTCATCTTTACGACTCATGCAATTTTGGCTTTTACTTGGTGAGTATCTGTAAATGATTCCGTTGGCAGCTAATGGTTTTGGCCATATTATTAATTTTTTGTGAACTTTTGAGTCTCTTTAAAGAAAATAGTTTTTTCTCTTACCATTAAACCAACCAGAGGCTTTTCTTCAATATATTGTTGAAATACTTCGAGAATCCATTCTTTATGGTCCCAATCAAAGCTCTTTAAATTTTCATTAATTATTATATAGTTTAAAATCACTGAATCACAGCTTTAAATGCATCTTTGTGAAACTATTACTTATCTAAAATAAGTGGAAAAGGGCTACATCAATAGGAAGTCTTGTGTAGTGTAAAATGGGGCAAAGACGTGTCAGTAGGTTTGTCCTTCTCAGGCATTGGTTGAACATCTCAAGCCCTGTTACTTGTGTATTCAAAGGTGTTGGTCTGTCCATTTGGTTTAAAATTGCTTGTGGATGTTTGATGCCTGTGAGTTATGAAGCATTTTTTTTCGTTCCTTTCTTATTTTTGTTTATGTTTCACCGCATCGTGAAATTGATTTTTTAAAAAGTGAATGGAACATGCATTTAAAACAAAAGTTTACTAATGATGACAAGTAGTTAACATGTTCATTGATGAGTTGGTTTGAATAGCCTCCTTATCTAATAAGGTTTCTTCATTACAATAATGAATTTGTTTCTTTGCCTCTAAATGTATAGATACCAATATCTAACTTTTCTCTAATTTGTTTACAGGTATGGATTTAGCAAAGAAGTTGTTGAATGCCTTGGTATACTTATCTTGTTGCCCTTGTTATTTCAAAATTTTATGAACTTCATACTATTAGTATTTTTTCTTGTGTGCAAAGGGTGAACATCTGGTTATTTATCTCTCTCTTTTTACTTATAAAAAAAAAATAAGGGGTGAAAATACTGATCATCACCTCAATCCCATCATCCCGCTTTGATAAAAGAAAATAAAGCAAATAATATTATTTTATTACATAATTATTGTAACATTATTTTTTTAAAATTTTTTTTTATCTAAAACAGTAACGAACTGACATTTTCCGTCCTTGTGCTTCTTCTTTATTTCTTTTCCTTTTTTAAAATGAATACGCATGCTTCTTAAATTATAAATTTAAGTTTTCTCACATTTTTCATCTCTATTATTGCGTACATTCTACGATCGAGTTGTCTCTTCTTCACAGACTTTAAAGAACCATATATGCATGCAATTTCCATATATATATATATTGTTTTTGTCCTACATATATGTTTGATACAATCATATAATATATATTTAACGTTTTCCTCCACCATCATTTCCAACTTTAGCAATTTCCTCCACAATCATGTAATATAATACAACTTTAACAATTGTATTGATTGAAAGGGATATGATGGGTGAGAAAGAAGAGTTATTGTACATGGGAAAAAGTTAAGTGGGTGGACGTGTCACAACTCCTACAAACGAGTCACACTAAAAACAAAATAATAATTTAAATTAATATTGATGATTAAACATGACATAAACCAATTATAAAAGAAATTAACAGTTCATGATTTGGCTGGCATATACACTATTGCCATGTGATCTACGTCCTCATCAATCAACAAGAGATTGATCGAGTAATAATATATAGCTGGGAAGTGTACGTCATGAGTACTATTAATTGGTTTATATATAATAAACTGAATTATTATTATTCATGATCAGTCGAGGAAAAATAACAACCGTTTCTTCAATCTTAATCGTATAATAATGCTTTAGGAAAACGACCCACAAATTATTTCGGTATATTTGTAATGAATGATGTCAAATCACAAGAAGGAAGAAGGAAAGCATGGAACAAAGTCTACAAATTGGGCAACCTGATCATCCATTATTATTATTAATTAATATTTTAAAAAAATGGGAACAGATAGATATGGTCTATAAAAGTCAAAAGCTAATTCACCGAAGCAAAGATAATCATTCACCTTAATCCACTACTACTACATCACTCCTAATCATCCCCCACCACCATTAATTAATTAATTAATTTTCAAGTTTTCAATTACCTAAGGTAATAGTCTACTACAGATGCATGCTAGCTACCTACCTAGCAATATCCAGCTGTGATGTATATATGCATGACTTTCTTAATTCCCAAAGTGAGTTAAATTAATTGGTCTGCCTCTTGCCAATGCCAAGCAAGCAGCTCGCTCGAAATTGACTGTATTACCGCTCTTATTTAATAAGCTTTCATAATAATTTATAGAAAAATATTTAAAATATCTGCAGCATCTGAGCCATGTCCTGTATATTCATGATCCGGTTATGGAAATTTCCGCATCGTTCGGATATCAATAATTGCATGTAGACAAGTTCCCAACTAAAATCTCCATATTTTATTCTTAAGATCTATCAAACCGCGTTAATCTTCTTTAGTTTCCTATTACTTTTTTGTTTCCCTTCTGAACTTCGGTTTCCTATTACTTGTCCATGATGCTCTGATTCTCTCCTCAACAAGACATTTTTGACGGATGATTCCTATATGTACTACGTGGAATTCTTATCTATAAACCCACCCTCTAATAATTTGCAGAGCAGAGCCACGTGATTAAACGTGACCATACATATCCTATCCCGACCCCATCCATCTTTTTATTAATAAAAAATCTTCTTATAAGGAAAATTCGTATATCAATTGAAACATTAATATTAATATGTAAGTCATATATTTAATGAAACCACATGAATTAAAAATAAAAATAATTTTTATGAAATATGAAATTTTCTTATTTTTTTTTTAAAAAAATTATATTTTTTTAAATAAAAAAAATCATCGGTATTTTAATTAGTGCTCTAATTTACTTGTACCTAATAAAACTCTTTTATTATAATTCTCTTTAATTTAGTAATAATTAATTAATTAATTAATTTTTTCAACCAATGATTGAGTGACTTTTTATTTTAAGTTTGAGTTGATATGGCGGGGCGAAAAAAATAAATAAATATGAGATCTAAAAGAAATTATTTTTTTAATAGTAGATCTTACTTTTTTTTAAAATGACTGTACAGTATTTACGCACTCCATCATTGTACATAACATTACTAATATTAAATAGAAAAAATCTATTTACAAAAGCACTTACTCATGCTAAACATGTTGCTGATGTGAAATCCGACCTATATCTATGTTTTAACTTTTCTAATAATTATTAGGGATCTTATAGCAAAGTAACCAAGTGTGAAAGAGTTAGGCCAAAACTTAGCGAAAAGTGGCTTTGCCTAACATCTATAGCTAATTCTCAATCCACATATGGGTGGCAATTTCATTGAATGGGCATAAAACGATGTCGTATCATATGCAACCTTGAATGATTGTGATCGCAGATCGAGAGGTTGTCACTGTCGACGACATTGTACGTAGAATGGAAGCTAATTACGAAGCACTATTCCTTTGAAGTTGATGGATGAGAGCTTCTGGGCGGTGAGATTTTGTTTTTTGGTTTTTAGTATTATTATTATTATTATTATTATTCCGAGAAAGATGGGAAACTACAAATTATATAAAAAGAAGAATTAGGAAAAAGAATCCTATGCATAATTTAAATATTTAAATTGCAGGGTAAGTTATCTCGATCACACCAAACTTGCTGCTCATCCAATTATGTACAACATGTGGATAGATATGAAATTGTCATCCCTGACCATATAATTATATATATCATGAATATGAATAATTTATATATAACGCGAAGTGGCATGAGATAGATATATGTTACGTACGTACATAACTATGACACTTGAATATTTAACTAATAAAATAAACAGCATCAATTAGCTCTTGCAAATTGTTTGATTGATTTGATATATTGTGGGGCAAAATTATTGATACATGATCAACCAAGACTGACTTTCTTTGTTCTTATGAAAAACATTTTCCTGTGATGTAACATTATCGATCTAATCGAACCACCTTCACCATTTCACAAATGGGTCCAAATGTTCCTTCACAAAATAGCAAAACATTAAAACCTTTATCACTTGCATATAGCCCATAATAAAAATAAAAGATTCATATAATGTGTCACATTAACAAATATAATTAATAGCAACAAAATCTAAAAGATAAATAATATTTATAGTCATAAAATATATAAAAGTCGTAATTATTTTTTAAAAAATTAAGTAAATAAAGAATTTACATGAAAATTTTAGTTTATTTTTCATAATTAATATCAAATCACCAATTGTCATAATTCATCTATAAAATATAATTTATTTTTCATCCCCCACCGCGTTTATAAAAAAAAAAAATACTGTGTTTAGTCTAACTGGTTTACAACATAGTTCAAAGTCCGCAAGAATATCTATCCCTAGCAAAAAATATTAGTGTCGCCCAGGTGTTCCTTCCGTCTGATGTCATGGATGATATTGATTTTTATTTAATTTATTTTATAAAAAAAAATTGGTAATCACTTCATAATTGAAGACACGCTGGCGTTGGGATAGTTTGAGCTTATCCCTAAAAATTAGTTTGAGCTTCTCTTTCTCTCTCTCCTTCTCACTCTACTGTCTCCCTCTCGCTTCTCTCTCTCTCTCTCTCTCCATCTTCCTAGATATGCCCCTGCTAGCAACCCACCGTGACTGGTGGTCCGTGGAGTTGTGTGTACGGCTGGCGTGGCAACGGTACTCGATTGAGAAACAAGTCTGAACACATCTACAAAGATATGAAGAGATCTGTTTTTGGTTGATTTTCTTGCGTTTATTTCAGATCTGTTTGTAAAAATTTATTCAAGTTTTTTTTTCTTTCGTTTGATTTCTATTTTTCAGATCCACAAAACAATTTTTTCTTCTATCTGTGTTCATATGTTTTTTTTTCAGACTTTCATCTTCACTTTCTCTTTCCTCTTCTCTCCGAAAGTAAACTTTTTCTCTCTCTTCTTTTCTTTTGTTCATGTTGAGGATCGAGAACAAGATTAACACGCAGGTGACCTTTGCTAAGCGGAGGAAAGCTGTACGAGTTTTGCTGCAATTCAAGGTATTCACCAGAACAACAAAACCACTTTTGCACCCTCTAAACCACAAAAGGCAAAGCAAAACCATCAAAACTGCTTCATTCTATTTTTATTTTTCTATTTTCTAAGTCATTTTTATTTTATTTTCATCTCCGAGTTGATTTTTTGAAAGAGAAAAAAAGTGATTTTTTTGGGTGTTGAACATATATTTTTGTTGTGTATTGACAGATCTATATCTATTCCTTTAGATCTATTAGTTTTCACTTTAAACATAGAAGTTAATGCAACCCTCATCTGCTACCAAAAATAAAATGGAGCACACAGAATATCTACTAGAAGATAGAAACCCAAATATGAATATTTGTAAAATATTATTTTATTATCTCGAAGAAAAAAATTACAGAAATTTGAGGCATTTCGCCTCATTCTTTAAACGATCTTGTTCTTCAAGAATCTGCATGGCATCCTTATCTAAAACAGTAGGCAAACTAAAAGAAGACTTAAGCAGAGATTTTAATTTCCTATTCTCTTGCTTTATTGCTTCTATCTTCATGTTAGACTCGTGAAGAAGACGCTGAAGGATACAAATTTTCTCATTGAGTTTGTCCAAATCATAAGGTTTGGATTGTAGTCGCTGAGAAAATGCATAAATAGCTGATGAGTAATGGGTACCGAGATTTACAAGCTCGTAAATAGCTTCAACATATGACTTATTAGTCAGATCATTATTGTATTGCACTATAGCACCAATAGCGGAAGCAGAAACAGCTGATGAAGAAGGTGTTGAATACCTCACGTATTGGTTACGAGAAGATTGCTGAGCCATTGTAGAGTCAGAATGCAGAAAGAGATTACAGAGTAAGAATGCAGATTAATTACAGAAAAGTGAAGAAGATGGGATGCGAGTGAAGATGAGCTGAATATCTCTTTTATAGAGAAAATTATGACTAAACACTTCTATTGCTTCACGGCATCTCTCGTGAAGCATCTCTTTATAAGAGACAAAAAGATGTGACATCATAGCTCTGCGGCGCCTTACAGCTACAGAAAAGCTAAAAAATCTTGCGGTGCTTGTCTGATCTAAAAAGCTGGCCACCGTTTTTGTTGAAAAATAAGGTTAGCGGTTTAACATTGATGAATTATTCACTAACTGTGTTAGTTACAATTTTGTTTCTTCATACTGGGTTTTTTTTTTTTCTTTCATTTGGTTGAAGCAGATATTTTTTCCTTTCATTTGGTTGAAGCGTTTTTTTTTTCCTTTCGGTTGCAGGCACTGCCGCCACACTACTACTAATCTATCTGCAGGTAATGGGTAAGACCTTCTCTCCTATACTCATCTTCTCTCTTCTTCATCTTCTCTCTCCAATTTTGTTTCTTCATACTGGGTTTTTTTTTTCCTTTCATTTGGTTGAAGCGGATCTTTTTTCCTTTCATTTGGTTGAAGCGTTTTTTTTTCCTTTTAGCTGCAAGCACTGCCGCCACACTGCTACTAATCTATCTGCAGGTAATGGGTAAGGTAAGAATTAATCAAATTCTCCGATGAATTATGTGAAGTTTCATCTTTTGATTTGACAATATCTTCAATTTCCTTCAACTACTTAGAACAGATTATACTTCAAACTACTCAGCGCCCTCCAGACTTGATCCAACACCTCGCGCCCTGATTCTATTTTTTGAAACCCTACTCAAGAGCATGGAAACTAGATGCAGTAGAAAACTTTCCACACCTGTTGAAGAAAAAGCAGTTGTGCCAGTTTCATTTCTGGATTTTTTAGCCAAGTTTGATGAATTTTTATTTGGAAAGAAACTCAGTTTGCTGCTTTCCGTCGATGGTGGAGGAAATCTACAAATTGATTTAAACTAGATCAACGTGCCTTGCACGTTAATGTTACCTAGTAGTTATATATATATATTTTAAATAGTTGAGAATGATAAAATAATGTTTAAAAAAATTACTTTTTATTTTTATTTTTCTTAATCGTCTCAACTATTACTTTTATTTTATATAAAAAATTTTACAAAAAACTCTTACACTATATACTTTCATCTAACTTACTTGCAATTTGTATTTTTCTCTTTTTATTTAAAGATATATATATTTAAATATTAATTAAGTAAAAATGTGTGGTATAAGATTTCTAAGTTTATATATATATAGTGATAATATAAGCGGCAATCCGCGTGCTACAGTGTTAGGAACAGTAAATATTTTATTTCTGTTTTTCTTATTTCGTATTATATAGGATTTGTCATTTTTATCCTTTATTTTCTATTTGTTTATGTCGGCGTGGTTGGCGACTTATTGGTCATTTCGCGTGGATGAGATATTTTTGGGTTGATTTCTTTGTTTGGATTTTCGGTTTCCTTTTCATTTTACCCGTCCCTTCTCTCTCATCCCGTCTCTCGGTTGGATTAGGTTTTCAGCTTTTCTCTTTCATTCTTGCTCTCTCTTTCATTTTGTCCATTGTTTTTCTTCGATCTTAGGTCTTGGTTTTTGTGGGTTTTCGGGTTTTCCTTTTTTATTTACTCCTCTCCTCTTTGTATGTTTTTTTGGTATTGGCTCTGGATTTTTGAAACTCTTGGTTTTTGTGGGTTTTCGGATTTTCTTTTTCTATTTACTCCTCTTTGTATGTTTTTTTCAATATTGACTCTGGATTTTTGTTTGTTTTTGTCTGTATATATGTTCGTTTCGGTGGTGATTCTCAAAGAGTAACTGCAATTTGTTCATTACGTTCAGTTCTGTGAGTTTTTTTTTATCTGGTTGATTTCTTTGTTTGGCTTTTCGGTTTCCTTTCCATTTTACCCGTCCATTTTCTCTCATCCCATCTCTCGGTTGGTTTAGGTTTTTGGCTTTTTTCTTTCGTTCTTGCTCTCTCTTTCATTTTGTCCATCTTTTTTCTTCGATGTTAGCTCTTGATTTTTGTGGGTTTTCGGCTTTTCCTTTTCTATTTAGTCCTGTTTGAATTTTTTTTCGGTATTGGCTCTGGATTTTCGAAGCTCTTGGTTTTTGTGGGTTTTCGGGTTTTCCTTTTCTATTTACTCCCAATTGTATTTTTTTTGGGTATTGGCTCTGGATTTTTGTTTCTTTTTGTCTATATATATGTTGGTTTCCATGGTGATTCTTGAAGAGTAACTGCGATTCGTTCATTACGTTCGGTTCTGTGAGTTTTTTTTTTTATCTTTTCATTTGTATTGTTTGGGGTTGTTGTGGGTTGAAGGTTGTTGATTTTTTTGTTATTTTGGAAGTGTTTAAAGGTGTGAGTTTTTGGGAGATTTCGAAAAAAAAATAATCTTTGCTTCTCGGCATTCTATTTTCTAAGTTTTTCCTGGGTTTTTTCGTTTGTGTTTTTTTGGGTTGTGATTAAAGTTTTAGTTTTTGGTGGTTTCGGGTTTGTATTTTTTTACGTGGCAATCGGTGAGGTACAGTGTTAGGAACAGTGAATATTTTATTTCCATTTTTTTAATTTCGTATTATATAGGATTTGTCCTTTTTATCCTTTGTTTTCTATTCGTTTATGTCGGCGTGGTTGGGGACTTATTGGTCATTTCGCGTGGATAAGATATTTTTGGGTTGATTTCTTTGTTTGGCTTTTCGGTTTCCTTTTCATTTTACCCGTCCCTTCTCTCTCATCCCATATGTCGATTGGTCTAGGTTTTCGACTTTTGTCTTTCGTTCTCGCTTTCATTTTATCCATCATTTTTCTTCGATCTTAGCTCTTGGTTTTTGTGGGTTTTCAGGTTTTCCTTTTCTATTTACTCCTCTTTGTATTATTTTTCGGTATTGGCTCTGGATTTTTGTTTCTTTTTGTGTGTATATATGTTGGTTTCGAAAATGAAGTGACTTTGGTTTGGTGTGTTCTGTTTTGTGAGTTTTTTGTGGTTTATTCCATTTGTTTTGTTTGGGGTTAGCATGGAAATTTTACTTTTTGTTGGTGCATTTTGATGTTAGATTAAAGTTTGCATTTTTTTGGGAGAATTTGGAAATGTATAGAAGATTTGGTTCTTCACATTCTGTTTTGTGGCTTTTTTGTGGGTCTTTTGATTCTTATTTTTTGGGATTGTGATTGAAGTTTTAATTTTTGGTCGTGCATGTTGATGTTGCTTTAAAGTTTACATTTTTTTGGTCATGCCGTGGTCGATGATGCACTTTGTTTTCTTGAACATAAATATATAGATTTTCATTTTGTCTGTGTGGTGTTTGCGGTTTTATTTTAGTTTTTGGTGGTGTATCTTGATATTAGTTTAACATTTGCTTTTTTTTTTTTTTTTTTCGGTTTTGCTCCTGTGGTCGATTATGCACTTGCGTTTTTATTAGTTTATTGACTGAGGTTGAGATTTGTTCAGCAAATTTTGATTGAATCATATAACTTTTTTTTTCTATGATTAATATTTTTTCCCAAATTTCTAATTTTGTGTTCTGCTTTTGATGGTTTGCAGAATTATTTTTTGAATGTTCATTTGCCTGGGTCAGATATTTTTGGTTAATTTGTTTGTTTGGCTTTTACATTTCTCTTTCATTTTATCCGTCCGTTCAATTTCTGGGATTTAGTAAGTACTTTATATTTATTATATATAAATGAGATGACACTAGATGTATGAGTCTGTGAGGTTGAGGAGATGGGTGTTGTATTTAGCCTTACTTTCGTCATTGTGTCAGAGATTTTTGTCTTTTTCCATAGATTAGAATCAGCTGAAGGGTTTGTGTGAAATTTTGGTCAGGTTGACAGGATGGTTGGAGACACTGTGTCAGAATTTTCTGTTGCTAGTGGCTCAGAGATTTTTTTTTTGTCCTTTTTAGATATTTAACTCAGGTCAAATCTGACATATTAATTTTAGAAATTACTTTTTTCTATCTTTATCGTATTGGAAATGGGAAAAGCCCAACCGAAATTTGTAATAATCTTTTTGTCGGAAAGTGATTCTTTTTCCCCTTTTAAAGTTTCTGAAAGTTTCTGGAACTTTATTACTTATCCCTTTTTTTCATGCTTTACGGGTTTATAGAGTCTATCATTCTGTCAATTCCTCTACTTTGTCTAAAAGGTCTTATATTTTTGTCATACTTTCTCCTGTTCTTAATTTGTTATATTTTTTTATTTGAATATATTTTTTTTAAACAGTTGAGTTATTTTGTTGCGTCTGGATTTGTGACTTATTTGAACATTTCTTGTCTGAGACCACAGTTTATCTGCATTCTTCTTTCATATCACTTATGTCTGAGACCACGGCTTTTTTTTCTTTTTGTGTTTTTTATTTCGTATATTCTTTGATTTGATTTTTTTTTTCATTGAGTTATTTTGTTATGTGAGGATTTACAAGTTATATTTGCATCACAGTAATATATATATATATATATATTTTTATATTTTCCTCCTGTTTTTAGTTTGTTATATTTTATGTTTTGAATATATATATATTTTTACCATTAAGTTAATTTGCTAGGTGAAAAACTGCTCTAGCAAAGTTAGTGAGAGAAACTCTCCATTCTCTCTAGGAAACAAGTTCAGAAAACCATCCAAGAGAGGTGGGAGCCTCGGCTCCTCCCTCCCTCCTCTCTCTCTTTTTATTATGTTTCCTTTTGCTTTTTTCTGGTTTTCTGTTTCCCTGCTTCTCAGTTTCTTTCTTTTTCCGGTGTCTTGGTTTTGGTTTTAATAAAAGTCGTTGGCTGCGTTTTTGGTGGGTTGAAAGACCACCACTGGCTTGGTTCCCGAGTCGTCCTCCATAACAAAACACGCAGCTGGACGAGGAGTCTTTGCATGATAGAGGAGGATGATCTCGCCTTCCTTTGGCCATGGTTATGGGTGGTTGAAAATCCACTACCCTGGTCGGTGTTTCCGGACCGGATGTGTGGCGTTAGCTCTCAGATGTACGAAGGAAGGCTTGCACGTTTGGAATGTACTCTCGCGGGTTCAAACGGAAGGAAGGGGTGGATGCACACTGATGTGCATGGGTGGATTTGTTCAGCCAAGGAGAAATGGGGAAGGAACGATGCATTTTGAGGTGCATGGTGCCCTGTTTCATCCAAGGAAAACAGAGGAAGTTTCTTCGAGAGGCTTTCGGAGGTGCATGTGGATGAGCTGATCTGGGGTGCAGGCGTTCACATGATGGAGGTCGGAGAGGGGGGTGGCAGTGCAGACGGCGGCAGATTTTCGTTTCGGTCCTTTTCTGTTTTTTTTAGAATAAAAGTTGTTGCCACATCTCGGGGGGATGGAATGGCCACCACCAGGTTTTGGTTCCCAAGTTTTCTCAACCATAGTTCACGCAGCTGGTGGGGAGATTTTACACGTTGGAGGTGGGGGACCTTGGGTTCGTATGGTCGTGGTGTTGGGTGGCTGAAAATCATAGATCTGGTCCGATGTTCATGACTGTTATGGCTGAGAGGTGTAAAAATCTTAGACCCAGCCCTTACGTATAATATGAAGTTTCTGTGCTTGAGAGGTGTATGTGAGGTTGCCTGGAAGAATGGTCTGGTGAGAGGATACGGTGGAGGTATACGGTGTGAGCGGGGTCAAGGCGGTTTGTGCTAGGAGACGATGGTTTGCATGTAGGGTTGGGGTGCATTTCTGTGGGGCTATGATACTCTGTTTTATCCATGGAAAATAGAGGAGATTTTCGAGAGGCATGCCAACGCACATGAGGGGGATAAGGCGTCTTCTCTGGGCTGAAGATTGGCCGTAACTCATGACGGTTTTCTTCATGGACGGTGGTCGGAATATGGGGTCGGCAACAGTGCTTGTAGTTTCGTTTGTTTTCTTTTATGCTTTTCAGTTTAGTCTTAGTTTATCTTGCTCGTTTTTTTGGAGTCTGTAATAAGTGTTTTGATGGCTGAGGCTTCAGCGTGGTGTGGTTGTTTTTAGTCTGTTTTGGGTGTCCATTTGAGGCTTCCTTTGTGCTGGTTCGCTCAGTCTGTTGCTAGTCCGTTGCACCCTTGTTCGTTGCTAGTTGCAGGTTATGGTAGGACGTAGGGAGGACAAGGCAGGTACGGGCAGTAGGGTTAGTGGGTGACAAAAGTAAGGGGCCGCGTGGCAGTTTCGGCGTGGGCTTAGTTGTTTTATTCAGTGTTTTTTTTGTCTATTAGGTTTAATTCAAAATAATTTGAAATAGACAATTCACTTTCCTCTTTTGGAGGAGAAGGGTAGTGAGTCCCTATCCTTCTTTGGAGGATGAGGGTGTAAAATCCCGCTCCTCCTTTGGAGGGTGGGGGTGATATGAGTTCTTTTTATCTTACCGACAAGTCGAGATAGACACTTCTGTTTTTACAGAGTCTCGCATCTCAAAAAGGGCTGTGTCTTTAGAGAGTTTTTCGAAATTTTTTAGACAGTGTCTGGCACAATGAAAATTGTGTGCGGAGGAGCATATAACTGATGAGTAGTTGGCTTGTAATCAGGGCTTGTACCCGGACTTATTGGTCACAGCTGTAACTTCCTTCATTCATGAATTGAATTGAAGTCTATTTCAATAAAAAAAAAAATTGCTGGGTTTGAATTTGTAAGTTATTTGAACATTTCTTTTCTAACACCCCAGTTAGTTTTTTACATCCGATTATGAATGTTTGAGACCACGATTTTTTTGCATGTTTAGGTGTTGTTTTTGTCTGCAAATTTGTTTTTTTTTTTTGTTTATATGAAATTACTGTTTTCTTGGTGAGTTCATCTAAACACTTTGCTGATTCAGAAATTTCCTGGGGAGTTAAAACAATATTACAATTTTGATGAATCAATTGATGCATCTGAATAGGCAGTCATGGAAGATTTCTTGCATACTTTAACGCCAAATGGACTTCCTCCACATGAGTTATTGTTGAAACAAAATTGTCCAATCATGTTACTAAGGAACATTAATCCTTCAGAAGGACTATGCAATGGAACATGACTGATCTGTCGCAATTTTGATCGTAATGTTATTCATGCAGAAATTGCAGTCAATCATCATAGTGGCAAAAAGGTTTTTATTCCAAAAATCTCATTTTTACCAAATCTTGATGAAAACAGTAGTTTTCCATTCAAGCGAACTCAATTTCCTAAGTTTTGCAATGAGTATAAACAAGTCACAATAACAGACATTAGATTTTGTTAGGATATACTTGCCCCATCCAGTTTTCTCACATGGACAATTATATGTAGTTTTATCAAGAGCTAAGACTATTTCTGCAATCAAGATTTTGATACGACCAGTCTCAACTGATAAACCAGAAAATAACTACACAAAAAATATTGTCTATACAAAATTATTAACATTGGCCTCATCTGATTGATGTTATATAGGTAACAAAAAAAAATTTTAATTTAAATTTAACTGCTATAAATAAATTAGATATTTCCTACAAATTTTTTTTTTATATTTTCAATATTCTGCTACTTTTTTCTTGTTAACTAATTAATACATATCATTTTTCTTTTAGTTTTTATTTTACGCTTTAATTAATTCCATTTCTTATCTTCTATACTTATAGACTTCATTTATTTCTAGTTTATCAGTTTTCAAAATGCGGATCACTTATACATCAATTAAAGATATTACTCCAAAGACAATGGATTGGAAAATCAAAATGCTTGTGGTTGAAAAATCTCCCAAACAAATTGGATAACACTCATAAGTAAAATACCAAAATTTAATATTGGTAGATGAACAAGAACAATATTTTTTTGTGTACTTACAATTTATTCTACAAATATACATATATATATATATATATTATATGACATATCTTTTACCTTCTATGTAATTATGTTTGTTTGTAAATTTTTTTTACTTTTTTTTAAAAAAAAAATTTCTTACTTATTATAAAAACTAACAACCTACACTTTTTTATATAATATAGGAAAATCGTTTGCATGTAACAATGTTTGGAAATGATGTTGATTCAAGAGAAAACTCTCTACATATGTTTCGATCCTACTATATTATAAACACATATGTCAAGCCACTGGATCCTAAATATAAAATTGAGTCACATCAATACCAATGGTTATAAATTCAAAAACAATCATCGAAGAGGTACTGGAAAATGAAGAATAAGTAGAAATACCAAAGTACAACCTCATTCCCATTGACGAGTTGGATGCTTATAAGGATTCAATTGCAGAAATAGATAACCTTTTTTTTTTTAATCTTTTTTCCCTAAATAAATAACAATTTCAATGTTCTTAATCAGACCTCTTAGCAATTTATATTCATATCAAACCTCTAAAAGAATTAACATTAACAAATGGACTAGCTACTCTTCAAGAAATCTATATTATAGATCAAAGGTAAAAATCTTTTTTCTTTTTAATCTTTTAAAATTAGTTTATAATCTTTGTTTTATAAATTCTTTTTAATTTTCTCCCTTCATATGTCATAGCTTAAATCATATCTCGTTAACTATGTAGGGTTGTTTCGTTCAAGATGAATGCCAGAAAATTTCAGAAATAATCGAAACAAAACCAATTCTACTTGCAACAAAGCTAAAAGTTCGTTCTTACAATGGTAATTTTAATAATTCAAGTTCTTAATTCTTATTTTAGATCTTATATTTTTCAATTAACAATTATCTATATTAATGAAACAGGATTATCTCTTTCATCTTGACCAACAAGGGCATTTACAATCAATTCTCTTATTCCTAAGGCAGAACCACTGCAAAGATGGTAATTCATATTAATTACACAATTTTTCATTAATACATGTCTATTAAAAATGTTCCAATTATGATTTATTTTTTTTCTTTTTTAAGGGTTGCAATTAATGATTCAAGACTTCAAAGTATAATTGCAAAATCATTAGAATATCTATCTACATCTTTATTGTCGGTTGGTATTCAAGAAATAACAAAAAATTGTGATGTTGCTGCGTTGCTAAAAAGTTTGCAACCAATGGAGATAAATTACTTTTCTTAACATCATATTTAAATTTATGTCCCTTCTCATCATACAAAATATTGTTCTTAATATAATATAGAAAGTAAAATTCTGGATTAAGGCAAAAATAAATATCATAAATTTGCGCTAAATCTTCTTCTATATGTCATGCACCAATTGTAACAAAGGAACTGGGCATGACCAAAATGAAAGCTTTCTCTATTATCACTGCAAACATCAAAGTGTTGCTGAACCATGGTACACATTTTTTAAATTTCAACAATTAACAATTCATTTCAAAAATTATTCATATATTAGTTTTAATACTAACTAAAAATGATACTTTTATTATTTATAGTTGTCGAGCATATGTTGAAGTTGACGATGAGACAGGAAAATTAGCAGCTATTATGTTTGGTGAACTTGCAGAAGAAGCGTTGGGTCATTCAGCCATTGATTTCATGAATCATACTGGAGAGGTAACTTTCTTCATTTTTACTATATTTTCATTTTCAAGAAAAAATAATTAATTCTACTTTAAAGTATCTATTATATTATATCTAAAATCATTCAACTATATATCACAATAACAAACAATATTCTCAAATGAAATTCTATATAAATTATTTATACATTTATTAATCATCTAACCTCACTAAATATTTAACACACATGAACATTTACCATTCATAGAAAAAATGGCATCAGAAGCTTCAGAAAAGTAATGGATGATTCAACTTGCTGCAAACCCAGAAATATTCAACCAAAAAAAACACAAAAACTTTAATGTTATCTCCATCGGTCTTGTCCAATACGACCCTGAGCTAGAATGACACCAAAAGAAAAAAACAAATTTATAAGTTATTTATTTGGTTATATTTATATAATATTTTTGCTGACAAATTTTTGTAACTTAACTAAATAAGTGAACAACCCAACGAAGCAAACGTGCATCGCACGTTGCACCTTGACTAGTATACATATATATATATATAATATATATCCTCTTTTATAATAACTTTTGTTTGATTTCCACCTTTCCGTTTTGTCATGTTGTTAGAATAGTAAAGTAGCCTCATGATTTGTACAATTACATTTTTGTCCTTTGGTTCATCATTAAAAATACAATCAAGTTTTTTTTATTCTAATATTAGTTAGAATATAATAATAATAATAATAATAATAATAATAATAATAATAATAATAATAATAATAATAATAATAATCTGAGTTGTATTATGAAACTAAAAGAAAAATGATATTGCAAGAGAAAGCGTTGTTATTCAATATAAAACTTCATCATATACAAGTGAATGATACCCATATATATAAGAATACAAATAGATTTATATATAACTTAAGTCAGTATTGATGGCTAAATATGGTCTTAATTGATGGCTAAAGATTGGTCTTAATTTATGGTTAAATGGTCTTAATTGATGGCTAAAGATAGTCATACAAATCAGTTTATAACACTCTCTCTTTAGATGATCATATATAAAGAATATGCATCATTAAGATCATGCCAATGAAAAACCTTGTGGGAGAAAACCAATGGTGAAAGAAAAAGAGTATAACATTCATGTGTACTGCCAAGTGCTTTAAGATTGCCTCATTAAAACCTTGCAAAAAAAAAAAAAAACCCAATGGAATAAAACCTTAGTGAAGGAAAAAGAGTACAATCAACACAAGTTTTCAAGACATTTATTTCCCATGAAAAGTGCATGATAATAGGTCTTCAAGTCTCCACATTACAATGTTCTGTACAATCTTCTTAAATGTTGTAGTTGTTAATGTTTTAGTGAATAAATCTGCAGATTATCACTTGACTGTATCTGCTTGACATTAATTTCACATTTCTCCTGAAGTTCATGGGTATAAAAAAATTTAGGTGAAATGTGTTTAGTTCTATCACCTTTAATATATCTCCATCTAATTTGAGTAATACAAACAACATTATTTTCATATAAAATTGTTAGGCTATCATTAATCACTGAAAGACCACACTTTTCTTGAATATGTTGAATCACTGATCTTAGCCAAATACATTCTCGACTTGCCTCATGACTCGGTCTCAAATGTGTTCTTCCAAGTATAGAAGTGTCAAATTATATCAAGGATAAGTTCAGTATCCTTTTCCACAGGAACAAAGGGTTATCAAAGCATTTGTGACATTTTTGTTGTAAAAGAGATATCAATTATGAGAGATGAAAATAAATGTGAATCTATGTTTTTAAAATTACTAAGAACCAATAGATTTTAAAAAAATGTATAGAACTTGAATTTAACTTGTAAGAAGCAATAAAACAAACACTTGGGATGCAATTTTCGCTTATTTCTAATTTGAAGTTGGATTTACCTCTAATTTCATCTTCTCTCAACCATTTTCTCATTACAAGAGATTATGATCGGTTAATTAAACAATAAGCACACTTTTTAGTATAATCAAGGTGTTTGACAGATTTTATAACAAGTATAAAAGTAAAAGAAAGCCATCAAAATCTTGTTATAAGTTCAAGCATCAATCGTGCCTTTATGTCTACGACTGATCAAGTTCAAGAACATAGAACTTTAATCCTTCATATAGGCAAAATAAAATACAATCTATCAAGCTAATCGTTCAAAATTCCATAACCTTGAAGAAAATCTAACCCAAAATAGTAATGAATTACTCATTGAATCCCAAGCTAAAAATCTAACCTATCATTTCTAAATTAACAAAATGTCCAAAAATGATGAACCCTAATATTTCAAGTTGCTGTATGAAAATAAATGCAGAAGAATAATCAAAATGCCGAAAAGTAATACTGCAGAAAAATAATCAAATCTGAATAGCCAATGTTGACCGAAAAGTCTGGAATGAAAATGCAAAACAAAAATAAAACCAGTTGAAAAATTCCAAGATCTGGAAAAACCCAGCCAACACTGAGAGAATAGAACCCACGTCGTCTAAAGCAAACTAAGAACCAAGGTACTCAAAACATAAAAACAACAGCAAAAGAAAAAAATAAAAACAACCGCCTCCCTAAGGTCTGGGACCTAAACCCAAACGAAAATGTAAAAAACCAAAAAAAGAAAAAGAAAAAACCAGTGTGCCTCCCTAAGGTCTGCACCTCTACAAAGCTAAGAAAAGAAGAAAAATTGCAAAACTACAGTGCGAGAGAGCTCCCACCGACTCCACCCCACTCAAAACTAAAAACAAGAAAGAAAGAAAAAAAAAGATAGAATGCCGCCCGACTCCTCTACTCCATAAAAACAAAAGCAAGTAAAAAAATAAGTAAAATCCCACGCTGTAATATGAAATTGCCCCTGTGCATCTGCATGAAGTCCTCTGGCTTTGAGGTCCTGCGTCCCGTGGCTCTGCATCGTGCTCCTTTACCGTGCACGATTTCTTCTGCTGTCCTACTCCACATCCTGCCGGTTCTATTTTCTTCTAGTATTTTTATAGATGCCCTGTAGTACATTAAGAATGTATTTATTTTAAATGCAAATATAGAACTTTATGTGTGCAAAATATTGACATCAATTAATTTGATATCCAATACTAGAATTTGATGTATAATTAAGTGCTCAGTTCTTATTTGATAAAATAAATCATTCATTTAAGCAACTTAATTATGCAATTCTAACCCTTTATCACTTCATGAATTGCAATGATCTCTGAGTAATTTGAAGAAGTGGCAGATAGTGTATACTTGACAGATCTCTATGATATAGCAGAATTTTCATAAGTAAATACATATCCAGTTTGAGATCTACCTCTGTGTGGATCTGAAAGTTAACCTGCATCTGCATATCCAACTAATTGTAGATTTAATCCATGTTGATAAAATAATCTCATATCAACTATACCTCGATGGTATCGAAGGACATGTTTAATATCATTCAAATGTCTTCGAGTTAATGCAGAACTATATCTTGCAAGTAAATTAACTGAAAATGTAATATCAGGCCGAGTACAATTTACAAGATACATCAGGGCTCCAATTGTACTAAGATATGGCATTTCAGGACCAATAATTTCTTCATCGTCTTCACAAGGACGAAATGGATCTTTCTGCACATCAAGTGATTAAACAACCATTGAAGTAATCAGGGGATGAGTTTTGTCCATGTAAAAGTGCTTCAAGACTTTCTCTGTATAATTTGATTGATGAATGAGAATTCCATTTTGCAATTACTGAGACAAAATTTTGTTTTGCCAAGGTCTTTCATTTCAAATTCATTCTTTAAATATGTAACAGTTCTTCTAATCTCTTCAGGAGTTCCAACAAGATTTAGATTATCAATATAAACCGCAATAATAACAAATCCAGAATCTGATTTCTTAATAAAAACACATGGGCATATTGGATTATTCTCAAATCCTTCTTTCAATAGATATTCACTAAGACTTTATACCACATGCGTCCGGATTGCTTTAACCCATATAAAGATCTTTGAAGTTTAATAGAATACATATTTCTGGATGTACTCAAATTAGAAACTTCAGGCATTTTATATCTTTCAGGGATTTTCATATATATGTCATGATCCAATGATCCATATAAATATGCAATGATCACATTCATCAACTGGATATCCAATCTTTTTGTAACTACCAGACTAATCAAAAATCTGAATGTAATTACATCTATAACAGAAGGTATGTTTCCTCATAATCAATCTCCGGTTTCTGCAGGAAACCTTGTGCAACAAGTCGTGCTTTATATCGCACAATTTTATTGTTCTCATCACGCTTATGTAAAAATACCCATTTATATCCAATAGGCATTACACCCTTTGGTGTTTGTACAATTGGTCCAAAGACCTTTTACTTTGCTAGCGAGTTTAATTCAGCTTCAATAGCTGATTTCCATTTTGGCCAGTCATTTCTACACCGACATTTGGCTCAATTTCTTCATTACTTTTGGTAATGTCAATGGCCATTTTATATGAAAATATGTTGTCGACAACGGTTTTATTTGTATCCAAAATTTCTCCAGTACTCATGAAATGTATCGAGATCTCGTTATTTTCAAGTACATGTCTCTCTTCAAAGAAAGACATTTCATTAAATATCTCTTCAGGAAGTTCTTTTTCAAGAGATTTAGTATTTTCAGGAGCATCAATTACTCTTATGGCCTGTGTTGTGGGTATGGATTTTTCAGGAGTACCAAATTCATTTTGTATTTTTCTCTTCCGAGGAATTTTGTCCTTTACACCAATAGGCCGTCCACGCTTCAGGCGTGTCTTAAACTCACCTATTGTTGTTTTGGCAATTTGTCCTTCAGGGACTGCAATCCTTGTTGGAACATTAACAGCAGAAATATATGATTTTACCACACCTTTAGTATCAGTAAATATATCCAATAATTGATTTGCAATACTTTGCAAATGAATAATCTTTTGACCTCTAATTTACATTCATTTGTACGAGGATCACATTGGGAAATGGCTTTATTTTTCCAATTAATTTCCTGTCGTGCTTCAGGCACCGACTTCTCATTACTCAATGTTGGAAAAATGGATTCGTCAAAATGATAATCCTCAAAACGTGTCTTAAACATATCCCCTGTAAGAGGCTCAAGGTATCTAATAATAAATGGAGAATCAAACCCAACATATATGTCAAGTCTACGTTGATGATCCATCTTTGTACATTGTGGAGGTGCAATTAGAACATATACCGTACATCCAAAAATACGAAGATGAGAAATATTTGGTTGTTGACCAAATGCAAGCTGTAATGGAGAATATTTGTGATATGCTGATGGCCTAACTTGAATCAACGATACTGCATGAAGTATAGCATGTCTCCAGGTAGAAATAAGAAGTTTTGATTTCATAAATAAAGGTCTAGTGATTAACTGAAACCTTTTAATTAATGATTCAAAATTAATGATTCAGCTAAACCCTTTTGAGAACATGTGTGGGAAACTAGATGTTTAACATCTATTTCTATTGACATGCAATAGTTATAAAAAATTTGAGATGAAAATTCACCTGTATTATCCAATCGAATAGTTTTAATTGGATAGTCAGGGAATTGTACTCGTAGTTTAATTATTTGGGCAAAAAGTTTAGCAAATGCAATATTTCTAGTAGAAATTAGACAAACATGTAACCATCGACTTGATACATCAATTAAAATCATAAAGTATCTAAACGGTCCACTTGATGGTTGAATAGACCTACATATATCCCATGAATCCTTTGTAAAAATGACGAAGATTCGAAAATAACCTTTGAGAGAGATGGTTTGATAATCAATTTACCTTGAGAACAAGCAGAGCACATCTATTCATTGGGTAAAATAATCTTCTGATTCTTTAAGGGATGTCCATACAAATTATCAATTATTTGTCTCATCATTATTGATTTCCGATGTCCAAGGCGATCATGCCAAGTTATAAATACTTTGGGGTCAATGCACTTCTAGTGCATTACCACATGTGATTCCATTGTTCTCATTTCTGTATAATACAATCCAGATGAGAGAGCAGACAGTTTTTCTAATACGAGCTTCTGATTTGAAATTATTTTAGTAATGAGAAAATGCTTTTTACTGCCTTCGTTGGTGGTTTCAATATGACAACTATTACGACGTATATCCTTCAAACTCAATAAATTTCTTCTAGATCGTGAAGAAAATAGAGTATCATCAATATAAAATTTGGTGCCATTAAACAACACAATAAAAGCTCTTCCAGAGCCTTCAATTAGATTCAATGAACCAGATATGGTATTGACATAGGCTTTACTCAATGTTAAATTTTGAAAATATTTTTTATCCTTAAGAATTGTGTGAGTTGTAGCACTGTCAGCCAGACATATATCTCTATTATTCATCTCAGAGATAAAAAGTTCATCAGTAAGATTCATGATTCTACAAAATATATAAAACTTTCATTATTACAAAATATTGCAAAATATAAAAAAGTTTTACTATAAGATAAAGAAAATATATTAATTAAAAAGGAATTCTTCTATCACCAATCAAATAATCAACTCTACCACTAGAATCCTCAAAGAAATCAGAAACATCAAGGTTTGTAATATCTTCTCCATCTATAGAACCTAAAGCATCTGATGGTTCAGCAAAATTTGTTTCAAACTTTTTTGTTTTCTCTTTTATAAAAGCTTGGTATAAGTCAACCAAGTGCTTAGCTGTACAACAGGTACGAGACCAATGTCCAGTCATACCACATCTATGGCATCCATCATTATCTTTCTTTGAAAATTTGTTTTGAAGACCTTTACCATTCTCTGAGTTGAACCACTTCTGTTGATATGGTGTATCTATTATCCCTTTTAGTGTAATCGCTTATAGGACCTCCACTTCTATAGTTTTTTCTACCACGTCCACGCCCTCAGTTTCTTTGAAAAGATGCATTATTCACTTCTGGGAATGGTGTAAATCTAGTACTGTTCACTTTAGTGAATGATATAGAACCAGTAGGACATGACTGATGATTTCTTAATAAAAGTTCATTATTTTACTCAGCCACTAGAAAACAAGATATAAGTTCAAAATATTTTTTAAACTTTCGCTTTCGGTACTGCTACTACAGGAGTACATTCGACGAATGAAAAGTAGTATATGTTTTCTCTAACAAGTCATCATTAGTGACTTTTTCACTACATAATTTCAATATTGAGCTAATTTTAAATAGTGCAGAGTTATACTCACTAATACTCTTGAAGTCTTGCAATCTCAGGTGCATCCAATCATGACGAGCTTTTGGAAGGATTCTAGTTGTCTAGTACTCATATCTCTCCCTTAAATAATTCCACAAAATAAGGGGATCTTTCACTCTGAGATACTCAGTTTTTAATTCTTCATGAAAATGGTGCTGAAGGAAAATCATTACCTTAGCGCAGTTCTGTCAGGACCCTTGATTTCCTTCTTTAATTGTATCTCCCAGGTTCATCTCATCCAGATGGATCTCAGCATCAAGGATCCAAAATAAATAATTTTTTCCAGAAATGTTAAGAGTAACGAATTCGAATTTTGTAAGATTTGACATTTTTTGAAGTAAAAGATTACTAGCTTCAAAATCTTCAGAACCTTCGTGCTGATAACGTGTTATGAAACTAAAAGAGAAATGATATTGCAAGAGAAAGCGTTGTTATTCAATGCAAAACTTCATCATATAAAAATGAATGATGCCCATATATATAAGAGTACAAAGGGGTTTATGTATAGCTTAAATCATAATTGATGGCTAAAGATAGTCTTAATTGATGGGTAAAGATTGGTCTTAATTGATGGTTAAATGGTCTTAATTGATATCTAAAGATGGTCATACAAATCAGTTTATAACAAGTTGAAGATTTTAGCTTATTAAAAGGCCAATGGTAGAAAGCAAGTAACTCCAAAGGCAAGTAAAATTTGTGGAACAAATTAACAATTTAGGATTTTTTTTTTTATATTTCTTCTTAGATTTTGAAAATAATAGTATTTTCCTATATAATATTATTTGAAAAAAAATAAATATCTTCATATTATTATTCATAGTAATTCATAAAAATAAATCATAGATCATTGGACTAATAATATTTTCATTTTAAAGTAATATTAAAAGGATTAATAATACTTTTTATCCTTTAGAAAAATGGTAAGAACATCTTTTCATTTTCTAAGATTGCTATTGCAATTCCAAATTTGAAAAGAATAATAATATTATGTGTAAGTTAAAAAATGAAAATATTATCCTTAAATTTAAAAAATAATATTTTATTACTATAAGATATCGTTTTAAAAAAATAATTTTCTTCATATTATTTTTCAACATAATGAATCATATTGAATAACCCTTTTTAAACTAAAATTATTTCTATTTGAAAAAAGTGACATGATTCTTTTTTAAATTTCAAATTAAGAGTCTGTTTTTATATTTTATCATTTCAATAGAAATTATATCCATATAGTTTTCTGAGTTAATTAAAAAATATTATTTTTTAATTTTCAATTATAAGAATATTATTATTATTATTATTATTATTATTATTATTATTATTATTATTATTATATTTAATTGGTCTTATAACGAGTGGAGGAATGCATGTCCTATTATGATTTCAATATAATGAGTTCTAAACATTAGAGTTGTTATATGTTCAATAATTTTACATTTTCTATTTCCTTCACTTTTTTCAAATATAATTATGATCATTTGTAAAATTTGTTATATAGATTTATGTCGGTCTTCACATTTTTTCATATATGTTGTTCTAATTGATATGCATCTTAAAATTCATATTTATTATATAAAAATGCAATAACACGTAGGCTCCTACCTAGTGTGTGTGGGGGCATGTGTGTGTGTATATATATATATGAAATTTCATGCCCAAGTTTATAGTTTAATAAAAAAAATTCAAGAACCATTATAGTCGACTAAAGCAATAATCTCAAGCCTCGTTTATTTTAGCAGATGAGATGAAAAATGTGTAAATAGTATTAAGATATTTGAGTTAAGATGAGATGATATGGTTTCTAAAAATGTGTCTTTGGATATGTAGGTGAGATAAGATGGTTTTAACTTCTTCTTCTTCTTTTTTTAATTTGATAAAGTTGTAGATTCCACCAACTATTGTGTGGGTTTTTAAATGATTGGGTAATAGTTATTAAAATATTTTCCATTAATTAATATCAATTATTAAATAAAATACCCATAAAAATATTTTTTTCCCAAAATTAAACTTTATATTTTAAAATAATTTATATAATTCAATATTTCCAAGAAATTCAATTTATTTTGGGATGCATACTACAGAAAGCTTCCCTATGTTATTTTGGATGCCATTTTATTTGTTCCGAGAATTCTAATATTATCCATGGTCCCATCAAAAATTACCTATGTAGTAATCTTCATAAAAATATAGGCAAGAAAATTCTCATTTTTCCTATTATTGAAAAACTATATAATAATTGCTTATAAATTGAGAATTTTTATAAACTATAGTTGAATCCCTGATTTTGTTAATTTGAAAGTCCATCCTAGTATAGACTTTTATATTGCTTTTATTAAATTCGAACTACACAATTTATTGCTCTTATAAACTTTAGTATTGGGGTATTTATTTAATTCGAATATTACAAATTTTCCATCAAATACTAATATTCAAAGCGCCAATTGTACCAATATTAAATATTGGAAAATGTTTATATATTTCAATAAGAACTACACCATTATAATAAATAACTTAATTATATACATGCCCAGTTTTAACTACACATTCAATGGCCACCCCTAACTGCCTACATAGGTATTGCAATCTTATCTCTTATTACAACCGTAGCTTGGCCAAATTCAATCATTATGTTTGGATGACGAGATAATCTTGTTCCATCACCAACTCCACGCGCATTTTTAGAGAGTTACATATTGCTCCATCTCTCCAACATCCAGTCATTGGAGTTACCATTCTAATAAAATTATGCAGTATAGAACATGTTGTAACCATGAGTCCTTACCTCTCAATAGACTATGCAAGCACTAAGCTTAAAATTTTAAAGCATTCTTTCAACACACCAAAGGTGCATTCTATAACATTATGAATTGAGGAATGGTAGTAATTAAAGTACTCTTTCTACTTGAAATGAATGTTGACTGTGACGATCACTCATGAGATACCTTTCTCTAAGATAGGGGCAGAAATCCCAGAGTGCATAGGAAAGCTTAATCGACTAGATAATAGTAACTCGAGTAGATTTCATCCAAAACACATAGTTAATTACGAACAAAGAAAAAAAATAATTCTACTTCAAACATTTCATATATGAAATTAAAGAATATTAGAAGTTTATCTTTAGGAGGCCATGGAAATTGGGTGGCAAACTCAATGCATGGAGGAAGACGCAAGCATCATGCATTGTTCCCGCCCATCCAGTGTATACAAATGTAAGCTTCATATCAAAGTTATATATACACAATACATTTTGAGCAATTCGCCCATGCCGATTTCAATATGCCTCACATACTTCAGTTGGTACTACCGCGTTCACCTTCATACCAAGGCATCACTGTCAAGTTAGAAATAAAATAAAACTTAAATAACTACCTTAGATATATTTTATTCTAGTTTCAATATTAGTCAAATCAAGTTACTAATTTTTTTGAATAATGGAAAATTTCTTACCTCAAACTAAGGAAAATTTCGAGGGTTGCGATATAGGGATGCACCCCGCCTATGTGTGTTGGTGCCATTATATGTCTCTCAAGATCACATAGTGCCCTTATCACTGTCCTCACATGGCGATTTATTCTTTGGCTCGAATGTTGAAATTAGTCTCCGACACTGTGTTGTCCTTCTGCATGGCCCACCAAAAGGCAAAACATGGTTACTGATTCCTCTACAGTCATCGATCGTCTAGAATCAATCAACAAGTGATTTTTGTGTAAAAATGAGCATAATGCACGAAATGTACCAACCTCTAGTCAAAACAAGTCCTTACAATTTTGGGGATGTCTATTCAAAATTCCTATTGTTAAGGGGATTTTTCCCAGGGCCTAAGGACTAGGAGGCTCGACTCAGCTCAGGCGTCAGGGGGTGTCCCCCACACCCCAAAGGTCCCGAAAAGCCAAGCCTAGGCCCACAGAGCCCTTCAGCAACCTGATCGAGGCCCGCAACCCATGTAGGTCAGGCATGAGAATCTAGGTTGGGAGATGGGATGCTACACAGGGAGCGAGGACTAGAGGGGACTGGACTCTAAAGCAACACCAGGGGATCAAGCCGCATTAAATGCACTCATTAGGAAATCACGCCATATTAATTACTTCATCCAGAGGATCATGCCGCATTAAAGAAAGCATGGCGGAGGGGACTCCCAACTTGTAACAGAGACTTAGCATTTTCGAAAAAATTACATTTGTCATCATTCATATCTTAGTTAATCACGTGATCCGGAACATATTATATCATATCGCATGATTCACATCATGTGATCCATAACATATCATATATGCATGTGGCCTTGTTCTTATAACATATGTGGATACATCATGGCTCCCTTATGCACCGTGTGTTCCTACTAGTTATCACACCATCACTGGTCCTTGCACCATAATGACTACATCTTAAACATAACTTAACTTATTAACTCAACAATATTTTGTCGGGTTAAATGCCTTATGCACCCACTAGCATTAAGCGCTACCCCACTCCGGAATTCTTTAAAAAGAATCTATTTGAGGCACATCGACGGTTCTTTATCGACCCAGGAGTTACCACTCCATTCTTAAACACTCCAGAGTGAACAGAGGAATTCTACTAGGACATTCCCCTCCCTAGCATTTGGGGTCATGATAAAACTTTTTAAAATATCATTTCATTTCCAAAACCCTTTTTGTTCTTGAAAACGTTTTTATTTGAAATCACTCTTCCCAAACGCATGTGACATAAGACTTAAGACATGTGTGCTAAGACTTGACATATGCCATATGAGATACCATGCATGAAATAACCAAGCATAACATATTTAATTCATAGTATGATAACATAAAACTCATAAGATAATAAAACACAAACATGGAACTAGGTAAACTAGCCTTGGCCAAAACATATATGCACAAGAACATAAAACATCATCACTTAAATATACTCCAACTTTATCTAAAATGCTTAGAAATCATAGCATAGTTAAAAAAGACATAAAATCATAGCATTTAATCAAGATCTGAGTCACTCAAAGTAGGGTAAAGCCGAATCATCAAAGGCATTAAAATAGCAACATCATTTTCCTTAATACTGAAACATGCAAGAGATCTTATTATTATTTTTCATCACAAATTGATTCACATTAGTCATTCAATAATCATATTCTTAGTTTATATAAGAGTATTCAATCAAACAAACAAGAATAGCAACCAAAGTAATAGAAACAAATAAAAGATTTATACAAATGTATACATGCATTAATCAAAAGTAAGTTGAGTGTATACTTACACAAATCCACGTAGAGTAACAAATAGCAAGTTGTAAATCGAAGTGTAACTAGTTAGAATGAGGATCCCAAAAACCCTAATCCATGAGGCTTGAGTGTGTGTGATTGCTAAGGCTATCACTGGAGTTTAAACGCCAATAGGCCATTCGACTTCTAGGGTTTTTTAGTCAAGAAATCTTTCATTTTTCTTGTGTTCTTCTTCATAACTCAAAATAGAGTGAAAAGATAAGTAGTTGGCCAAATACATGAAGGATTTGGACTGCTCATCATTCAGCTTAGACCAAACCCTAGGAAACCCTAGTTGGTTCCTTAAGAATAAGTGTGAGATCGTGAGTGCCGAACCTATTAGAGATTCTCATCTCCACAAGTTGAAAGTATGTTGTGTGTGGGTGTGTGTGTGAATCAAGAAAGCAAAGTCTCACCATGCCTCCTCTTTGCTAAGCCGAAGTCTCCTCTTGAAAGTAGTTTCCCTTATTTGGTTGGAAGGAAAGTGTGAGAAAGTGAGAAATCTTTTGAGTGTTTGTGTGAGAGAGTATGGAGTGTGAGCACATGAGAGGTCCCAAAATGGCAAAAGAAAAGCCCTTGTGTGTGTGGCTCTTCCCCCTTTATGTAGAACTGTTCCACAAAACCCTATTGGTCACTTGATGTGACGCCCCCAAATCCCCACGTACCAACACGGGGAATTCGAGACGTCCGGATGGTGACAACCCGGGTCACCATCCTATCGACAAGTGCCAAGTGTGTGCAAGCGGTACATGTGCACAAGGAAATACGCAGCGGATAGCAAAGACATAAAACTAAGTACCAGAATTTTTTCTTAAATAAAATACAAAGCGATTCAAAGATACATAATAAAATATTACAAGTCATAAATATTGTTTCAAAGCCAACTACAAAACATAAACTTCAACTCAGAACTCCGGTGGAGCCGCATCCTCGGGCTCAGCCTCCTCCTCCTCCTCGAACTCTGCACCAAAATCTACGGTACCAAAATGGTGCCGCAGGTAAGTAAAATCCAAACACCACTAGATAAAAGCATATTAAACTCAAACAATATGCATGAATAAATGCCAATGCACAAAACTCACAAACCATATTTTTTCCACGCACGCCAAAAACCCATTTGGCCCAAAAACATATCCTTTAAACATAAACTCGCCATTATCCCCGATAACGGCCCAAAACATATCGTTTAAAACCAAGCCTCGCCATTATCCCAGATAATGGCCCAAACCACCATTTTTCCAGAAAATGGATCACAAGTCCTCAACACATCCTCACCATTTTACCAAAAAATGGCCCGTATCCGAAAACCATAAAAACCAACCGATTATGCATGCACCATGACCTCCCCTAGGGATCATCCGCACACTCTGGCTCTTGCACACCGCAGGTAACGTCTACGCGTGTGACACCTACACGAGTGATGCCCAGACTTGCGCCTCGCGCGTACCTGGCCAGGCCATCCTCTAGTCCCCGCCACTCTAGGAACCACGGAGTCGACACGACAGCGTTACCGTATCGTGCGATCCGGTCGTCGCCCAGCGACAACCCAGGGGATGTCACTCAGTATTATCCACTCCCGAGTGACCAGAGGAGCTCCACCGAGATAATAACCCATCCCGGCTTGGGCTCGTGATACGCACGCACCCGAAAATCCATTTACGCCAATAAAACAGGATTTTCTCAATTAAAATAAAATACACGTGCATGCACCATGTAAATGCAAATTTCAATGCTCGACAAATACAACCAACCATAGAACAACAATTCAAGCAACTCCGTCCTCCATCCATCCGACCCCCGAACTCCTCGGACTCAGTCCGGAATCAGCAAACCAACCAAATAAATTATTGTAAGAGCAAAATATAATTAAATCTAAAATAGAGTTTGGAAAATACTTACAGAGCTATATAGGATTTTTAGAAGGTTCGGCGCGCGGCAAACGATGGGCGGAAAGCAACGTAACAGTGCAAATGCACTTAGCCGTGGGTCGCAAAATACCCACTTTTGAACGGGGACAAACCAAGACACCAAATTGATAGGGAATGGTCTAGGGATGTTTATGAAGCTAGTGGAAGTGAGTTTTGGCCATGGGTGGCGGTGGAAACGGCGGTAGAAGTGAAAAACGTGCAAATCGGAGTTGAGCTCGTGGGAGCTGCTCCGGTGGCCGATCTAGGCTGGAAATGGGTGGGTTAGGTCGGCAAGAGGTAGGGGAGGAAGTGGTGAAAAGATGGTGGCCGGAGGTGGTGCGACAGCGCCGGAAACGGTGACAAACAGTGCGGCTTAGATGCGCTTTTCCGGCCAAACGGCGGCACGGTTGGGGGAGATATTTGGCGGGGTGGTGCACCGGAGGGAGGGGCAGTTTTCTGGGTGGGTGGTGGAGGCCACGCCGCCGGCAAGTGGCGGTTCTGGGCGGAGGAAGAAAAATGGTAACAGGGGAAAAACTGGGTTGGTGCCGCGACTTTGAGCGGCTCGTGGCGGCTAACGGTGGCTCCGATGGTCCTGAAAATTGGAGGGGTTGTAGTCTGCCGTGAGAGGAAGAGAATGGCGGGGGTGGTGTATGACACCTCCACCGGACGGCGGAGATATGGCTGGCCAAAGGTGGCTGCGCGGGAAGGGAAATGTGCAGGGGAGAGGGCTGGACGCGGACGACGCGGGGAAGAGGAAGGAAAAGAAGAAGAAAGGAAAGAAAGAAGGAAAAGAAGGAAAAGAAAAGGAAAAGAAGGAAAAAGAAAAAGGAGAAAAAGAAATGAAGGGAAAAAGAAATGAAGTCCAAACTTCACTTTCGGGATCCAGAAACTGATCCGCCGAAAACGATATTAAAACATAAAACGACTAAAATAAATTAAACACTACATCAAATAAATAAATAAACACCATGAAAATATTTTAAACACATCACTAAGCTAAAATATAATAAATAACTAGCAAAAACCAACTATTAAATTTCAAAACCAAAAACGAGCTAAAAAACAATTGGACAGCAATTTAAATTCAACAGCCAATAAAATTTAATTAAAATCCGATAATTTAAAATAAAAGCACCATAATATTAATTAAATTAAATTATTCCTTCAGTGAAAATACACGTAAAAACGGGTCATCACACTTGAAACCCAATGCATGAATGATAAATGGCTTGCCCTACTTCATTCCCCTTTGGCCATCCAAGGCTTGGGGTGGCATGTGAGGTTCCTCCCCTTTTGGCCGAATGCCTCAAATGCCCCTCTTATATGCGTCTAAGTGCAATGAACCTTAGGGCAACTAGGTAAAATCATCAACTAGTCTCTTCCTCTTCCAAAATGAGGTGTTGCATGGACGCCACATGGCTTAGGTGTGTGGTGTCTTCTAGATGCCGCCCCTTTCTCTCTCTCTCTTCCCCCTGAAGATCTTTTCTCTGTCATGCACATTCCCTAGGTGACCTTTTTCACTTCCCTATGCTTCCTTAAAATCCTAATACGACATGTGGTAAGTGAATGAGAGTGGTGATCGAAAAAGTGAGGGTAGGTTTGCCCTTTCACATGGTTGTCTCCTCTCAAGTCTTTTAGAAGATCTTAGCATGGTTGAAAAGTGTCGCATTCTTAAAAAAAAAACCCTAGGATAGGCGTGTGGGATGGAAAACCGCCATCCTTCTTGTCCCTTGGACTTCCCCACTAATCCTTCTTGGAAATCCCCTTGGTCTTCCCTAGGCACCATTTTCCTATGCATATCTTTTTTGGAAATTGAAAGGGTGCCAAACTAGAAGGTGCTAGGTGTGTGGGAGGGCTTGGCTGAGTGCCTATTTGTTATCGCTATGCATCTCATCATTTCACTCTTCTAGAATCATCCTTGCATGAGTGTAAAATGGCAATACTACTAGAGTTAGGCGTGCAAGCCTTCCCTTGGGCTTCCCAATATTCTTCTCTCCCCCTTAGCCCATTATCAAGACTAGATACAGTTAGGATTTGAATCTTGAGCTAAAGTCTAATTGGGCTTGAGTTTTTCTTATGGGCTGAATTACACTAATGGTTTTAGGGCTAAATTTCACAATTAATATTCTAAGGCCTCTTCTTCCCTTAAATCACTAGGACCATCAATTACTAAGGCTAAAAAAATAAACTATGGCTCATGCTTCACCATATCGGGTTATCACATTATCCGAAAAAAACAATCTCCAAGCAAACTTCATACGCAAAGCACGCTGCATTTCCGAAAAATCTCTAACCACAACTCCACCTTCAATTGTTGGTTTACATAATTTATTACATGATAACCTTTTTATTTATTTATTTGACTTATCCTCTCCATCTCCCCAAAAAAATGTTGATAAAATACCATTAAACTTTTTCAAAACCAATTTCGGAATAATAAGCACAACCAATAAATGAATTTCCATGCTAGAAAGAACATGACAAAGAAGAATTAATTTCCCACCTTGAGACAAAAGCTTCATTTTCCATATCGCTATTTTTTTCTGAAATTTATTCACGAATGGATCCAAAATCTGAGCCGTAAGCCTCCCTACTACAAGCGGAGCACCCAAATACCACACCGGGAATTTCCCCTCCACGAAACCCGTAAGCTGCAACAAGCTTGCTGCTCTGGCCAACCCAAGCCTTTTAGACATATAAAGAGCTGATTTTTCAACATTGATTTGCTAACTAGACCATTGCCCATACGACTCTAGAGTCTTCAACAATTGTTTCATAGACCTTCTATCATTATTAGAAAAAATAAGTAAATCATTTGCATAAAGTAAATGAGAAATCAAAGGTGCCCCTTTAGAATGATAAAACTGGCCAATACATCCATCTTCAAACCTTTTCCTCAGTAGACGAGATAAAACTTCCTCCATAATAGTCAATAAGTAAGGAGATAGTGGATCTCCTTGACGCAATCCTCTAGAAGGCTTGAAGAAACCTTTACAAGTTCCATTCATCATTATAGAAAACCAATGAGACTTGATACAATTTTCTACAAGCCCACAAAGTTTTTTAGAAAACCCAACCACTTTCAAGACATTGAGAAGAAATCCCCAATTCACTCGATCATATGCTTTTGCCATATTGATATTCACCATCACATTTCCTCCTGCTGACTTCTTATGAATCGATTGTACCATTTCTTGAGTAAGAGAAATATTATCAAAAATACTTCTTTCCGAAATAAATGCTCCCTACTCCGGAGAGACAATCCAATCTAGAAAACCCATCATACGAGCCACCAAAATTTTTGATAAAATTTTATAGGCCACTGAGCAAAGGCTAATTGGCCTAAACTTATCAAAACTCATTGGTTCATGGACTTTAGGAATCAAAACAATGAATGAAGAAGAATAAAACCGTGGCAAAGAACTACCTCCAAAAAAATCTCTTGCCGCTTTGACCACATCATCTTTGACAATATCCCAGCAAGATAAATAAAAAGTCGATCCAAACCCATCAGGACCCGAACTACTCTGTTTCAGAATCAAAAGAAGGGCGCTCTTGACTTCCACTTCCGATGGCTCCCTACACAAGAGTTCATTTTCCTAATCAAAAATTTCTTTTCCGAAAAGTTGAGATAGATCTGCCCTCGTAGAAGCACCTACACCATTCAGAAAATCACAAAAATAATTAACAGCCCCCTCATGAACCTCCTTCGGCATACTGAGTTGTACACCATCATGCAAAGACATTGCTGCAACTCCCAATTGTTTCCTCCTCGTATTCGCAAAAGCATGGAAGAATTTAGAGTTTTGATCACCCTCCACGAACCAGTTTTTTCGACAGTCTAAGCAAGTCTAATCTCTTCATTTTCCTCCCAAAACCAAAGTTCCACTTTAGTCGCAAGAAATTCAGCTTCAAGATCAAAATCTGACCTTCTTGCAACCCGAATTCCACCTGCTCCAGTCTCTCTTCTAAACTTTTAATATTTTTTTGCACATGTCCAAAGACCCTCAAATTCCAACCTTTTAAGACCATTTTAGTACGCTTCAATTTTTTGACCGACTTATAAAGCCCCAAACCCAACACAAGTTCTCTCTAAGCACCAGCAACACACTCCTGAAAATAGTGATATTGACACCATATATTCGGAAACCGGAGAGGAGGAGGACCATATCGCATCAATCTTCTATCCATAGACAAAAATAATGAGCAATGATTAGACAACTTCCTAGGAAGAATTTCCATTGCAGTAGGCGGAAATCTACTCAGAAAAACCAAATTCATAACAACTCTATCCAAACACACCCAACTCCTCGAGTTTCCTTCCTAGCCATTGCACCAAGACATACGACGCCCACTAGAAGGGAGCTCCATCAAACCACACTACTCAAGACGTTCACCAAAATCCCTCATAGACACCATAGAATGAGGATTACAACCAACCCCCTCGCCATCATTTCTAATAGAATTAAAATCACTAGCCACAACCAAGGATGCTCATCAGATTGCACCCTTACTAAATCCGCCCAAAGCCCTCTTCTTTCTACATAAGAACATTTCGCATAGACAAAAGAGATAAAAACACACTAGGTTCTTTCTAAAAACCACCCAATTAACATTTGATCAAACATATCCAACCAATCTACCACAAAAACATCCTGCCAAAAAAACCCATAATTTACCTCTGAAAGCCTCATTCAAATAGAAATTAGGAAATCCCAACCCACTTGCAAGTTTTGGAATTCTTTCATCTCTAGCAAAAGGCTCTAAAATAGCTAAAATAGATACAACATACTTACGCATCAAACTCTTCAATATTTTTCGCTCACTTTCCAAACTAGAAGATCACCAATCATAAATTAATTTTTGAGGGCCTAGACAAGACCCGTTGTGACTATCTCACTGCACCCCTCTTTGTGATTTTCAAATACTATTTTTTCCCTTAACTTCCACCTTTGAGCCATATCCCTTTTCTTTCAAAAATCTCTTAACTTCCTTTTCATGATCTGATAAATGTTGAGTCTCATCAAGAACCTCATCCTCAACGTTTTTTGTTTCACAACTTTCGCTAACCATCAATTCAGTAGCCACATCCAATTTTCCCCCGATCTCATTAATACCCCGATTCCCTACACTACTACAAAAGGAGATGCACAACCTTTATGCATGGAAACAACATCACGACACTCAATTGGCCTAATTTTCTCAATACTTCCCTATCACACAATCTCGCAACCTGCACCCTCAATCAATAAAACCCCCTCCCGTACTACTTCTTGCAAACCCTCCTGACCACTCCTCACCATATTCTGGAACATCTCCACATGTTGATCCACATCTACTCTCTGCACTCCATCCTCTACTGGGCCATCACTCCTATCATGTTCCACAATACATTAATCCAACTTTTGAGCCTAAACATCCCTTATCTTTTGATCATCATTAAGCAAAGGCTGATTTTTCCCCATAGTCACTTGCTGAACCATCCCACCTTTATACCTCCACGCCTTCGATTTTCCAGAGTTCATAGCACCTCGACCCTCAATCTTCGAGCTATTTGGAAGAGCTACACTACAAATTACAACCGTATGACCTACCTTCTACACTTAGTGCAATAGAACCCCAACATCTCATATTTCACCTCTTGCCAAATTTTCTTATTATCCACTACAATTGGAAAACCTTGAATCAGCTCCTCCAACAAATCCACCTCTACACAAATCCTCGCACCTGTCATCCTAGTACGATTCAACGTTGCATTATTAGTATTAAGATACCAACCAAAATGATTGGCAAGAATTTGAAGCCAATCCTGCCAAAAAAGATGCATTGGTAATGCATACAGGAAAATCCACTGCTCCACCATCGTAGGCTCTGTTTTTACATCAAAATCCTTGGGCCAACGAGAAATTCTGAAGCTACACCCATCAATCACCCTACCCTCTCTAGCCCATCCATGCACAAAATCCCTTTCACTGAACCAACACATGATGATCATCCATAAAGCACAACATTGAAATTTCCAACAGATCCCATGTCTTCACAATTGAAAGCTTAATAATATTAATGGATGGCCTAACTTGAAGAAACTTGAGAACCAGAGCAAACATGAATTCCTCAACTGCTTTAGACATTTCTGCTTCAATGAAAATAAAACCAAGGTCACTGTCTACATCTACCGGCTTTCTCATCACCATCTTGAAACCAGACCCTGAATTTGTCTTTGACAAAGCCAGAACGTAAGACTTCTGAGTCCCCCCCCCCCCTAAGCATCACCCTATAGACACATCGCACTACCACCACTACTAGAAGACCCAGCCATTAACGACCCCACTAACGCCTGTGGCGCTAAAGGGGTAGGGGTGCTACCATGAAGGCAAAACCCTAGACGAATTCGAAAAGAAGCAACAAAACAGAATACTCTATGAATTTTAGAGCCAATACACTTGTTAAAGGCCTGCTTGCATATTCTATGACATGTACATATATAGCATGCTTTCATGTGAAAATGACATTTATATGCAATATGCTAAAAATGGTGAAAATATCACGTCATGTAAGTATGCACTCAATGTATAATATAATATGATATTTTATGCTCAAAATGATAATTATAACATAAATGTGATATTTATGAATAAATCATAAATAATTCATTGAGGTGTAAGTTAGAGGTTAACTTATAAACTTTCTGAATTTAAAAGGTCATAGCAGCTGAAATAAAATTCGTATGAAGTTAGAATTCATACTACTATGGAAATATTTCATAATCAAAAGGCTTCAAAAATGGATATTTACAAAAATAACCCTAAACTCCTAAAAATTGCCACTAAGGCCCTAAATTTTTCACTATTTGCAAACGAATCTCAAATTTAACCAAACTTTATGGACCTCATATTTTTAATATACTAAATCCATTTATACCTTTGGAATTGTAAAATTAAAAGTAGAACTATCTTAAATACACAACCTGTGGCATGCACTCTAATTGATGCATCTATGTTTTCAACTATTGATTCCTATGAATGCATGCTTATGCAATTTTCTTTAATCACAAATAATCACTATAATCCTTACAAATAATCACTATAATCCTTAATGACATAGTAGAAACAAATTCTTGGGTGAAAAAGTTGATCCCAATACTTAATCATTGCTAAAAACCTTGATCTTCACTAATCCTTCATTAATCAAGCATGATGCTCTTAACCTAAATCATAAAGGCATACTTCCTAAATTCATCCAAAATGTGCATTTTCATTCTTATCCCAATCACAAGACTTTCTAGATGCTTAATTATCAACCCTAGGTGAATAAATCAAAACTTCATGCCTTAATCATAGCTTAATTAAAAACCATGCATGCTTGATGATCAACACCAGGTAGAATCAAAACTTATCATGGCATGCTTCTAATGTCAAAATCAAGCCTTCAATGATCATTATAATATATTAATAAATCATATCATAAAATTCTAAGACATGCCATAACCAAAATTTCCACTAAAAACAATTTAAACTCTTAACCTTAATGAATCAGGTTTTGAATTAAGCATGGTAACCTTATCTAAACTTAACCAAAACTTATTCTAACACATGAAAACAAGACTTGACATGTAAACTAAGATCTAGGGCAAGAAAACTCACAAACTTCGTGACCCACTCAAGCTTCCAACACATGAACACCAAGAACTTCAAGAACATTCAAGCTCACACACACCTTTCGGTTTCTCTCAAGAACTAAGTGGGAGATGGCTCTCAAATGCTCAAAAGGAGCTGGAGTTGAGGTGTGGAGGAAATGAGGTGATGGAGGGGCTATTTATAGACAACCAAAGGGGAGGGGATGGTGGCCTAAGCCCTTGGGATTGGGTGGTTTGGGCGGTGGTGTAAAGTGTAGGAAATTCTAGCTTTGCCTCCATCAGCTTGTGTCACCTTGTGTAGGGGGAATAGTGACCTAAAAATCACCATGACTTTATCAAGTCACGTGCTACATGGAACCTAAGGAAGCCGGTCTGGTCGTGGTGGAGAAGAAAAGAAGGAAAAACACAACCATCATACATGAGCAAATGGGTTCAAGGGGTGGTTTCCTTTGGCAGTTTTGATCATGGCATTTGACATCACCCTCATGTCCTTATTTCCTGGCTGCTTTGAGTAGGTCATAAGCCATATTTGAAAGGCTTTTCAGGTGAGGGAAAGGTTCATGGTTGGCTGCCTTATGATCATGAAGTGGCAATGCAAATGGAAGGAGTGAAGGGAAGGGGGTTGCCGAAATGGAGGTGACTTGAATGATGCCTTCGGTTTGTGTTTTCTTTGGCTAGGAAAAATGATTCAAAAGCTCATAATGAACATGAGGACCTCTTGAGGATTGGGTGGTGTTGGAGATGGCATGGGGTGGTGGCTCAACCAAGGGTAGAAGAGAGGTTGAAACTCAACCAACTTGGTTTCCATCCAATTAATACCTAAGGTGCAATTCGGTTTTGGTGTTTTGGTTGATTCTTGAAACCAAACTCGTCCAAGACTTGGTTTAAAGGGATCTCATGAGGTGTTTAAGGACCAAAGGCACACAAAAATTGGGCTTAAGGGCAAAACAGTCCATTGCACACAAAGGGCACACATGAGTAACGATTGGTGTAGTTTGGGGTTGGGTTTGCTATGTCATTTCCTTTAATGACGTGTGGAGGATTATCTAGGGTCCTAATATGATCTAAGAATGATGTATTTAAATAATGAAACAAGAGAATTCCATATAAAAAAGGCTATAAAGACGTAAGTTGATTAATGGTCCTAACTAAATTTCAAAACTTAATTTGGGTTCAAAGAATTATGTAGGGTATTCTATGGGTTTGAGGAAATTCATGGAATGGTGTATTGGGCTTCAACTTGAAGGGTGAAGAGAATCAAAACAAGGCTTTAGACCTTGTTGGGCTTAAAAGGGCCATGAGTGTGAGTGGAGATGTTATTGGGCTTTGAGTGTGGGTTGATAGGAGGCATTTGTTTCCAGATTTTGAGGGATTAAGAGAGGTCTCAAGATCCACAAAGATGGGACTTGAAAAGCTCACTTTGACCTAATTGAGTCATGGGTCAAATCTACACTAAGTTAGGCCCAAAAGGCCTTCTATCTCAAACTTGGGCCAACCCTTAACCTACCAAGACTTGCATTCCTTAAGAGGTTTGGTTCAAGGCTTCTTAGTCTTGGCCCATTCACACTCTAAAGTTATAAGGGCTTACTATAATTACTAATGGGCTTGCTCCACTAATTCTCCAAGCTTAATAAACAATGACATGGTTTTAATAGATCTAACCATTCTAAATAAATAAATAAAGTAAATAATATATAATATAATAATAATAAAGAAAAATTTTAATGTCTAAAATCATAAACTTAATCTAAGGGCGCTTAGGGACTAATCCTAATGGTTAATTAGACCGGGTGTTACATGAGTGTTATGCCATCAGGCCATAGGCCTCTGGCATAAGTGAATTTACTTTTTAAAAATGATATGAAATATGGAAATATTTCCTTTCTAAATGGCAGGTAGCTGGTACTTTATTTGCATAATCCAGAGAAGAAGAAAACGCTCATTCTATTGCAAGCCATAGTGAGAGGTTGATAATCTCATCACTTAGGAGTTAGTGTGCATTGCTAGTCCATGTAAAGGAAATCAGTGTGCTCGGGATTACATGATCATTGTTGGTACCCATGGAGAAAATACTGGATTCACCTCTCTCTCAAAGTGTATCCTACCTACCTACAAGTCTTACCCAACTAAATTTCTTCCCGGAGGCTTTATTATCACTGTACATGCCGTATCACAGCGGTGGTGCATTTTGCTCAGCGTTACGTCCTTCTCTATGGAATTTCCAATGCACCCTTCTTCAGTTTGTGTATTATGTGTAGTAGTAGGAAGATCCAACGATAAATGGTCCATCTTTCATCAGTTCAGTTGAACGAAAATCTGATTGTTTAAGAGATTAATACCAAAAAGTCAAAACCTACCATTCCATATGGCTGGGGGGTTGTAACCAAGACCGGTAGAAGGAGAATGGAGGACACAACAACATCGAAGGCCTGTCCACCCTTCTAAACAACCCTTTATATCACCCTCAACTTCCTAACACAGATTCGTTTTCCTTCCCTTTATCATTCAAAGGTTCATCCCCCCATCTGTTATCGAATATAGAATCCTACGAGAAACAGCTTGAAGGAAGACAACCACAGTTTCAGCCATGATAGAAATACAAACAAACCTCAAGGTATGCTTCCTTTGACCTGGATAAGTCTCATGTAACTCTCTGCATAGCATCTTCAATCAGATTCATCCTATTCATAATTTTGCCATCAAATATGAGTACTATTTTTGGAACCATTCTAGCTCAAATTCCTCTGATCTTTTGCTGTATGCATCTTTTTCTAAAAATTGTATTCGAGGATGGAACACATTACTCAACACTTGAGGCACTGCTTTGGAAAGCAAATGCCAAATATGGGTATTGGTTTAGAACAACACATATTGTTAAAAACATGGAAAGTCTTCATTCTCAGTGTGTGTTTTTCTTATGACTCACCAGCACTCTCAAAACAATCCCATACTAACAAATTACAGCAAAGCGACTAAACAGTTTCAGAGGTTCAATAAAGAAGCTTTAGCATTGACATTCATATGTTCTGTCCGTGTCGAACCGAAAAGAACAATTACATGATCCATACACGTCAAAAAGATCATGACACTAACAGAGTCTTTGACATATCCCACAATCCTCAGTACTTTCTTTTCAACAAATCTACAATTCCCCAAGGATCACAAGCTGACAGTTCAGAACCCATGAAGATTAAATTGTTACACCAAATACAGAATGGAACTCTTGTCGTCCTCTTGTAGCACATCGTCTATTCAGTGGCTAGATAAGCATCTAACAACTCACCCATCCATTTCTCCTCCTTTTCTAGAAAATGCTTTTCATATTGTGGTATCTCCAATCCCCTCAGCGAATAGGGTGATATTGTGTGATCCCGCGTTTTGGAGGCAGCTTCCTTAAAATGAAGAGGACCAAACAAGAAGGTAATATCTCGACCAACTGAAAAGAAAGAGGAAAAGGAGAAAACTGTCAACCACAGGAACCATTTGATGAACAAAGAACATATAAATCAAAATCAAACTCTAGAATACCACAACAATACATATCCAAATAACATCACTATAGGTCAATTGCAATTTCTGGAAAGGTGTCAAGGGTCAACCTGGATCAATAAAACCCCTAATCACAACATGATGCCCTCATAGATTGCAGCATGATATAGTCAGCCTATATAATAGTATATTTAAAAGAATGAAAGCTTAGACAATCAGAAATTAGGTTAATGTGCTGGTTCTCATCCCCTCAGTTCTAGATGAAGATTCAATGCACATTTGCTGTTCAAATAATTGCAACCTGATGACAATCAAGGCATAAGCAAAGATAATTAAAATTCTCACATGCACGCCACTTACGCACGGGCACACGTTAACTTTATATGAGAATGTCCACATAAGATTATACCTATAAAAAAGACGTCCACATAGGATTATAGATTAAGAATTACCATGTAATATATTAAGTTGAGAACAGGATGATCCAAAACATCAAGGTCTGCTGCTTTATCAAATGCACTCAAACACATCTGCAGCAAGAGAAAAAAATAAAAAATAAAAAAAAGAATAGGTACGACATCATCACGATCAATTAATCAACTAAACAAAACCAAAAATGGACCGACCAAGCAGCATGAAGGATCCAGTGTAAATAATTTAGTTAGTTGACAAAACTCACGTTCACACAATACTAAAAGAAAAACAAATGTACACAATTATGAAATTAGAAATCATCAGATTTGAGATCACCCGGTACTGTCTTTGGTAGTACATTAAAAGCATTAAATTTGCTTCCCTTTTTCTTTGTTGGTTTAAGAAACAGAGGCAAGGTTAAGGGATATAATAAAATGGTAGAAAAAATATACAAGGTCTCACCATAATGCATCTCACAAGGAAACATGAAAAACATATGGTGGTCACATAGCCGACCTGAAAAGATGAGACATTAACAACAATTAATAAAAATTAATAATAATAAAAACGGTATAAATGAAAATGTCTGAACAAGTAAATACCTCTTGCAGCTTCTTACGCCGTCCTTTGGATTCTACTGGGAAGCGCTGCAACATCAAGAAGAGTCTGCCAGAAGATGAGAGTTGGAGATGTCAGAAGATCGAACAAAACTTAGCTTACAGAAAACACAGGTATTCATTAAAATTCATCATTCTGCTAAATCCATCCGATCACATTACCAACTTATTGCAGAAAACATGGATGCCAATGATATTTTTTTCTCAGCAGGATGCCAATGATTTTGAAAGTAGGGGAATCGTTCCAAACAACATAATCAACACAAAGGTATTATGTCACAATTTCTAACACAAATTGTAGAATAAGCCCAAGGAAATTAATATCTTATATAAATTCTGCCTCTTCACACCACAAACCCATGCTTACCACCACAGCGATCAAAATTTCAGCCACACCTTCACCCAATAGTCAGACAACTACAGGGTGCACATTTCAGAATGATGTCTACAACAGTGGCCAATGGAATTTTGAGAGAGAGAGAGAGAGAGAGAGAGAGAGAGAGAGAGACAGAGAGACAGAGAGAGAGAGACAGAGAGATTTATTCTTAATATTAATATTACTAGTTTTTTATACAAAAGAATTGAGGCTCCACATCCACAAATAAAGAGCCTTTGCAGAATATACCCTACTTTGAAGAAGGGCAAGGAGTAAGGCAGCTATGGGATGGCTGATCAGAGTGACCCACCAAAAGAAAACTGCTCATTAATCCTTGAGCACCAAAGCAGGTGGGCTTTGAAGTATTCGGCTGTTTTCCAAGGACCATTGGATATGGGATTTTGGATACAAATAACACCCTCATGCCCACCCATTTAATAAAACATATCTTTCTAATTTATAATATATAAACGTCATTTTCAAAATTTTGTCTTTCATGTTTTTAAGTAAAAATTTTATGGATAACCAACAAGGCAAAACCCCAGTACATAGGATGTACACAAGAGGAGACACCTAGTTACCAAGAAGGGGATTTTTGTTTTTGATTGACACCAGGTGTCTGAGAACAAAGTTGTGACTAATCCAAGGGTGCACAGTCCCTCCTAATTGAAGGGAAAGTTCCCCTAGTCCGATGACCCCTAGAAATTATTTACATCCAAGAGGATTTGAATCTTAAACCTAGAGGGAGCATACCACCAAGACCAAGGCCTTTACCACTTGAGCCAACCCCTACGGGTTAGGAAGAAGGGGAATGAATACACTACAAAAATAATAGTATTTTCCTCAGGGTCTTTTCCTTTAATTAGTCTTCAGACATTAGGGTCTTTTCCTCCTTCAGATCCGACTGCCTCCCCCCTTCATACCAGAGAGTTCAGCCTCCAGCCTCTATCTCAGGCTATTAGTTTATTCTCCTCCTCACCGGCACCGAGATCAGATTTATGAAACTTTTGAAAAAAATTTAAAGAAAGGTTTTTGTGGGGTTTTATGAAAGTGGTGGAACCCGTTAAAAATGTGTTTGGATTGAGAAAGCTTTTTAAAGATGTTTTTAGTGGGGTCTGAAAACATGGTGAGATCCGTTGAAAATGTGTTTGAGGAGCTAAGAACCAAGAAGATTTTCTCACAAACCTCATTTTGCCAAACATCACAAAGATTCAACTTGTTACAAAGTTTTCCATTTCCCCCGGCCCACAAAAGAAAGATCAAACTTTCTTTTTTACCACTTATAATCCCCATAGGCAGCTAACTACTAAACTTACTTTCCAATGATACACCGACCTAGAATATAGCAATGTAAATATTGAGCCAAAATTTTCCTATTTACTTGAGTTGCGACTATTGCACTTTTCAATAAAGGATGAATTATTATTTTAAAAAATAAAGTTAAGCTTTCACATGTTTGTGGTCATAAATTAGATGATAGTGCAATGGTAGATAGGTTTTGAAGTTCAAATTTCAATCATTTGTCAAGTTGAAATTTAAAAACAAAGACTAAAGCTAGGAAACCCAATTTTAGATATGAGCTAAGATTAATGAATTAAGGAACTATGATTGACACTGAGAGTGTGAATATCTCCAATAATACAAAACGCTTATAGAAGTCTCACTTTTTTCTATTAAGAGGGGTACAAATTCAAGCCCTAATGTGTATGAATGCATACAATTTCGTATGTGTTAGGCATTTGGATTGCTCTGAAATCAAGTTGACCACTAACTTTGGGTAAGAGTACGTGAGTCACTGACTCATACATGATGCAACCACATTACCAACCGATTGTAGACAACTTAGACACTGATTAACTTGCAATCAGAAAAGTTGTTTGCCAAACAAGGTAATCTACATAAAAGTATTACAACACCAAATTTCCTACCACATATTGCAGGATACAACCAAGGAAACCTTTTTGATAGGTGGAAAAGCTCAAGGAAACTGATACCTAATGCCTCCATTTCCCTCAACCCACAAAAGAAAGATCGAGCTTTCTATTCTATTGATTTTAACTAAATGCTGATTCACTTACAAATGGAAAACTGAACTAGAAGATAGTAAATAAAAACTGAGACATTTTTCACATGATTGGGGTCATAAATTACACTGCAGTGCTCAAGTGGACTGGTTTTGAAGTCCAAAATCCAATCACTTGACAATTTGAAATTAAAAACTCATAGAATAGAGATTGCAGATATGAGTTCATAACAAACAAAGGAGCCAGAACTGACATTGCAAGTGTATACCACTGGCAATATAGAAAACTGTTTTAAGTCTCACTTTTACTTATATGTTTTTGAACTAATTGGCATTCCACAGTGGGAGATGGGTATGAACACAAGCCCTAATACTTAAGAGTGCATACAATTTCCCATATGTATTATGTATGAAGTAACCATAGAAGATCAAGCTGACCAACAATTTCAAGCGAGAGAGGGGATTCTGGTTTGTGCCTTCGTATATATGCTGAGTCACAGATTCATACACGATGCAACTGCGATAAATTCATCTTGATCCAAAAGCAAATGCAGCAGATAAGCAAAAGCAAGAAAATTACCTTCCACCATAGACAAGAAATCCAAGGGCAGCAAACAAAGAGACACCTGCCAAGATATATGGGTCAGGATCGATGATTCGTTATCAGGATAAACAGCATAGTTTCTCTAAAAAAATGTGTATCTAGTATAGATAAACCTGCAAAGAACATTTTAGATAGGATGACCACCATTCGTACAGGCTTCCACCATAGTATCAACCACAAAGCAATCTGGAAGGATAAGACCATAATAAGAGGGGAAAGCAAATGGTTATACAATAAAAACCACATAAATTTCGTTACTCAACACAAACAAAATCATAGTTTAAGTAACAAATAAGAGTACAGAACATGGCAGGATAATCACTAAAATTAACACCATACATAATGATCCCGCCTCCAAACCTCGATACAGTAATTCAGGTGGATACTGATGAGTGCGGGAAAAATTGGGAGCATAATTTTAAGACTGAGACCTAATATATTAATACAGACCATAAATGACGTAACACATATGGACGCTCACACCCCCTCAAACATATGTGTGCGCCGCAAATAAACATCACAATGATTGCACTGAATGATGATTGTGTAACAATGTAATTCTTTTTTTTCTTTTGGAGTTTTATATAAAGAAGCAAGAAAAATCAACATATGAATCCAAGCTTCCAAAGCATTTTAATACCCACAACAAATAAGTAGATGTTCATTCCACATATATTTGCAGAAACTGACATTCATAAGTCTTACTGTGGACCTTTTTGTGAGAGTAGTCAATAAGGAATTACGAAACGAGAAGAGCTTCAAACTCAAACCATGGAATGTTTTTTTTTTTATCATTGGTGACTCAAAAAATTTTATTTCTTTTTTTTCCTTTCTTGCTTTATTATAGTTTTTTATGTTGGTTCAATGACAATCAGCTGCAAAATAAACACACTGTCTAATCCCAACCCCTTCTATGAGTGTTAAAAGGTCAATTTTATAAGCTATATACACATTCCATACATACACATACATGTGAAAGTATATATCAAGTAAAGGTTAACCTTAAACCAGTTTTAAGGTTATGGAGAACTTCATTTTCTTTTAATATTTTTTTTCCTGTCGATTCTCCCCGTCTGGATTGGGGAATTTAAAACTCCATAATCAACTGAATAGATGGAATACATCACTATTATGAATGAAAAAAAATCAGGCAAGGCATCTCCTTCAATCATACCAGCCTAGTGGTAAGGAGAAAATAGTATAAAGCTTTGGATGGAAAGCACCGAGGAAAGATAGATAGGATATTGAATCGAGTTGAAGGGCAGAACCATCCACTTCCATTATTAAATACAGTTATGCAGTTTCCCAGCCTAACCTACTAGATGGGGTAGCGCCCTATGATGCGTGATAACACGAAAATCAGATCTGCTAGGTAGACATTATCGAATAGCACCTTTTGATGAGAGATATGAACAAGAGGCTCGTCGCTTCTTTTTGGCGACTAGCTTCTCAAGTAGGTGGCTTGGTAAGCAAGCTACATTCAGAAATGGATGGTATCGAGGTTGTGCGAAAAGCATGAGAGCATATATCAATCCACGTTTCTACTCAATCAGATTCTTTTTACAATAAGTTGGAGGAACTAGTCCTAAAAATAATTACTAGGTACAACAATGACAAAATTTGATAACGAATGACTCAATTGATGACCACTATATTATAAGAAAAAAAAGTCAGAGGTGGGAAAGGCAAAGATGGCGACAATCATAAAAGTAGAGTAAAATATGAGTTCATTAGTCCATACGTGGTGTGTCTATATCTTATACCTCTTAGGCAAAAGCATAAAACTGACTAAGCAACAAATTGTCGATGATGATTCAATTGCTTAATACTAACTTGAATGGGTATCTTTTTCGATACATAAAGATGTGAAATTATATTAAAAAGCGCGTGGGAAAATTTTCCCAAATCTATAGGGTATATTAAAAAAAAAAAAAAAAACAGAACCTCTAAGGAGGCAAAGAAAAAAAAAAAAAAAATCTAGAAAATGTAAATTCTATTTTTTATTTTTTGGTGGCGGAGGAAATGAAGTATGAGAGCATGTGTTGTGGACGATGTACCAATATGGGCAACGGGCTTTTCAGAGTAGTAGTGTGAAAAATTCGGTATGACAAGTCCAAAATCATATTTTTGACATGATGTGTAGTGTGGAGATCAAGCCCTACGGGAAGTCTACCAAGAGTTGTTTAGAATGTCCAACTGCAGGGAGGTGTCAATGGCTGAACTTCACCAAGTATCTAAGGGCTTCCCACAATGGAGTCTCTCCTTTATCCGACTAGTGGGGGATTAGGAAGTGCCTCCATCTAGAAAAAAAGGAAGTTTCAACTTTGAAACGGTGCTTAAGTAGGGTCCATAAATAGAGATAAGTAGATAGAAACGGTGCTTAAGGTGGTAAACATAGCTATTTCTCACATAAGTGATGAATCATAAGGCTTTCACTGTTTTTTTTTTTTTTTTTTTTGGGGGGGGGGGGGGGGGGGAAGAGAGAGAGAGAGAGAGAGAGAGCATAACTTGGATGGGATAAAAAAAGGTTACAAATGGTGATGGACCAACGGATCTGACTAGCCAAAATTCCAAGCCCTATTAAATTAAGAAACAAGTATAGCTATGAATCTAGTAAATGATAAAGTTGCTAGGGCACTGAGTTCCTACTCAACCATTTTTTATTTGGGCCCTTTCAGAAACCAAAACAAACCAAGGCTCTACAATAACCTTGCAAAAATAAACACAATATGCTGGAAAAAAAGGTTTACAAATGGGGATGTACCAATGGATCTGACGAGCCAAAATTCCAAGCCCTATTAAATTAAGAAAAAAACATAGATATAAATCTAGTAAATGATAGTTTCTAGGGCTCTGAGTTCCTACTCAACCATTTTTTATTTGGGCCCTTTCAGAAATCCAAACAAACCAAGGCCCAACAATGACCTTGCAAAAATAAACACAATATGCTGGTCAAATCAAACATGTTCACTTTCTGCATTGGCTTAAGATAAAATTCTTTTCATCCCATTTAAAAGTCTTATTTTTTTGTTTGGATGTCCCGAAAAGCATATTTACTTTCTATGTCATTATATATAAGTTTTTTTTATCGCCCATACTTTTCCTAAGAAGCAACAAGATTGAATTAAATTCATGCCATTTTTTTTTTTTATTGCCCATACTTTTCCTAAGAAGCAACAAGATTGAATTAAATTCATGCCATTTTTACTTTTTTATTTATAATCAGGACGTTTCAAACCAAGGCATATAAAATGGAACAAAGTATATGCATGCACTTAACATCAGTCTTTCCTAACATTAATGGCATCAAGAAACAAGACACCAAGCACCAACATATACTTCAATGAGGGCAAAAACGATATTTGATGCTAAAGGGGGAAAGGAAAAAGGAAAAAAAAATCATGTTACCCATTGTTGATCTAATCGAAGGGAGGTCCTTTGAGGCCAAGATGGTCCTTACCTCTAGTTTGCATGAAGTTACCGATTTTAAATATTTGAACCCGGCAATTGACCTTGCAAACGTTCACCACTACAACAACAATAGCCCCTACAATCATCTTTTTTTTTTTTTTTTTTTTTTTTTTTGGGGGGGGGGGNTTTAATGCAAAATCAATACTTAGTTTTCAAATTTTTACAAATTGTATGCTTCGGTTTTCATCTTTTGCCAAATTGATACCTAAACTTCAAAAAATCCACAATTAGGTAACTTCGTCGATCTCGCATTAAAAACTAATGGAGGATTGATTAATTTGATTGGCATACACAGGGTATCAGTATGTCACATCAGCCAATCAAGGACAAATGCACGACATATTAATGTCGGAGCAATCTATTAGCAAGTATCAATTTTGCGAAAGCTGAAATCTTAGGCCTCGATTTGTAATAACGTGAAAACTCAGATACTGGTTTTGCAATGAAATCTTTTTTATCTATCACTTTTTTTTCCCCTCAAATTTTTATCTATCACTTAGTTACAACATATTATTGTTATGAAAGAGAAATAATGATTCTTAGTGGGAAATTAAATAAATCCATTCCCCCAATCTCTTCAACATAAAAAGAGGGGATTGAGATAGGGGGATCCCTATCTCCATTACTATTTGCTTTTGTAATGGAAGCATTTAGCAAAATGATCTCCAGTGTTGCGGAGGGGGGTTTTATATTTGGCTTCTCAGTGTGAGCGGCAAATATTGGCTCTCTCAATATATCTCATATCTTATTTGCCAATGATACCCTGTTATTTTGTGAGGCCAGCCATTAACATATCTGTCTTGTGAAGCTTTGTTGCTTATCGATGTGAGAATAGCCGTGGGCGGTACTTTTCAATCGCAGAGTATGGTCAAGCGGGAAGAACTTGTTTGCTCTGTTTCCCTAAAGGTGAAGATGGGTGGAGTTGGAGAAGGTTGAAGGAAACTGTTGCAGAGTTAGTCCATTCAAGGGGAGAACAAGGCCAGGACCCACTGTTGGAGCTCAAGTGAGCAAAGTAGTAAGGGGGGTGAACACTGTTGATCGGTCTTTCAAGGAGGTTTTCACAATGGTGGGACCAAGCCACGCGCAGAGGAGGGGTGTTGGAAGTGATAAACATTCTGACGGGGTGGATCATTGAGCCCCGCACCATGTACGGGGTGCAAAAGTTGGCAGGTTGTGTGCTGGGCAGGAGGCGTGGGAGACCCGTAGGCATTTGATGGATTTGCAGGGGCAACTAAGGAAATTGCAGAAGGAGATGGAGGAAGTACATTGGCACGTCGGGTTGAAAAAGGAAAAAAATTGGAAACAGGATGATGGAAGGCGTAGAAATGGAAAGGGACCAGAGTACTCAAACTCCAATCGGGGGGCCTTATTGGAGTAAGAAGGCTGGGCCACAATCTCAACCCAAATCCCATGAAGAATCCCGTAACACTCACATGCTTTCTGAGGGCAGCTTAAGGCTATTATGGAAAGGGCCTAGCCCAAAGCCCTTTCTGATGGCAACAGGACCTCGTCAAGTGGAGGGCTCTGTGGGTCCTGGGCTTCCTTAGCCCAGATTCGCTAAGGAGTCCAATTTCGTTAAGGAGAGTCCCCCAACTCTCTGCGACGGCTCTGTGGAGTGCATACCTGAGACGCTACCACTCTCGCCGTCAGTGGATAGGGTAACGACGAGCCCACAGACACTGCCGATGATGGTGGTGGGGCATTCCAGTGACGTCCAAGCGGCATTGAGTGATCGGGTAGAGCGGATGCAGCATGCGTCGGGCTCTCTATCAAGTTTGGTAGGCCTCCATCCTGCGAGGGGAGGACAGACGGCCCCGATAAGCCCTGAAGATACGAGATTGGGTCCGATTACAGCCTCTGTAAGTCCAGATCACGAGATGGTGGAGGAGGTCGATAAGGGGAGGGATCCGAGGATCTAATGCACTCAGTGGATCGTGATCTGGGGTTTCCTTATGTATGTGGTCAGTTGGGGTTGGACAATAACTCATTAGAAGATGAACATCAAGGAAGTCAGACGAGCAGGATGGAGGACCCTGTCCCGTTGAATTTCTGCTTCCCAGCTCAACCGAATGTCTCAGATTAGGTCTTCCATAAGGTGAGAGAGATCCAAAAATTTGTGGGGATTGAGTGTGATGGTTATGAGGAGCAGTTTTTGGCTCTGTTCACCGCAATTGAAGCGGGACATAGACAAAAAACTAAAGGTGAATCGAAGAAGCATCGTGAACTTAAAAGATTGACTTGGTCGATGAATATGGAGGGTAGTTTATGCAGGGGTAGGGTGAAAGGGAAGGGGCTGGACGTTCCTCAATGAAGCCCAAGATTGTGTCGTGAAATGTCCGTGGGCTAAATGAGATCAATAAGCGTCAACGGATCATAAACTTGCTTTGGAAGTGGAAGGCCGACATTGTATGCCTACAAGAGACGAAGTTGAAAATGATTAATAGGAAAATTGTGAGGAGTTTGTGGAGTGGAATTCATGTGGATTGGGTGTTTTTAGCCCCTAATTGGGCATCGGGAGGGATTGTAGTAATGTGGGATCGGCGGGTGGTGGAGAAGGTGGAAGATTTTGTTGGGCAGTACACGGTAGCATGCTCATTCAAGTGTGTCGCCAATAACTTTCTGTGGGCTTTTGCAGGTGTCTATGGTCCTAACTTAGATATAGATAGAAGTTCACTGTGGGAAGAACTAGCTGGGGTCCAGACCTGGTGGGAACTCCCATGGTGTATTGGGGGAGACTTTAATGTTGTAAGATTCCCAAGTGAAGTTTCGGGTAGTAGAAGATTGCGGACAGCCATGGAGGAGTTCTCAAAATGTATCTTTGACCTGAACTTAGTGGATTTGCCATTAGCCGGGGGTACTGCTACTTGGTCTAAATAACCAGTCATGTTCTCGACTAGATCGGTTCTTAATTTCACCAGAATGGGAAAGCCATTTCCCAGATGTATGGCAAAAGCGTATGCCCCGTATTGGCTCGAATCATTGGCCTATTTTGCTTGATTGTGGAGGAGTGCATAATGGTCGTTAGCCTTTTAAATTTGAGAATATGTGACTAAAATCGGAAGGTTTTGTAGATAGGGTCAAACAGTGGTGGTCTTCCTATCAGTTCCAAGGTACTCCCAGTTTCATTTTTGCGGGTAAACTGAAAGCACTTAAAAGAGACCAAAAAGTGTGGAACTTGGAGTCGTTCAGTAATGTTGGGGAAAACAAAAAAATAAAGTTGCTGGAAATTCAAGAGATAGAGAGGCTTCAAGAGGTACAACCACTTACCCAGGAAGAATAGGATCGAGAGGTTGAACTGGTTGCAAAGGTTGAGAGGATGTTATTATTAGAAGAGATGTCTTGGTGCCAAAAGTCCAGGGCTTTGTGACTGAGGGAAGAAGACCGAAGCATGAGTTTCTTCCACAGAATTGCAAACTCTCATAGGAGAAATAACAATATTGAGATGCTGAAAATCGATGGGGCGGAATGTAGGGATGAGCAAGTAATCCACAATCATGTAGTTGACTTCTATGAGAACTTACTAACAGAGCAAGTGGGATGGCGGCCCCCACTAAATGGGATGACCTTTGATACCATCGGATCGATCGAGGCGTCACGCTTGGAAAGGGATTTTGAGGAAATAGAGGTTTTTGAAGTATTAAGGAAAATGGCCAGGGACAAGGCTCCAGGACCAGATGGATTCTCTATGGGATTCTTCCAAGAGTGTTGGGAAGTTCTAAAAGAGGATCTCATAAAGGTATTCCAAGAGTTTTTTGCGACTAGAAAATTTGAAAAAAGCCTTAACATCACTTTCCTTGCATTGATACCTAAGAAGGTAGGGGCTACAGAGATTAAGGAGTTTCGACCAATTAGTCTAGTGAATAGGGTTTATAAGATAATCTCTAAAGTACTTGCAAACAGATTGAGAGAGGTGATGGGGACGATTGTCACGAAACCTCAAAACACTTTTGTAAAAGGTAGACAGATTTTGGATACGGTGCTAATTGCCAATGAATGCCTAGATAGTAATTTGAAAGCCGGGAACACAGGGATCATGTGCAAACTTGATATGGAAAAAACTTATGACCATGTTAAATGGGATTTCCTTCTTCATTTGCTCAGGAGATGTGGTTTTGGGGAGCGATGGAGTGCATGGATTCATTGATGCATATCTACAACAAAGTTCTCTGTGTTGGTGAATGGATGTTCAGTGGGTTTTTTTCATAGTTCTCGTGGTTTGAGACAAGGGGACCTATTGTCACCCTTGTTGTTAGTAATAGTTATGGAGGCTCTAAGTAGGATGCTCTTGGCTATGGTTGCAAATGGTCTACTAAACGGAGTCTCGATTGGTACCCCGATAGAGGTACTATCAATATTTCTCATTTACTGTTTGCAGATGACACTCTTATTATGTGCAAAGCGAAGCAAAATCAGTTGCAAGTTTTGAAGGCTCTACTCTTTTGCTTTGAGGCAATTTTCGTGTTGAAGATGAACTTCGAGAAATTAGAAATTGTGCCAATCGGGGAAGTTTCGAACATACGCCAGTTGGCTAGGACGTTGGGGTGCAATATTACCGCCTTTCCTATGACTTATCTGGGACTTCCACTGGGGAGTGCTTCGAGGGCGCCTTCATTATGGGATATAGTGATTGAGAAAATAGAGCGAAGACTAGCGGGGTGGAAGAGAATGTACTTGTCAAAAGGTGGAAGGATTATCTTAATACAGAGTACTCTTTCTAACCTTCTTACTTATTTTTTATCTCTTCTCCCAATACCTGCAAGTGTGGCGACCCGTATTGAAAATTTCCAGCGTGATTTTTTTGTGGGGGCCTATGGGGGAGGAGTTCAAGTTTCAATTGGTTAACTAGGGACATGTGCGGCGTCCTATCTGGGGGGGAGGTTTGGGGATTAGAAGTTTAAGGGTATTCAATAGAGCATTGTTAGGCAAGTGACTATGGAGATTTGCTAGGAAATTAGACACTATGGAAATTGGTGATTGAGAGGAAATATGGTGGCTTATGGGGGCATTGGTGTACTACAGAAGTAAGAAGGGAGCCTATGGAGTTGGGTTGTGAAAACATATAAGAAGAGGGTGGGGGGTTTTTAATCGTTATGTTAAGTTTCAACTAGGTGTGGGATCGAGGATCAAATTCTGGAGAGATGTTTGGTGTGGCAACAGGGCTTTACAAGACCTGTATCCTTCTCTTTTCCAGACTGCAAGTGCTAAGTATGCTACAATGGCGGAGATCATGGAGATATCAAGGGGACAGATACTTTGGAACATTAATTTTAGTAGGGCGGCACAAGATTGGAAAATAAGTAGCTTTGCAAATTTCTGTGGCCTCTTATACTCTATAAGACCAAACAGGCAACAAGAGGATGTTATGTGGTGGACTCTAGCAGGCAAAGGTACTTTTTCCATTCGTCCTTTCTATAAGGCCCTGACTCAAGAGCCCAATACTCAATACCCTTGGAGGAAGATCTGGAGACACAAGGCACCTCCCAAAGCTTCTTTCTTTGTATGAACTGCTTCTTTGGGCAAGATTCTCACCACTGATAACTTGAGGAAAATGAGGATTACCATTGCAGATTTGTGTTGCATGTGCAAAGGGGGAGAGTCAGTTGAGCATCTCCTTTTGCATTGTGATACAGCTAGGATTCTATGGAATGAGGGTTTTGCTCGAATGGATATGGCCTGGATTATGTAGAAGACCGTGGAGGCAATTTTGGCTAGTTGGTCAAACATAAGAGGCAGGCAACCAATTAAAGAAATTTGGAAGATGATTCCTCTATGCATTATGTGGTACTTGTGGCAGGAGCGTAATGAACAGACTTTTGAAGACCAAGAGCGATCGTTGGAGGAGCTTAAAGTTTTATTTTTTAGAACTCTTTGTAGTTGGGCTATTGCCGTGAATTTTAATGGCATGGCCCTTCATGATTTTCTTGCCTCTAATGTGCCTACCTAGTTAGAGCATTAGAGTTGTGTACTGACTTTGCTATTCTTTAATCAATATAATTTATTTATTTATCAAAAAACATATATGCGCATTTAGGGTTCTCCTTCTACACTTCAAAGTCATTTATGGATTGAAGGTGAACTTGGGCAAATCATATGTAGTTCCAATGGGGAAAGTGAATAATGTGGATAGTATAGCTTCCATACTAGGATGTAAGATATCTCATTTACACATGAAATATCTTAGCCTCCTGTTGGATGCTCATTACAAATTGATATCTATTTGGGATGATGTGCTAAAAAAAATGGAATAGAAACTTGCTAGTCGGAAGCGGATGTACTTACCCAAAGATGGCAAAGTCACACTTATCAAAAGTACTCTCTCCAACTTACTGACCTATTTCCTCTTTTTATTGCCGCTTCCATCAAAGGTGGCTTACCGCATGGAGAAAATACAACAGGATTTCCTATGAAGGAATGAATGATGTGTTCAAATTTCATCTAGTAAAACGGGCCATAGTTTGTTCCCAATTCCAAGAGGTTTGGGAATCCAAAATTTCCAGCTTTTTATTAAGGCTTTGTTGGGCAAATAACTATCGAGATATCCCATAGAACATGGAGCCTTGTGGAGAACAATTTTAGATTCAAAATATGGTAGAGCATGGGGAGGTTGGTGCTCGAATGAGGTGGGTGGACCATATGGGGTGGGGCTCTGGAAGCACATCAGAAGAGGATAGACTAAATTCTCTAGCTTTACACGTTTTGAGGCAGGTGACGGGTCCCGAATCAAATTCCACCATGACATATGGTATGGTGAAAGGGCACTCAAGGAAGCCTATCCAAAATTCTATGGCATAGTGAGAATGCAGGAAGCCTCGATTGCGGACCACCTAGACCAATCTAATGGCACACCCTAATGGAATGTCACAGTTTTTTAGAGCTTTCCATGATTGGGAAGTCGAAGCAATCTCTGAACTTTAAAATCTAGTATATGATGTTGCATTTGTGGGTTTTTGGGGGAAGGGAAAGGGGGGGGGGGGGGGGGGGATGTGAAGACAAGCTTTTTTGGTGCCCCTCGGTGAAATGGAACTGCACAGTCCGCTCCTACTAATCCATCTATAAGCATAATGCCAATCCATTCCCGTAGAAGAGTATCTGGAAGACAAAGGCACCCTTAAAAGCATCCTTTTTGTATGGACAGCTTCTTTGGGGTATATTCTCACTATCAACCACCTAAGGAAATGCTGAATCATAATCTTGGATTGGTGTTGTTTGTGTAAATAGAGTGGGAAATCCGTTGATCATCTACCAATAAATTGTGAAATTGGCACAACTTTGTGGAATGATTTTTTTGCTAGGGTGGGTGTTGCTTGGGTGATGCCAATAATGGTGATCAGCCTCTTAGCTTCATAGAGAGGTCTCCAAGGCACTTCTCAAATTGTCGCAATTTGGAAGATGGTTCCGTTCTGCCTATGGTGATGTCTTTGGAGGGAGAGGAACGAAAGAAGCTTCAAAGATTATGAGCGATATATGGATGAACTTAGAACTTTCTTTTTAACAATTTGTTCCAATGGTTAATTGTAATTGATTTTAATGGCATGAAAATTCATGATTCTTTTTTTATTGGCACCAGGTGTCCAGGAACAGCGTCCCGACTAATCACGAGGGTGCACAGGCCTTCGGCAAGGAATTTGCCGCAAGTGCACCTCAAGTAATTCAAAGGAAAAATCCCCTAGTTCGATGGCCCCTAGAGATTGTTTGCATCCAAGGGGATTAACCTTAGACCTAGGGGAGCATAACCCCAAACCCAAGGCCTTTACCACTTGAGCCAACCCCTAGGGTTTTCATGAATTTCTTGTATCAATAGAACATCACTCATAGGCGTTGCTTTTGTATATGACCCGTGTACTTGGACTTTTGCCTATTCTTATGATCAATAAAATCTTTTTTTTAGATTGATAATCAAGGCATTTTATTCATAAAAGTAGGCATAGCCCAAGTACACAGAAAGTATATATGAGAAAAAATCAATAAAATTTTATTTACCAATCATAAAAAGAAAAAAAAAAGGGATAAACAAGAGCCAAATTCTGAACCTAGATCTAGGCCATGAAACCATAGCATATAAATTTTCAAAGCCTGGGCTTTACCACCCATAATCATGCATACCAATTGGTGGGTAACTAGCCCCATTGCAAAAGGCAACAAACCAAGATCTAAAAAAATCCCACTAATTTGCGCATGCAAGAATAATAATTGTCTAACATGAATAACATCATATAGCATGACACCAATATGTACTTCATTTAAAACAAATATATATATATATATATATATATATTTGATGCACAAGGAATTGGAAAAGGCTATATTATCCACTTTGTGATGCCATCGAAGCAAGGCCCTCTAAGATCAAGATTCGGACCTAACATTTACCTCACATGAATTGGCCCATTTAAAAAGAAATGAACCGCTATACTTAGCCTGAAAGCCCATGACCTTTAATATTACATGAACAGGGAAAAGATTGTGAATAGAGAAGGACCGATGAACCTAAATCTAAGTCACAAAATCAATAATATTCCTATTTTTGAAGCCCAAGCCTCACGTCCCATAATCATCTATGGCCAAACAACAGAGGTCAACCATTCAAACAAAAATGGGTTTAACGTGCAAGTACACACTCTATGTACCATCGGTACTCAAATTTCTAATTATGGGATCTGTCCAGTAACTAGACCCATAGCAGAAAGCAACAAATGAAAAAAACATAAAATTTCTAATTCATTAGCAGCTTGACATCTAACAATCAACCTTTCTTGAAGCCCCCAGGACCTTCCACTCGATAGCAGCCCAAACATTTCTTGTAATTCTCATGATTCCTTTTTTTTATATATTTATTTTCATGATTCTAGAATACCTTCATACACAACCCTTGGATAGTTAAAAATTCAAGTACAAATATAAGAACACAGAAGGTTCTTCAAATCTTTCATATTCACAACAGAAGATTTTCTTTTATGAGTATCACAATGGATGATTTTAGTAAGATACAAAAGGTTCACAGAATCTCAATTCCGCTATACACAAAAGTCCCTCAATATTAAATTATCAGGAGAAATTATGGTATAGAAATACCATAAGTTGCTTCCACCTAGCTCTAAATACTCTATACATTTACTAACTCCAAACAAGTAACAAAGATAAGAGAGAAGAAAATAAGGAGGGGGAGGGGCGTAACAGCTAAAGGCAATTTAATGACAATGCTCAATTCATGAAATAGAACTAGCTTCTCCACAAAGGGAATCCAACTTCAAGACCTCTCCCATTTGCCAGGACTTTGAAAAGGGACAATGGGAAAGAAATTTCACCTGAACAGCATAAACTACTGCATTAATCGTAATGAAACTTGGTCTCAGTCCATCAGTAGATGCAGCACGTGCCTGTTTTACATTCAGGACAAGAGTGTTATTATCAGAATACCGTTTGTGCAGATAGGCCTCATTATTCCAAAACAAACCAAAAGCAGATAGCACGTTAACATCCCTAACCTGGTAATAAATCTCTGCCCAGAAAAGGACCAAAAGCGCATATGTCGTGAAGAAAGCAAGACTTGGCATATCAAGCAAGACATGTTGGATAATCTAATGGACATACCCAAACCACCTACGTGTTAGATATACAAATAAAATAATAGAAGCTAAAGATTAAACCTTCTGAGAACAACATAAACCATCAAGTTTAACCTCAGGTTGTATCTTCTGCATCTCCCGACGAAAGATAAAAACTAATGATCGAACTGCAAAACAGGAATTGTAATCGGGAAAAAAAATGATATACAATTCATTGTAAATAACAGAATAAAAATAAAATTACAATCTTTTTTCCGATTCAAAGGATACAAACCCCCATTCACCAAGAAATTAAGGAAGTGGAAGACCTTCTGCGTGGTCCATCCATATTCTGGCACTCTCAATTGTATCCGAATCAGTTGAACCTTTAGGGGAAAAAAAAATCCCAAATCACCAATCGTATAATTGAAATTTAAATTAAAATATATATATATGAGTAAAACCCTAAGAGAAATTAATTCGATATGACTTAGCAGAGCAAGAAGGAACCGGCAAATTCCCGTCAAATTGCCCAACCACAAAAAAAAATAAAAAAAATACAACCTCATGGAAAAAGTAGCATAACGTGTAGAAAAAGACACGTACAGGCATATAGAGAAGACAAGACATACCAGAGCTACGGCGGCTACAACACCGTAGAGAGCCGCGAGGACGTGAAAGATGCGATCCTGCCAGACCGGAGAGTGGTTAATTCGCTCCCACCAATTGGAGGCGTCTTGGAGTTCGTACGCCGCCACTGCCGTCGGTAATAATAAGCCGATACTACTGCTGCGATCCATTCCCTTTAATAGTAACTCCCTTCCACGGCAACCCTCCGGCGTCTCCACGCCACAACCAGCAAACCCTTCCTTTTTTTTTCAAATTGTGGATGAGGATTGTGCGATATGTACGATTCTTGCTTCTCTTAAAATAGTGACAATTCTAACGTATAATCTCGTATATATAGACGAAGGCACTAGAGCATATTAAAAGCTAACATGAATTCGACAGGACTCTTCTTATTTACGGAATTTTCTCCAAATGTATTTTACTATTTTTATACGAAGTTGGATCCTTTAAGGATCTATATATTAGCCTGGACAGCACGTGTACAGGATGTATTTAATTCCTCGTATGACGAATCCTCCTCTTCCTCCTCCTCGGTCCCTATCTCTCACTCCCGAAAAGACACCTCCAGATTTGATTTTTGTTAGAGGATGAGTCATTGTTCTTCCTTCCCTTCCCTTCCCTCAACTCATTTTTTAGTTTATTTTTCTTTCTTCAAAATCAAAAAAATAAGATTTATAATTTTCCGACATCTCTCAAGAGATACACACGATACAAAAAGACTCTTAGATCACAAATCGTTTGAACGATAATGATAATTTTACAGAAATCATCACATGTGATTCTCACACACCACACCTTCCGACAGCTCTTCTAGCCACATACACTACATTACTAAAATCGCCACCACTAAATATTTTAGATCTGATTTTTGTGACTGAAAAGAGACAAACTTGTTATCTTCATATGTTGTCAAAGTCTATTAAAATTTATCCAAACTGTAATTCATCATTTTTCATTCTTATTTTCCATATTTTATAGTAAAAATTAAAAAAATGATTTTGTCTCTTAAACGGTTGTGTCCGTAGAGATTGAGTATTCCCTTTTGATGAAGGGTGAGGTTTGGATCTCTGTTTAGGCAGGGTACTGTTTTATAGACGTTTGTCTATAGAGAGTATTATCAGCAGTAAAGTCCAGATCAGTCTAATAGTATATTAGTAAAGTTCCAAATAATTGATATGAGATATCTTCACATGTATCTAATTATGGATATAAATTTTTCTTAATGAATGAATAAATAATGAGATTTTCCTTCAAAAACAAAAAAGTTCCTCGTATAAAAAAAAAAAAGATAAAAGATAAAAAGCTCAACAATGCTACAAGTTAGAATTAGTAGGTACACTTCCTTTTATATCAAAGTCCATGAAAGCTTTTGCGTTAAGGCTCCGTTTATTTGGCTTTAAAATGATTTTATTAAATAATTTTCACGATTTTGAGTGCTTCGATATGCTTGAGAGAATCAGTTATTAAAATAGTAATGATTTGTGTCATGCTTAGATAGGTAAATCCTTAAGCAGTCTCTTTATAAAAAAAGTAAATTAATATAAAAAAAAATTATTAAAATAATAAAACCTTTAACTTTTTTTTTAACAAGACTCACTTTTTCACAAAAAGCCTACTAAAGATTCATACATTTTAAAGTTGTACATACCAAAGATTCACCAATAAAAAAAAAAAAAATCTAAGCTTTTGAAAAAATAAAAATGTTCAAAAACTAATTTTCAATCCTAAGAAATAGTTCCAACATCTCAATTAATGCTATGTTCTTTCTCTCCTCAATTCTTATTGGGTTTCCTTTCTTTTTTATCTTTCTTATCTTCCTCCCCTCCCCAATGAGTGCTTTTAAACGAAAATCATAATATTATTATTGAGTAATACTACATACAGTTACTTTTTATGCACTCCACTGATATGATTGGTTGGATTAAATTTTTTGTAATACACAACCAATCATATCACTGGAGTGCACAAAATAGTTCACAAAAATGACTGCACATAAAATTTTTGTTATTAAAAGATATTTACTTAATCATTAAGTAAAACAAAAAACAAAAAAACCAGCGGGGGCTACTAGTGGGCTCCACAGTTTTTTCCTTTTGAGATTTATGAGTTTTTTATTTATTTATTTGTTTCTTTTTTATTTTTAAGTTCTTTTATATTTATTTTAATTCTTAATATTTTTTTTAAGTTTCGAAATAATTTTAAAGTATTTTCTTTTGTTCTATGGCATAAAGCACATGCCATGTTAACATAAGAAAATGACTAATTCAATTAATCTCAAAATCACAAACAGTTAAAATTTTAATTAAAAAGAACAAAAAGAAATTTAATTATAAGACAGACCACGAAGATTAATTTTGTATTTAAACAAAAAAATTAGGAAAAATATTCTCTCACGTGATAGTCAATCATGAAAAAAACATTTATTTTCTTGTAAAATAATTTTTGAAAATATTTTATGCAAAGTGTTTCTTCTATATCTATACTTATATATAAAGTGCGAATTGCTTATCTACAGTGTTTTCGTCTAACTTTTTTTCCCAATTTACTCTTAATTTTATTAAAAAATTACGATGGCTTTAATTTGAGTTTTCTTTTGCCGACAGACATTTTGGTCAATTCTGACCACTTGACTACTTAAATTTTGCCCCTTGGTACTATTGTTTTCTTCGTTGTATTTATTGTCGTTTTGCTTCACCGCCTATACGTTGTTGTCTTTTTGCACTTACTTTTATCACTTCGTCTGACTCATTTAAAACTTCATATTTACATTCAGTTCATTTGTGTTCTGTATTCAGACTTTCTTAAAAAAAGATTGTCTGCATCTCTCAAATTGGTGCTACTTGTGAATCTCGGCAGTTGTAGATATGCTTCTCAATCTTTCTTCTCTCAGTATTAGATGAATGAATTTATTACATTATATAATTACATCATATGCATGTTCATATGCATTACAGCTAAAAAAAAAATTGAAACAAAATAAAAACCATATTTGCATATTTAGATGTGATCAAGAGGATCAGTAGTTTACAGATAATAACCAAAACAAAATTAAATAAATCCATACGAATAAACATGGGCCCAAAAAATCAAACAAATCGCATGTTCTGATTTACTCGCCCTGTAGGAGAGAGGGAGACTGTGACGCCCCCAAATTCCGCTTGGGATTGAACGGACATTTGAAGCGTTGAGACATGCAACACAAGGTTACCTGCCCCCGTTCATGACATATAAGATGCAATGTTACTAACATGCATCTAGCATTATGCAATATTCGCAGCGGATAATTTTTTCTTTAGCAATACTATGCACCAAACTAAAAATATCCCAAATACTTGAAACATATTTCATACATAAAGGCATACTAAAAAGCCGTGATCACCACACTAGTCCAAAATGGTTGTGATCAAAAGAATACTTGAGATACAACTCCAAAAGTACAAGTATTAACTTGAGTTAAATATTATACCATCATCAACATCGCACCGTGGCCTAGTTGACCGTATTCAGTTAGTCAGATTCCAATTCTCCTTCGGGTCCTGTAACAAGATCTACCATTCGGGGGGAATGGTAGTTGGGACTACCACAGTGAGATTTGATTACAAATCTCAGTAAGTTAACATAAAACTCACACACAGGTTAAAGATGCATGCATGGCAGTAAAAGCATAAATGCATAAGTATAGTCGTACATAAGCATAGCATAACTTGACATATAGCATGACTTAACCAGAACCTAAACGTGAATTGAACTTGACTTAACATGGCATGAACTTAAGCTTAAAACATAACATGAACAAACAACATAACATGAACGTGAAACATAACATGGACTTGAAATATAGCATGAACGTAAACATGCATAACATAAATAAGAACTTGAAAATAACATAAACTTGAACATAACATGACATGAACATAATATATACGTGAGCATAACATAACATGGAGTTGATCTAAAACTTGACTTATCATGTATTTGATCTGAAACTGGACTTAACATAAACTTGGAATATTATTCAATTGTCTTGATTAATAACGTGCATTAATACGTACTCCACAGTTGTTGTGGCCCCACGTATTCAAGTAACATAAAACGATATTAAAACATAAAACATAAAACGACTAAAATAAAACGATATTTTAAACATAAAACGACTAAAATAAATTAAACACTACATCAAATAAATAAATTAACACCAAGAAAATATTTTAAACACATCTTCAAGCTAAAATAAAATAAATAACTAGCAAAAACCAACTGTTAAATTTTTAAAACCAAAAACGAGCTAAAAACAATTAAACAGCAATTTAAATTCCACAGCCAATAAAATCCAATTAAAATCCGATAATTTAAAATAAAAGCACTATAGTAATAATTAAATTAAATTATTCTTTCAGTGAAAATACACGTAAAAACGGGTCATCACAAGTACCCAACCAATTCACTAATAGTTCAGTCACTGCTTGATTACCTGCATTCTTCTATCCAAAATCTCTTCAAGCTTAAGCTGAATATTTCCCTCAGCATCCACTGGTGGTAATTTGGGTAAGGGAGTGACCTGTTATCCAAATTTCTTCTTAAAGCAAAAAACATAAAAGACAGAATGTATTCTAGCAATAATAGGTAAATCAAGTTTGTAGGCTATTGTTCCTATCTTGGATAATACCAGAAATCGTCCATAATAATGTAGGGCGAATTTAAGGCTATGCCTCAAATAAACTGAACTATGTTTGTAAGGTTGCAATCTTAAGAAAACCCAATCCCTAATTTAGAACTGTCTCTCAATCCTCTTCCTATCAGCAAAGAACTTCAACATCTCCTATGCATTTTTTAAATTTTCTTTCAACAAGAGCAACACTTCTTCTCTAGACTTCAACTAATTATCCGCAGTTGCATTCATTGTAGTACTAGGCATATGAGATAGCAATCTTGGAGGTGAGTATCCATACAATACCTCAAATGGGGTCATCATTGAAGAATAATGAAAAGTGGTGTTATAACACCATTTAGCTTAGGGCAACCACACACCTCAGCCCTTAGGTTTAGTATTTGTAGAGCATCTTAACTAAGTTTCAAGACACTTATTTAAGCTTTCAGGCTCATCTGTTTGTGGATGTTAGCCATAATTGAAAGACAAGACAGTCCCTTATAGCTGAAAGAGTTCCCTCCAAAATGAGCTAAGGAGAGCTACATCCCTATTAGATATTATGGACCTTGGCATGCCATGTAGCTTGAATACTCCTACAAAGAAAAGTTAAACAACTTTGATGGCTGTGTAAGAGTGAGCAAGGGAAAAAAAATAAGCATGTTTAGTCAGTCTATCAATGATAGATGGCACCACACTAAACCATTCGATGTAGGTAATCCTTCCACAAAATCGAGGGAAATGTCAGTCGAAGGAAACTCAAGTATGGGTAATGGCTGTAACAAGTCTGCTGGGTGCATTACTTCATACTTACTTGGCAGAAATCACAATCTTCGACAACTCTTTTGATATCTTTCCTCATTCCCTGCCAATAAAAATCTTGCATAGCCTTCTTCAAGGTTTTATGATAGCCCACATGACCAACTTGTGGACTATGGTGAATATGTTGTAAAACCTTCAACAAGAACTCAGATTGTGGAACAATCACCATCTTCCCTTTCCTGAGTAGAAGTCCTTGCAGCAATGTATAATGTTTCAGAGCAGTAGGATCTTGTTGTAGCTATGAGATTATGTCTTGAATCTTAGGAGATAGAGAGTAAATTCTCTTAAGATCCTCAATCCATGTAGAGGTTGGAAATGAGATTACTGTCGAAGTCTCCATCTCTTCCTCTTGTCTCCTTGACAAGGAATTTGCAACCTTGTTTTCTTTGCCCTTTTTATACTTAATGGAAAAATCATATTTCATAAGTTTAGTGATTCAATTTTGCTGACTCTCAGTTCCCACCTTTTATTCCAGCAAAAATTTTAATGCTTATTGGTCAGTTCTTATTTTAAATGGTTGACCAAGAAGATAAGGTCTCCACTTTTGAACTACACTCACCAACGCCAACAATTCATTTTTATAAGTGGAAAGTGACAAGGTCTTACCCTTAAGGGCTTTACTATAATAGGCAATGGGCTGCCCCTCTTGCATCAACACTGCACCTAAGCCTAGCCCACTTGCATCACATTCAATTGTGAAGCTCTTACAAAAATCTGAAAGCTTCAAAACTTGTGGTTGTGTTACAGCATTTTTAAGCTCTTCAAAAGCTCCAGTAGCCCTATCATCCCATTCAAATTAATTCTTCTTTAGCAAAGTAGTTAATGGAGTTGCAATTAAGCTATAGTCTATATACACTTCCTGTAGTAGCCAATAAGGTCAAGGAAGCTCCTCAACACCGTCAAAGAACTAGGAATTGACCATTTTTATATAATAACAAGCTCATATATTAATTGTTCATTTGAATATACACATGGTGGTTTGAGGCAAATGTTGGGATAGATTGTTATATCGGAATGAACCATATAACGGTTTAAAGAACAACTTAATGGTTGTGGAGTGTAATCTTTCTAATTAGTGGTTGGGTGTCAACACTTCCTAGTTTCCAATTGAATATATTAGATGAATGTTGAAACTTATTGAACTAGCTCGGTGCAATAACAAATCGCTGTGATTTTTGGACTAAATCTTGGCTTCTAGTTTTCATGCACATGATAACCTTCTTATGATATAGAGTTTAAAGTCTGTACACTATCTGGTTTGGGAATGTTGATATATATCCATGAGTGTTTATAGTAGATCATGTCATTGCTTAGAATTATTTGTTTAATTCTGTAGTTTAGCCAATAATTGTGATTTGTGTATTTTAGAATATGGTTGCACAATGATGGCATATCAAATTCCTTATAACATAAAAGTGCTTGGGGGAGTACTGTAAAAACGTAGTTTGATGTTGATTTTGAATTAATAGTTTTGGATGTTTTATTTTATTTGTTATTGTACTTGCGGTTTGCTTTGGTCACTTCCATGGATGTTCAGCATCAATGTCTTGGCTACGTATGGTTGAGTATGCATGGGCAGGTTGGTGTAAATGTATTTTTTTAATGTGGTAGTGAATACATTATTAAAAGCGGTTGTATCTATGATGTACTTCTAATATTCTTTGTTTCAGTTTTGTAGATGCATGGATATTTTACATCTATTTGGTAGAAAGAAGACAAGACTGTAAGAGCTAGGCTAATGGTGTGCTCCTCGAGAAAAAGTAGGTGGTTTCGGATAAAGATAAGCTTTTGAGGTTTATATTTGTTGCACTAATTCTTGGGTAATTAATTAAGCTAGATAATGGGCATTATTAATTAAGTAGTAGACAAAATGTTGCATCTTTAGTTATGTATATACAATGACATTGTGGCTACTGTGATCATTGGGTTTGTCAGAAACGACAACAAATTAGATTGCATAATTAACCAAACATGTGCTTGTCCCCCCATATTCTTCATGAATGGATAATGTTAGCCCATTCTGTTGTTCTATGCACTACCTAGATTTTGATATCCCAATTATATTGCTTTTGTTTTTTCATCTAAGTAACTTTTTTAAGTAGCAAATAGGAACAAAATTCATTTTTGGAAATTATAACGATAGTCAGAATAAGTTTGGTGACATTATTTTTCTTAATTGTGGTGACAACAATCGCACCAAATAACTATTTGTGACTAAACCACATGTTTTCCCCATCCAAATCCTATCGTGGCTAAAGGTTATAACCGGCAAGTTATATAGTAGCAAATAATATATTTGCGGTAGCTAATAATATGCCAGGAATGCCAGACACAAATCTAAATATCATTTGTGCTTGAACCAAACAGTCGTAAAGATTAACAATTTGCAGCAAGGTTTTAAATAGTTGCTATATATTTTGCGGTTGGGAATTACACATATTGCGGCGATATGTGTCGACACAAATAATGTGGTTGTTGAGGTTTGATTTGGTTTCTTGCTGCAATTTCTTAATTAAGATAGGACAATTACCGCGACCTGGAATCGGGCTAAAGTAGACACAATTGACAATTGTAGCGCAAATGGCACTTTTTTGGAGCAATTGATCTCACGGGAATTGATCATATTCCTTGTAGTGTAAAGGATATTGAGAAAATGTAGACCCTAAACAAAAAGTAAATGAGAGTACTAACTGCACTGAAGGATATTGAGAAGTTGTAGATCCCAATGAAGATGAGTTTATGGGAAGGATAGCTACCCTTAAAAGTGTTGTTCCCTATTAGAGAAGTTTATGGAAGTGTTTCTATATATGGTGTAAGATTTTTAATTTTTGCTAATATCATGATTTTATATATTGGTTTTCAGTATTATTTTTTTAAGCTCTTATGTTACACCTGGCTTAATCATTCATATTTACCGAGCTATGGACTTACCTTCCACCTGTAAAATTTCTTATTTTATAAATGTTAAAGAGTATGATATTAATTAGGAGGCTTAAAGGACAAGTGGAAGAGTTAGAATGAGCGTTGTGGAATAAATATCGTCTATGAAATAATTAAAGTGTTAGTATTATGAAAGAACAATTTGAGTTGGTTTAATGTTTTGAACTCAATTTATTATGATGGTTTTTTAGTTTATTTTTCATCTTATTATTATTCAAGTTACCATAATGACATAAGTAGATTCATCTCCCAATATTTAGAAAAATTAAGATGTGACATCTATGTTATGATAAGACACGATATGAAAAGAAAGTTTGACTGCTAAGATAAGTAACAACCTATATTATGATATGAAGATAATACCATATGTTTAAGGGGCATATTGCATTGCCAACATTTGCAAATTGGTAGTGCACCCAGTATATCTTCCTTATGTATGGATTCCATAACTCGTGGCTATAGGCAGAATTTGAATCCATTAAAATTCCCTAGCCCTAACTTGTGAGGGTCAATAGTGGGCACCAGCCTATGACAAGTGAAAAACAAGTTAAGGCATTTCATGCACAGTTCAGGTTCAGGTTCAAGTTCAAGTTCATGTTATTTACGTATGTAATTATAAGTATTCATGTTTTCCAAGAAACCCTATGTTAATATTATGTTTACTATATAATGTGTTGCTTATTGAGTAGTCGACACATTTTTGTATGTTTTTATGTTTTAACCACCCTGGGTGAAGATATTTATGAGGATGGAGCTGCAGGAAAGGAGTTGGCCCAAAGAGGTGAGGCAGAGGCCTAGACAGTTTATGACATACTCAATTTTATGATTTTCAGTTTAATAAATTATTATTGATAAGCACATGAGATTTGGTTGATTTTAATAAGTGCTTACGCAGACTCTCTTTTAGATTTGAAGTACTTTAAATAAGATTGAATTTGTTTATTTATGAAATCTTTTATATCGAGCACTTCATTAAGAAAATATTTTTTAAGTCAAGATTAGTAGCATACCAGTTCTCCACGATCTCTAAAAATGACTTTATTCATAATCTTAGAGGAATAAAGTGTTACAATAAGTTAAAGGTTTGTTTTAAATATATATTATATATGTTATATAAATATACTTCCTAGGTTGCTGAATATTTCTTAGGGTTGCTTGGATACTAAAGCACCATAGCACGACGTATCAACTAATGAGAATGATGAATTAGTAGCTCGTGTTTAGGCATCACCTAAAATTTGACACAATTGGACTCCAAACATTGGGTTTCCATTAATCTTCCACCATGATAAAATGTTAATAGTGAGTGTCATGTTTATTAAATATAATGATTTCTCATTGATGTTTAGACTGATTTCATCCTAGACTGGACAAAGAAAAATCATTGCTTAACTGTAATGAAGACATTCCAGAAGAAATTCAATGTAATATAATATGAGTTGCATAAGATTTATAAGCAATTTGAGAATGCGGAATAAACACTCGCAAATAGGCCATCGTGGGTGAACCCAAATGTTTGGGTGAAATTATGTGTGAGATGGTCAAGCGAGGAGTTTAGGGTAAGGATATTGTTACATTATTTGACATGCTTCTTCAATTGATGTTATTTCACATGTTGGTCACAATGGTTTTAATGTCATGATTGTCTCTAATTCTTACACATGATGGAATATCTAGTAATGGGTTCTCCTAATATGGGATTTAGAGGCTATCAGAGCAGAATAAATGTAATAGGGAGAAGCAACAAATGAATCATACTACAGGAAAAACCTCATTTGTACACCTAATGAAACTAAGGGTAAGTCTTAATGTTTTTGGTTGGTAGATACTTATTACATACTCAACATGTTTTTTTCATAGTGTAATTACTAGTTTCCATACTTTGATGGAACCCATTTATTTGTAGTATGATATTGATAGCCATTTAGTTGATTTCTTTAAAGATGTACAGTGGCCAAAGAAAAAAGAAAAATTTGTTACTCCCTTGACTGAAGAGAATTATGTGAGTGAAATTTTTATAACCAAGAAATATATTCATTTAGCTCTTTATTGATGTCAATAATCTCTCGCTGCCTTTCTTTCTCTATAGAATGAGATGGCTAGAAAGTTGGTTGAGCTGGAGCCTGAGAAGCACACTAAAGAGGCTACAACAACAATATTAAAAAAGGTTCTGGGTCACAAGTCAGGATTAGGAGAGATGGCTATTCCCAATTCATCTAGAGATTGCAATGATGAAGTTATTGGAAAACTTACGGCAGCTGCAACAAGGCATTAGGAAGATACAATAAGTCTTGAGAAAGATGTTTAGTATTGCAAGAGCCAACTAGATGAATTAAGGGGGGACGTAAGGGTACTCTTGGAGCGGCAAGTCGAGTATGACAAATTGATGACTACATTCATGTCTAAAAGGCTATCTCAAGGAAAGTCTCATAGAGAGACTCAAAGAGTTGCATACCTCTTGTCAAGAACTACAAGAAATAATTTTTTAAATATTATGGGTTTGGGGATGATCAAGGTGATGACAAATCTTCCACTACTGTCAACTTTTTGTTGATATGTGCTTTTTGTGGGGCTGGGTGTAACTTTTGGGAAAGCTCTCTTTTGAAGCTATGTAACTTCAGAGATAGTTGATATGTAATGGTAATGTTATAAGTCAAAGCCAAGATGCTCTATATAGGTAAATTTGCTTTCAACTAGGCACATGTTTTACAATATATAGGCAAAGTTTAATTAATGTAAATATCACACCTGTGGTACGGAGGTTCAATATTGGGTGAATGTTCTGGAATACAATATTGGGTAGAACATTTAACTGATTGGGTTGTGCTTCTAACAAAGTGTCAAGTTACTTGTAGGTATCATATCCCTTTCTTCTCATTGTGGCATAACTTCTTAATCTAGATATTGTAGTGACTAAGTACTGGGGAACCTGAAAACATCAGACACCAAAACATCTAGAATGTTTATTGGTGGCCACTATGAGAGGTATTTCTCATCCTTTTTTAGAAAGAATATAGGAAATCCTTTTAGTTGATTATATTACTTCAATCATCTTGAAAAAGGATAAAGAAATCACCCATTGTTAATTATCTAGATGAGTGTAGTTCAATTTTGGGTTTTTAAACCAAAGAGTAGACTAGTTTTTTATATGAATGAGATTGTCAAAAGTTGCCAAAAATGGCATTTTTTTATGAGTGTATGCAAACATATGTCCATTGCTTTCTTTTGAGTATTTCGTGAATCATTTCGATGATCTATATGAAGGTTTAAACTTTGAAAGTTGGACTTTAGGGGTAGTTGAATGCTTGTTGGTTTGCTGCACTTACATTTTGAAGTACATTATATATAAACTTCATATTGGTTTAGGAAAAGATTTAAATTTCTGGCTAGTTGTATGGATAGTTAAATATTTTCTTTCCTCACTTCATACACCAGTTTTATACAATAACAATCGCACGTATTAATGATTCATTTGAATATACACATGGTGGTTTGTGGAAAATTTTGGGAAGGATTGTTGCATCGGAATGAACCATGTAACTGTTTAAAGAACAACTTAATGTGTTCAGGTATGTGTAATCTTTGTAATTAGTGGTTGGGTGTCAATACTTCTTAGTTTTCAATTGAATATATTAGATGAATGTTGAAACTTATTGAACCAGCTCGATTCCAATAACAAATTGATGTAATTTTGGGTTAAATCTTGGCTACTAGTTTTCATGCACATGATAACCTTCTTATGATATAGAGTTTAAAGTCTTTACATTTGTTGGTTTGGGAATGTTGATATATATATATATATATTCATGAGTGTTTGTAGTAGATCATTCATTGCTTAGAATTATTTGTTAAATTCTATAGTTTAGTCAAGAATTGTGATTTGTGTATTTTAGAATATGATTGTACATTGATGGCACATGGAATTCCTTATAATGAATGTGCTTGGAGGAGTGCTGTAAAAATATAGTTTGATGTTGATTTTGAACTAATAGTTTTTGATATTTTATTTTATTTGTTATTTTGCTTGTTGGTTTGCTTTGGTCACTTCCATAGATGTTCAGCATCAATATCTTGGCTACGGATTGTTAAGCATGCATGGCCAGGTTGGTGTAAATGTATTTTTTAATGTGGTAGTGAAGACATTATTAAAAGAGGTTGTATCTATGATGTACTTCTAATATTCTTTGTTTTAGTTTGGTATATGCATGAAAATTTTACACATGCTTGGGAGAAAAAAGATAAGAATGTAAGAGCTAGGATAAGGGTGTGCCCCTCGAGAAAAAGTGGGTGATTTTAGATAAAGATAAACTTTTGAAGTTTATATTTGTTGCACTAGTTTCTGGGTAATTGATTAAGTTAGATGGATGAGCATTATTAATTAAGTACTAGACAGATTGTTGCATCTTTAGTTAAGTATAAACAATGACATTGTGGCTATTGTGATTATTGGGTTTGTTAGGAACGAAAACAAATTAGGTTATATGATTCACCAAACAAGCACTTGTTCTTCCATGTTCTTCATGAATGGATGATGTTAGTCCATTCTTTTGATCTATGCACTATCTAGATTTTGATATCCCAATTATATTGCTTTTGTGCTTTTCAACTAAGTGATTTTTTTAAGCAGCAAATATAATGGATGAATTAATTAAACCTTCTTAGCATAATTGGGTTACAATAAATTGACAGATATTACTAAGCACTAGTGCAGGCAGAAAATACATTTTCATTACTACAAATTGCCTATACTGGCTACACTTTTTGTAGTAATTAAGAAAAAAAGGCAAAGCATTTTCTGGTGAGCTAAGTTTCCAGAAAAGACCTTTATGTTGCTGGTGTTATACATTTTCTGACATTAAAAATCATCAGAACAAAATTATTTTATGACGATTATAACGATCGTCAGAATAAGTTTGGCAACCTTATTTTTCTTAATTGTGGTGAAAACAATCACGCCAAATAACTATTTGCATTTGAACAACATGTTTTTTTCGTCCAAAAACTATCGTGGCTAAATATTATAACCAATGAGCTATATTGCAGCAAATAATATATTTGAGACGACTGATAATTTGCCAGGAAAGCTAGATGCAAATTTAAATATCATTTGTAGTGGGACCAAACCGTTGCAAAGATTAAGAATTTGCGGCGAGGCCTTAAACGGTTGCCATATTTTTTTAAGGCTAGAAATTACACACATTGTTGGGATTTGTGTCGATGCAAATAATGTGATTTTTGTGGCTCGTTTTGGTTTCTCGTTGCAATTTCTCAATTAAGACAGGGTAATTGCCGCAACCTGGGGGCAGGCTAAAATAGATGCATATGACAATTTGTGACGCAAATGGCACCTTTTTGGGGGGATTGGTCTCGCTTGAATTGACCATATTCCTTGTAGTGTAAAAGGACATTGAGAAAATATAAACCCTAAATAAGAAGTAAAGGAGAATACTAACTATACTGAAGGATGTTAAGAAGGTGTAGATCTCAAGGAAGAGGAGTTTATGAGAGTGATCGTTACCCTTGAAAGGGTTGTTCCCTATTAGAGAAGTTTCTAGAAGTGTTTCTATATATGGTATAACATTTGTAATTTTTGATAATATCATGATTTTAGATCTTGGTTTTTAGTATTATTTTTTTAAGCTCATATGTTAAACATAGCTTAATCAGTCATATTTATCGAGCTGTGAACTTACCTTTTACTTCTAAAATTTTTTATTTTATAGATGTTAAAGAGTAGCATACTAAATAGGAGGCTTAGAGGACACGTGGAAGAGTTAGAATGAGGGCTGTGGTATAAGTATCGTCTATAGAATAATTAAAGTGTTATTATTATGAAAGAACAGTTTGAGCTGGTTTAATATTTTGAACTCAATTTATTATGATGGTTTTTTAGTTCATTTTTTCCTCTTGTTTACCATAGTGATATCAGTAGATTCATCTCCTAATATTTAGAAAAATTGGGGTGTGACATTTATGATATGATAAGACACAATATGAAAAGAAAGTTTGGTTGCTAAGATATGTTATGGGCTATGTTATGATATGAAGATAATATTATGTGTTTAAGAGGCATATTGCATTGCCAACATTTATATATTGGTAGTGCACCTAGTATATCTTCCTTATGTATGGATTCCTTTACCCGTGGCTACAGACAGAATTGGAATCTATTAAGATTCACTAACCCTAATTGTGGGGGTCAACAGTGGGCACCAGCCTATGACAAATGAAAGACAAGTCAAGGCATTTCATGCATAGTTCATGTTCGGGTTCAAGTTCATGTTATTTACGTATGTAACTATAAGTATGCATGTTTTCCAAGAAACCCTAAGTTAATAGTATGTTTACTGTATGATACGTTGCTTATTCAATAATCGACTCATTTTTGTATGTTTTATGTTTTAAACACCCTAAGTAAAGATATTTATGAGGATGGAGTTGCAAGCAATGTTTTGAATACCGTACCGGATGGCGTACCGGTCAAGGCACTGGAATGAAATATTTCGATACCGGTACCGTTTCGTGTACCGTTTCGGGATAGTCGATATATAAATAAATTATATATATAAATATATATAAATTATATTTCAAAATAATAGTCTATATACAAAGAAATTATACATGAATACATATATAAATTATAAATAGTCTGGTCTGAATTAGGAGTCAAAAAATGAGTTTAAAATTTGAAGAAATGAAAAAAAAAAAAAACTGAAGGCCGAAATATCGACCTTTACCGGTCGGTACAGGCCTAAACGGCCGGTATCGGTCGGTATTTCGACCGATGCGAAACATATACCATATCCGTACCGGACCAGTGATCGGTACGGTATGTACCGGCCGGTATTTAAAACGTTGGCTGCAAGACAAGACTTGGCTCATGAAAGTAAGGCAGAGGCCTAGACAGCTTATGACCTACTCAGTTTTATGATTTTCAGTTTAATAAGTTATTCTTGGTAAGCACATGAGACTTGGTTGATTCTAATAAGCGCTTCTAAAGACTCTTGTTTAGATTTTAAGTACTTTAATAAAAATTATCTTTATTTATTTACAAAATCTTTTGTATCGAGTGCTTCGTTAAGAATTTTTTTTTTTTTTTTTTAAGTAAGGATTAGTAGCACATTAGTTCTTTGCGATTTCTAAAAATGACTTTATTCAGGATTAGTAGCACACTAGGATCCAGATGAATAAGTTCAATTACATTCCTCGCTCTCTTCCCCAAGTAGGCTTATAAGATTATGTCTCATGTGGTAGTCCCACTTTCGATTCCATCCCTCGGGATTGCAACTACTTTTGTAGAGGGAGTCGTGCCCCTAGAAGGAGAAGAAGGGCCGAGGGCAAACCCTACTAACCCTTAAGACTTCTACTATCTCTAAGCTTTGGATCTATTAGTTTTTAATTCACATTAAGTTAAGAACAATTTATTTATGTAAGTTATTAACTAAGTGGGTTTATATAGCTCAACTTTTTTGGACAATTGTAATATATCAACTTGTTTGAACGATCTAAATTTGTATGTCCAACGTCTTCAGTTCCTGTTTCCCCAATCACAAGGAGCGGGGGATGTTATAGTAATGATCTTTTTTTCTTTCCCAATTAGGCATAACCAAGGTTTACACCACATATGTGTGTGCTTGTGTATATAAATCTAAAGAAATAGAGAAGTTCTAGTTCAGGTATACTAGAAGAGAAGAGTCTCCTGCACCAATATTGCCTTGTAATCTCCAACTTCTTTTTCTTTCATGCAATATTGCTTTGATATGCATATACATAAATATTGTTATAAAACTAGAAGAGGAAAATAATATTGCAAGAGAAAATATTTAAAGTGTTGTTACTCAAGCACTCAAAGTTACTTCATAACTAAAACTTAATATGTACAAATGAACGACCCACATATATATAGGAGTATATAGGTGGTGATGTTGAGGCAGTCATTCAAAGTCAGTTTACAACAAGCAGTTATTCAAAGTCGGTTTACAATACTCACCCTTAGATGACCACCCATAAAGAATACGCTTCATTAAAACTTTGCCAAGGCAAAATCCAGTGGAAAAAAAAAAAACCAATGGCGAAAGAAAAAGAGTACATTATTCATGTGTACTCGAAGTGCTTTAGGATTGCCTCATTAAAATCGTATAAAGGAAAATCCAATAGGACAAAACCTTAGCGAAGGAAAATGAGTACAATCAGCATAAGTCTTTAAGATATTTACTCTCCCTGAAAAGTGCATGATAATAGGTCTTTAAGTTTTAGCATTCCAATGTTCTGCACAATTTTCTTAAATATTTCAGTTGGTAATGCCTTAGTGAATAAATCTGCCAGATTATCACTTGACCGTATTTGCTTGACATCAATTTCAAATTTCTCCTGAAGTTCATGAGAATAAAAGAATTTTGGTGAAATGTGTTTAGTTTTGTCGCCTTTGATATATCCTCCTCTAATTTGAGTGATACAAACAGCATTATATTCGTATAAAATTGTTAAGCTATCATTGATCACAGGAAGACCACACTTTTCTTGAATATGTGAATCACTGATCTCAGCCAAATACATTCTCGAATTGTTTCATGAATTGCAATGATCTCTGAGTGATTTAAAGATGTGACACATAGTATTTGCTTGACAAATCTCCATGATATAGTATAATTTCCATATGTAAACACGTATCCAGTTTGAGATCTACCTTTGTGTGGATCTGAAAGATAACCTGCATCCGCATATCCAATCAATTGTGGACTTGATCCATATTGATAAAATAATCTCATATCAACTGTACATTGGAGGTAATGAAGGACATGTTTATTACTATTCCAATGCCTTCGAGTTGGTGCAAAATTATATTTTACAAGTAAATTAACTGAAAATACAATATCAGGCTGAGTGCAATTTACAAGATACATCAAGACTCCAATTGCACTGAGATAAGGTACTTCAGGACCAAAGATTTTTTCATCGTCTTCACAAGGATGAAATGGATCTTTCGACACATCAAGTGATCAAACAACCATTGGAGTACTCAGGGAATGAGCTTTGTCCATATAAAAGTGCAGGCCGAGACAAAATTTCATTTTGTCAAGATCTTTCATTTCAAATTCATTCTTTAAATATGTAGTGGTTCTTATAATATCTTTAGAAGTTCCAACATGATTTAGATAATCGACATAAATTGTAATAATGGCAAATCCAAATTCTGATTTCTTAATAAAAATATATGGGCATATTGGATTATTTTTAAATCATTCTTTTAATAGATATTCGTTGAGGCAATTATACCACATGCATCCGCATTACTTTAACCCATATAAAGATCTTTGAGGTTTGATAAAGTACATATTTTTAAAGGTATTTAGATTAGATGCTTCAGGCATTTTATATCCTTCAAGGATTTTCATATATATGTCATGATTCACTAATCTATATAAATATGTAGTGACGACATCCATTAACAGCATATTCTGTGACGCCCCCAAATTCCGCTTGGGATTGAACGGACATTTGAAGCGTCGAGACATGCAACACAAGGTTACCTGCCCCCGTTCATGACATATAAGATGCAATGTTCCTAACATGCATCTAACATTATGCAATATTCGCAGCGGATAATCTTTTTCTTTAGCAATACTATGCACCAACTAAATATATCCCAAATACTTGAAACATAATTCATACATAAAGGCATACTAAAAAGCCGTGATCACCACACTAGTCTAAAATGGTTGTGATCAAAAGAATACTTGAGATACAACTCCAAAAGTACAAGTATTAACCTAAGTTAAATACTATACCATCATCAACATCGCACCGTGGCCTAGTCGACCGTATTCAGTTGGTCAGATTCCAATTCTCCTTTGGGTCCTGTAACAAGATCTACCATTCGGGGGGAATGGTAGTTGGGACTACCACAGTGAGATTTGATTACAAATCTCAGTAAGTTAACATAAAACTTATACACAGGTTAAAAATGCATGCATGGCAGTAAAAGCATAAATGCATAATTATAGTCATACATAAACATAGTATAACTTGACATATAGCATGACTTAACCAGAACTTAAGCGTGAACTGAACTTGACTTAACATGGCATGAACTTAAGCTTAAAACATAACATGAACAATCAACATAACATGAACGTGAAACATAACATGGACATGAACATAACATAACATGAACGTGAGCTTGAACGTATCATAAACGTGAACATAACATGATGTGAACATGAACTTGGAACATAACATGAACATGAACATAACATGTACGTGAGCATAACATAACATGAACTTGATCTGAAACTTGACTTAACATAAACTTGGAATCTTATTTAATTGTCTTGATTAATAACGTGCATTAATACGTACTCCACAGTTGTTGTGGCCCCACGTATTCAAGTAACATAAAACATAATACGTACTCCACAGTTGTTGTGGCCCCACGTATTCTACATGTCACAATTGCTGTGTCTCATGTAGTGTATGCTCCACAGTTGTTGTGGCCCCATACTTCATGCTCCACAGTTGTTGTGGCCCCATGAATTCACATAACATAAAATATAATACGTACTCCACAGTTGTTGTGGCCCCACGTATTCTACATGTCACAATTGCTGTGTCTCATGTAGTGTATGCTCCACAGTTGTTGTGGCCCCATACTTCATGTAACATAAAATATAATACGTACTCCACAGTTGTTGTGGCCCCACGCATTATAAGTAACATAAATATAATACGTACTCCACAGTTGTTGTGGCCCCACGCATTATAAGTAACATAACATAAATATAATACGTACTCCACAGTTGTTGTGGCCCCACGCATTATAAGTAACATAAATATAATACGTACTCCACAGTTGTTGTGGCCCCACGCATTATAAGTAACATAACATAAGATATAATACGTACTCCACAGTTGTTGTGGCCCCACGCATTATAAATAACATAACATAAATATAATACGTACTCCACAGTTGTTGTGGCCCCACGCATTATAAGTAACATAACATAAATATAATACGTACTCCACAGTTGTTGTGGCCCCACGCATTATAAGTAACATAAATATAATACGTACTCCACAGTTGTTGTGGCCCCACGCATTATAAGTAACATAACATAAGATATAATACGTACTCCACAGTTGTTGTGGCCCCACGCATTATAAATAACATAACATAAATATAATACGTACTCCACAGTTGTTGTGGCCCCACGCATTATAAGTAACATAACATAAATATAATACGTACTCCACAGTTGTTGTGGCCCCACGCATTATAAGTAACATAAATATAATACGTACTCCACAGTTGTTGTGGCCCCACGCATTATAAGTAACATAACATAAGATATAATACGTACTCCACAGTTGTTGTGGCCCCACGCATTATAAATAACATAACATAAATATAATACGTACTCCACAGTTGTTGTGGCCCCACGCATTATAAGTAACATAACATAAATATAATACGTACTCCACAGTTGTTGTGGCCCCACGCATTATAAGTAACATAAATATAATACGTACTCCACAGTTGTTGTGGCCCCACGCATTATAAGTAACATAACATAAAATATAATACGTACTCCACAGTTGTTGTGGCCCCACGCATTATAAATAACATAACATAAATATAATACGTACTCCACAGTTGTTGTGGCCCCACGCATTATAAGTAACATAAATATAATACGTACTCCACAGTTGTTGTGGCCCCACGCATTATAAGTAACATAAAATATAATACGTACTCCACAGTTGTTGTGGCCCCACGCATTATAAATAACATAAAATATAATACGTACTCCACAGTTGTTGTGGCCCCACGCATTATAAATAACATAAATATAATACGTACTCCACAGTTGTTGTGGCCCCACGCATTATTATAACATAACATGTCTTATCTTTCTTAATGCATGTGATATTATTTAATATCATATACTTTTCTAACATGGCGTATACTTGTAAATGGCATAATATGATTTAATCATAAACATTTCATGGCATACATGTATCATATGGCATACTTAACATGGCATACTTATAACATACATCATTGTATGACAGAAAAGATTATATAACAGATAATTATTCATGAGAGATTAAATCATACGTAACAGATAAACATGTAATGACATAGCATGACATGGCATATACGATAACATACATACATAAATTGTAGTTCTCTTACCCATCACACATACACAATAAACTGATAGTAAGTTAGAGGCTAACTTACCTCGATCGTCGCGTTCTATGAGAATAGAGCGCGAGACACGAGGAACTGCACAACAGCTGGAAGAGGAACACTCAAGTCCTTAAGATTTTCACTTCTGAACTCAATTGCCATATTGTAAGCACTTGCAACACCACGGCCAACTTGAGGTTTCACTATACTCGGAAGAGATAAATTGACTTCAGAAAGCCTTTGCACTAAAACAAGTTCATTAAAATTATCAATAACAACCAAACAAACAACTCATTTCTCAATCCATATACTCTTAGCCATAGTCAACCACAAGATGACACCAGTCATCCCGGACTATAATCCATATCATCACTGCTTCGGGACACTGTCATACAGTTTCCCAACATTACACCATACGCTCCACACTTCTCTGCTACGCCATTCAACCCTTCGTGACACGCCATCCGGTGTATCACGACTTAGTACAGAGTACACTCACGTGAACTCTCTTCCATTCACACTACAAAACCCATCACTGCGATACACGTCTCACGGTGCATCGCTACGCGACACGGAGTACGCGCTACGCGTACTTCCTTCGCTACAACACTCATCAACACGATGCACATCACACGATGCATCGCCATACCACACGGAGTACACTACATGCGTACTCCCTTCCTTCTACGACCCACATCACTACAGCGCACGTCGCGCGGCAGGTCGCTGCATTACACAGAATACGCTACACGCGTATTCTCTTCACACAACCCGCCGTATCACATCTACGGCATCCATCTCACGCCTATACTTCACAGCACAGTCCACAAAACTACAAAATCAAGCCTAACACTTCACAACCACACTTCGTTTCACAACTACGCAGCGAACTCCACAAACACTAACTACACAGTCTACAGCCAACCAAATCAACTATGTTAAACATAAATAACTAAAGATAGAGGGTTAAGACGAGAGAGATGTGATTGCTGTCGGGAAAGAATCCAAAACTGATAATTTTAGCGGGCTGTTACATATTGAATCCTTTTGTAACTACCAAACTAATCAAGAATCTAAATGTGATTACATTCATTATGGAAGAGTATGTTTCCTCATAATCAATCATGGATTTCAGTAAGAAACCTTGTGCGACTAGTCGTGCTTTGTACCAGTACAATTTTATTTCTTTCATTACGCTTTTGTACAAATATCTACTTATATCTAACAGGCATTACACACTTTGGTATTTGTACAATAGGTGTGACGCTCCCAGATTCCGTTTGGGATCGAATAGACATCTGAAGCGTTGGGACATGCAACATGTGGTTACCTGCCCCCGTTTATGACATATAAGATACAATGTTCCTAACATGCATTTAGCATTATGCAATATTCGCAACGGATAATTTTTTTTTCCTTGAGCAATACTATGCACCAAACTTATAATATCCCAAATAGTTAAATCGTAATCCAAGCATACTTAACAAAAATAAACATCCACAATTTCAGTACGAGTCTCAGAAGATTGTAATCTAAAAAAAACATGGGAGGCCAGACTCCATATTTACATTACCAAAAAATATTATTGAGGAAGTTTGTCCAGTAACTCGTGTAACTTGATTAAAGAGGCCAGAAAACTATTCAAAAACTAACTATGGAAGTTGTAAGTTCCGTGTCGTGTCTGCGGCGTTTAGTCAACCCCCTTCAATCTACCAATGTTCACTTCCTGCTCTGATCCTAACACATCGTCTACCATTTGGGGGGAGTGGTAGTTGGGACTACCACGATGAGATTTGATTACAAATCTCAGTAAGTTAACAGGAAACTTCCACACAGGTTAATGATGCATGCATGGCAGTAAAAGCATGAATACATAATTAAAGTCATAAGTAAGCATAGCATAACTTGACATATAGCATGGCATAACTGACATAACCTGAACTGAAACGTGAACTGGACTTGACTTGACATGACATGAACTTGAACTTATAATATAACATGGGCTAGCAACATAACATGAACATGAACTTGAAACATAACATGGACTTGAATCATAGCATGCATGTGAACATACATAACATAAACATGAACTTGAATTTATCATAAACCTTAGCATAACATGACATAAACCTGAACTTGAGACATAATGTAAACATGAACATAACATAACATGAATGTGAACTTAAACATAACATGTATGTGAATATAACATAGCATGAACGTGAACTTGAAACATAACATAACATGAACTTGAACTTGAACATAACATAAACGTGAACATAACATGATATGATCATTTACTTGAAACTTAATGTGAAAATGAACATAACATATACGTGAACATAACATAACATAACATGAACTTGATCTGAAACTTATTCTTATTTTACGGGATCACCATGATTGCTTATTCTTATCTGATGGGGTTAACCATGATTACTTATTCTTAACATCTTGACATGAACTTGGAATCTTGTTCAATAGACTTAGAGTAAAATTACCATTTTACCCTCTAAATGTGGAAAAATGACCATTTTACTCATAACATAACCATTTCACATCCTAACTCCAAAAATTTTTTAAATTTACATTCCTCATGCAAATTTTGTCCTAAACTCAAATATCAACTCAGAAAGATTTAAAACAAATCACAACTATAGAAAACACACTATGGCCAAAACATCCATAGGCCATTTCTCTTTATTTTTGTTGCAATTCCTTCCAACTTCAAAACTCATGCTTAACCCAAAATTTTGCAACAAGGATCTTCCTATCCTAAGTTTAAAACCATACTTAAAACATCCATTTAGAAAAAGCTAATAATCAACACCAAACTTTTTGTAAAAAAATCCAAACACTTGAATCACAAGTTTTGACCCTAAATCAAAACATTTCCAAGAATTCCAAAAAATCATATCTTACTTCCAACATATTCATAACATCATCCTAAGATCAACCATGTTTTAAATCATCAAAATAAAGTCACCAAAATCACAAAATAACACTTGGAGTTTTTGGTTTTACATTTAGTCTAAAAACAGAAACTTTTTCCTCAACTATCTTTGATAAATCTCTTAATCAATTGCTTAAGAAGGTGAGATCTTCGAAATAAATCATCACATGGTTTAAAATATGTCCTAAAGAATATACAACCATCAAAATTAAAATCACATGCTAAAAATCAATAAAACATAGATCTAACCCAAACACATCAAATCTTAGGCCTAACCGAAATCCTCTTGCATAGAAAAATTATATCTTTGAAACTAATACTAAATATCTTCAAAATAACATTCTAACATGAAAATAAAAAACTTGGGACCATCATAAAAAAAAATCAAAGCCTTTAGAGTAAGATCAAACCTCGAAATATTCAAACTTTCTCCAAGTAAAAACTGTTTTGCTACTTCTAGTTTTCAAGTTTCTAGATCTAAGAAAATCTACCAAGAAAATCTTTAGTCATGCAACAAAACCTCAATGAACACTCTTAAACACATGCTAAAAACACTTTATAAAATTTTTGGACCAAGATATGTCTATTAGTTTGGTCAAAAACTCCAAAATATAACATACTCTCCAGATTCACGTCTAGAATGACCTTTCCATGGTTAAAAATACTTTTGATTGACCAAATGACGATGGAATGATACGAATAATATATATATGAAAACTATACTCAAAGAGGAACAATTTTTATGAATGAGTTATTGTGTGAAAATACTTACAAATGGTTAAAAATCTCCACGACAAAAGATCCAGAAATCTGGCTGAGAGAGCTCTTTTGGGTTTCTCTTTAAGAACGGGGTGAAGAAGTGTGATTAAAGGGAAAGAAGTGTGTCTTGCACGACTCTATACTTCTGGAGGGAGAAGATATAGACTTGAATGACCATTGATTGGAGGTAGTTATGTGACATAAAGTGGAGAATAGAGAGGGGAAAGGACTGTCTGCACAAGCTGTGAGGTATAGAGGTTGATGGAGTGGGTTTCTCCATGTCATCAAGGCACTGTTGGGTGCAGCCAAGGGCAGTGGATGGTCTGCCATGTGGGGGAGAAAACTTCTTCAAAAAGCTTTGCCAATGTGGCCAAATTCGTGAGCCTTGGTGGGCCTCAACCAAGTGGGCCTCAACCAAGTGGGCTTCAATTTGGGGTTTAAAGGGGTTTTGGTTAGGGTTTGAGATGCTATCAAGCCAAAATCCAATTTTTCTTGGCCAAATCAAATTTCCAAAGTTTAGAAGGTTGGATAAAGATGTCATAACAAGAATTTGAAAAATTAATAGCATATGGAAGTGATTTAATCAAGTGATTAAACACAATGCTAGAAATTGGATCAATGTGGGTTTAATGGCCAATTTAGGGTTTCGGTTTCAACCAAACTTTTGGGGTTTCAATTGGATTCCAACCATTTAGGGAATCACTAAGGTTGAAACCCTCTTTGATCTGGCTCAAAAGGTTGATCAGATGAAAAAGGTTTTGTTTAGGTGGCATGATCTTACACCTTGTTTTCCTTTACAAATCCATCTAATGGTTCCTCTTTGTACCAAGTGTCTAACACTATTCACTATGTGTGGGTAAGATTTTGTCAAGTGTCCAAATAAAGCTTCTCTAACCTAATTTGGACATTCCACATTGTAATTTTGAAAACATTGCACTTAATACGCTTATCAAGGTTACTATTCACTCCAAAAAAAAGTGTAAAAAAAAACTTAGTACTGAAAAATCATAAATATTCATATTAACCTACAGTGAAAATCGTTTACCAAAACTCAAGCTTGAAATGCCCCTATAAAAGATTTCACAGTTTCGAATAGGCATTTCGTTCGAAATTATGAAAATGAGTTATTGCACCATAAAATCATAAATATTCAACTGAGTCTAGTGGTGCAGACCATAACATATTCTGACACTTCTAACTATCTCAAACAATTAAAATCGCATTTCTGGTACCATAGTGAGTGATAATACTGATTATGTTGACACACTAAAACCTTTACGATTAGCCGATTTTTGAAAACTTACAGAATTTTTACGAGGTTTCTCAAGTCTATAGAAATTCTACCATTGAATTTCTAGCGGTCTGTTACAATAGATCCAAAGACTTCATGCTTTGCTAGCGAGTTTAATTTAGCATCAATAGCTAATTTCCATTTTGGTCAATCATTTCTACGTCAACATTTTTCGATGATTCTTGACTCACTTTCTTCATTACTTCTAGTAATATCAAAGACTATCTTATATGAAAATATGTTGTTGATAACAATTTTATTTTTATCCAAAATTTTTCCAGTACTCATGAAATGTATTGATATATTGTTATTTTCAGGTATCTGTCCATTTTCAATGGAAGATATTTCATGAAATACCTCTTTAGAGGTTCTTTTTCATGAATTTGGCCGGTTTGGGTGTTGAAAATTCTCAACACTTCTCAACACTCTTCACTACTATTCATTACTTTATTATTACTTTTTCACCTACTTTTTACTACTATTCAATATCTTATTATTACTTTTTCACTACTATTAACAATATAAATTAACACTTCTCAACACCCAAACCCAACCATCTCTTCGGAAGCATTACTTGCTCTTGTGACCTGTGTTGTGGGTATGAGCCATTCAGGAACACCAAATTCATTTTGTATTTTTTTCTTCTGAGGAATTTTGTTATTTGTACCAATAGACTGTCCACACTTCAGACATTTCTTAGAAGACTCACCTATTGCTGTTATGGCAACTTATTTTTTAGGGATAACAATACTTGCTAGAACATTAACAGCAGGATTATATAATTTTACCATACCTTTAATGTCAGTAAATACATCTAGTAATTGATTTGTAACACTTTGCAAATGGATAATCTTCTGAATTTCTAGTTTACATTCATTTGTATGAGGATCAAATTAGAAAATTGGTTTTATTTTTTCAAGTAATTTCTTGTCGTGCTTCAAGCACTGACTTCTAGTTATCCAATGTTGGAAAAATTGATTCGTTAAAATGGCAATCCTCAAAACGTGTCTTAAACATATCCTCTGTAAGAGGCTCAAGGTATCTAGTAATAGATGGAGAATCAAACTCAATATATATCGCAAATCTACGTTGAGGACCCACATTTGTACGTTATAGTGGTGTAATTGGAACATATATAGTACATAAAAAAATACGAATATGAGAAATATTTGATTGTTGACCAAATGCAAGCTGTAATGGAGAATATTTGTCATATGCTGATGGTTTAACCCAAATCAAAGATGCTGTATAAAGTATAACGTGTACCCAGACAGAAACAGGTGGTTTTGATTTTATAAGTAAAGGTCAATCGATTAGTTGAAACTTTTTTATTAATGATTCAGCTAAACCATTTTGAGTATGTGTGCACAACTGGATGTTTAATATCTATTCTTATTGACATGCAATAGTTATAAAAAACTTGAGATGTAAATTCACCTGTATTATCCAATTGAATAGTTTTAATTGGATAGTCATGGAATTGTGCTTGTAACCTAATTATTTGGGTAAGAAGTTTGGCAAATGCAACATTTTTAGTTGAAAGTAGACAAATATGCGATTATCGACTTGATACATAAATTAAAACCATAAAGTATCTAAATGATTCACTTGATGGTTGAATATGCCCACATATATCCATATGAATCCTTTGTAAAAATGATAGAGATTCAACAAAAACCTTTCAAGGAGATAGTTTGATAATTAATTTATATTGAGCACAAGCAGAACACGGATATTCATTGGGTAAGATAATTTTCTAATTTTTTAGGGGATACCTATACGAATTATCAATGATTCACCTCATCATTATTGATCTTGGATGTCCAATGCGATCATGCCAAGTCATAAATACTTTGGAGTCAATGCACTTTTGGTGCATTAACACATGTGATTCAATTGTTCTCATTTCTATATAATACAATACAGAAGAGAGAGCATGAAGTTTTTCTAATACGAGATCCTAGCTCGAAATCATTTTAGTAATGAGAATATGCTCTTTACTGCTTTCGTTGGTGGTTTTAATATGACAACCATTACGACGTATATCTTTAAAACTCAATAAGTTTCTTCTATATTGTGAAGAAAATAGAGTATCGTTAATACAAAATTTGGTGTCATTAGGCAATACAATATAAGCTCTTCTGGAGCTTTCAATTAGATTCGATAAACGTAATATGGCATGGATGTAGGTTTTACTCAGTGTTAGATTTTGAAAATATTTCTTATCTTTAAGAATTGTGTGAGTTGTAGGACTGTCAATCAGATATACATCTCTGTCATTCATCTTAGAGATAAAAAATTCATCAATAAGACCCATGATTCTACAAAATATATAAAACTTTCATTACTACAAAACATCTAAAAATATTAACAAGTTTTACTATAAAATAAAGAAAATACATTAATTGAAAGGAACAATTTCATCACCAATCAAATGATCAACTCTACCTCTAGGATCCTTAAAGAAATCAGAAACATTAAGATGGGTAATATATTTTCCTTCTATAGAAACTAAAACATCCGATGGTTCAACAAAATTTGTTTCAAACTTTTTATTTTCCCTTTTTATAGAAGCTTGGTATAAGTCAACCAAATATTTGGTCATAGGATAGGTACGAGCCCAATGTTCAGTCATACCACATCTAAGGCATCTATCTTCATCTTTCTTTGTAAATTTGTTCTGAGGGTCTTTACCCTTCTTTGAGTTGGATCACTTCTGGTGATACAGTGTATTTCTATTATTCTCCATTTTGGTGTGGTCGCTTCTGAAACACTCACTTCTATAATTTTTCCTATAACGTCTACGCCCTTGATTTTTTTGAAAAGATGTACCATTTGCTTATAAGAATAGTATAAATTCAATAGCATTCACTTTAGGGAATGATACAGAACCAGTTTGACGTGACTGATGATTTGTTAACAAAAACTCATTATTTTGTTCAGCCATTAAAAGATAAGATATAAATTTAGAATATTTTTTGAACTTTTACTCTCGATACTGCTACTGCAAGAGCACATTCGAGGCATGAAAGTAGTATATGTTTTCTCTAATATGTCATCATCAGTGACTTTCTCACCAAATAATTTCAATATTGAGCCGATTTTAAAGATTGCAGAGTTATACTCACTCACTAACACTCTTTGAAGTCTTGCAACCTTAGGTGCAACAAATCATGACGAGCTTTTGAGAGGATTACAGTTTTCTAGTACTCATATTTCTCTCTTAAATCATTCCATAAAGTAAGGGGCTCTTTTACCGTGAGTTTCTCAGTTTTTAATTTTTTATGAAGATGGTGGCGAAGGAAGATTATTGCCTTAGTGCGGTCCTGCCGAGACGCGTAATTTCCTTCTTTTATTGTATCTCACAGGTTCTTCGTATGTAAATGGATCACAACATCAAGGATCCAGGATAAATAATTCTTGTAAAAAATTTCAAGAACAACGAATTCCAATTTTTTAATATTTGACATTTTCTACATTGAACGGTGCAAAACTACAAGTGCACAGTATCGTAGTTTTATAGTAAAGTGATAAGAAAAGTATCGTCCTCAGGAATTGGTAACTTACTTTTGACAAATACCAAAATTATACTAATCTTGATTTTATCTAGAGAAGTTACTAAGATTTTTGTGATTGCAATTTAAAATAAAATCAATTCAAAGAAAAATACACAAGGGAAATAAAAATGATGTTCGAAGATCAAATTGATGGGAAAGAAAACTTCTAAGAAATCGATTTAAGCTAATTCCTCACTATGCTTTACTCATCTAACTAATTTAATTTAGTTCTTTTTGTTTATTAGCAAATCTCTAATTCATCCAAAAGTCTCTTTCGATAATTAATTAGAAATTATTCTTATTCATCAATTTACACAAGAATATGCAAATTAATAAAGCAAGAAAGCAATAAGACTAATGATTTAAATACTACATAGGTTCATACAAGTATTTCGATCTCTATATTTACCTATGCCGAAATATTCAAGATTTATCCTATAATTCCCTCTTTCGATAGCAAATCACAAGATTAAAATCATCTAATCAATGGCCAGTTAATTAGAAGTAATAAATTCAGAATAAATTAGATAAATAAAGA